>CM019721.1:21482157-21899389 GCA_009760885.1 Achatina immaculata
AGAGAAACTGGTTGGGGGGTCTGTAGCGAGTATAAGTACAAGAGAAGCTGGTTTGGGGGTCTGTAGAGAGGAAAAGTACAAGAGATAGCTTGGGACTGGGATCTGTAGAGAGGAGATTTACTAGAGATAGCTGGTGGATGGGGTCTGTAGAGAGGAGAAGTACAAGAGATAGCTGGGAGCTGGGGTCTGTAGGGAGGAGAAGTACTAGAAATAGCTGGGGGCTGGGGTCGGTAGAACTGAGAAGTACAAGTGATAGCTTGTGGTGTCTATAGAGAGGAGAAGTAAAAGAGATAGCTGGGGGGGGGGGTCGGTAGAGACGAGAAGTTCAAGCGACAGCGGGGGGTATGTAGAGAGGAGAAGTTCAAGAGCTAGCGGGGGGGGGGTGGTGGGGGTCTGTAGAGGGGTGTAGTACAAGAGATAGCTGGAGGGGGTGTATGTAGAGAGGAAAAGTACAAGTGATATCTGGGTGGTTTGTAGAGAGGAGGAGTACAAGACATAGCTGGGGTGGGGGGTCTGTAGATAGGAGAAGTAGAAGAGACAGCTGGGGGCGGGTCTTCAGAGAGGAGAAGTACAAGAGATAATTGGGAGGGGGGGTCTGTAGAGAGGAGAACTACAAGAGTTAGCTGGGGGAGGTCTGTACAGATGAGAAGTACAAGAGATAGCTGATTTGGGGGTATGTAGAGAGGAAAAGTACAAGATATAGCTGGGGGTGGAGGGGTCTGTAGAGAGGAGAAGTACTGGAGATAGCTGGGGTGTGGTCTGTAGAGAAGAGAAGGACAAGAGATAGCTGAGGGGTGGGTCTGTAGAGAGGAGTAATACAATGGATATCTGGAGGAGAGTCTGTAGACAGAAGTACAAGAGATATCTAGTGGGGACTGTAGAGAGGAGAACTACAAGAGATAGCTGATGTTTAGGGGTCTGTAGAGAGGAGAAGTACAAGAGATAGCTGGGGGGGGGGGGGCGTTCTGTAGAGAAGGGAAGGACTAGATTTAGTTGGTTGGGGGTATGCAGAGAGGAGAAGTACAAGAAATAGCTGGTGGAGTCTGTAGAGAGGAGAAATACAAGAAATAGTTGGGGGCTGGGGTCGGTAGAACTGAGAAGTACAAGTGATAGCTTGTGGTGTCTATAGAGAGGAGAAGTACAAGAGCTAGCGGGGGGGGGGGGGGGATCGGTAGAGAGTTAGAAGTTCAAGCGACAGCGGGGGGTATGTAGAGAGGAGAAGTTCAAGAGCTAGCGGGGGGGTGGGGGGGGGGTGTAGAGGTGTGTAGTACAGAGAGGGGGGGTATGTAGAGAGGAAAAGTACAAGTGATATCTGGGTGGTTTGTAGAGAGGAGGAGTACAAGACATAGCTGGGGTGGGGGGTCTGTAGATAGGAGAAGTAGAAGAGAAGCTGGGGGCGGGTTTCAGAGAGGAGAAGTACAAGAGATAGTTGGGAGGGGGGGTCTGTAGAGAGGAGAACTACAAGAGTTAGCTGGGGGAGGTCTGTACAGATGAGAAGTACAAGAGATAGCTGGTTTGGGGGTGTAGAGAGGAAAAATACAAGAGATAGCTGGGGGTGGAGGGGTCTGTAGAGAGGAGAAGTACTGGAGATAGCTGGGGTGTGGTCTGTAGAGAAGAGAAGGACAAGAGATAGCTGAGGGGTGGGTCTGTAGAGAGGAGTAATACAATGGATATCTGGAGGAGAGTCTGTAGACAGAAGTACAAGAGATATCTAGTGGGGACTGTAGAGAGGAGAACTACAAGAGATAGCTGGTTTGGGGGTATGTAGAGAGGAGAAGTACTAGAGATAGCTGGGGGTGGAGGGGTCTGTAGAGAGGAGAAGTACTGGAGATAGCTGGGGGTGGTCTGTAGAGAAGAGAAGGACAAGAGATTTCTGGGGGGTGAGTCTGTAGAGAGCAGTAATACAATAGATATCTGGAGGAGAGTCTGTAGACAGAAGTACAAGAGATATCTAGTGGGGACTGTAGAGAGGAGAACTACAAGAGATAGCTGATGTGGGGGGGCTGTAGAGAGGAGAAGTACTAAAGATCGCTGGGGGGGGGGCGTTCTGTAGAGAAGGGAAGGACTAGATTTAGTTGGTTGGGGGTTATGCAGAGAGGAGAAGTACAAGAAATAGCTGGTGGAGTCTGTAGAGAGGAGAAATACAAGAAATAGTTGCGAGAGATTGAAAATGTTAGTCCGGAAGGAACAATAATGACGTCAAATTTACGAAAGTTAGCGGAAGTTCTAGAGACCTAGCAGGTGAACGAAATAACGATACCTCTGTAGGATCCCAGAACACTGTTTAGAAGTGGCCCATGAACAAACACGCGTTGCTGGGGCCATTTTGGTACCATGGCTACATCACTAATCTGGTAAAAGTAAAGGCCATTGAATTCAAAAGAATTGAGTGGGAGGACAAGTCGTGTAAGGCGCAGAATAGTTGGAATAGAGGGATTGCGTCTTTTGTTCATAAAGAACTTGACGGCCTGAAGTCCCTGATCATGTGGGATGGATGTGTATAAGGACACTACCTCAAGGGTGAAGATAGTGTGACCAGGCAGTAGTGTAAGTGTGACCAGTCAGTAGTGTGAGTGTGACCAGGCAGTAGTGTGAGTGTGACCAGGCAGGAGTGTGAGTGTGACCAGGCAGGAGTGTGAGTGTGACCAGGCAGGAGTGTGACCAGGAAGTAGTGTGAGTGTGACCAGGCAGGAGTGTGAGTGTGACCAGACAGGAGTGTGACCAGGCAGTAGTGTGAGTGTGACCAGGCAGTAGTGTGAGTGTGACCAGGCAGGAGTGTGAGTGTGACCAGGCAGTAGTGTGAGTGTGACCAGGCAGTAGTGTGAGTGTGACCAGGCAGGAGTGTGAGTGTGACCAGGCAGGAGTGTGACCAGGCAGTGTAGTGTGAGTGGACCAGGCAGTAGTGTGAGTGTGACCAGGCAGTAGTGTGAGTGTGACCAGGCAGGAGTGTGAGTGTGACCAGGCAGGAGTGTGAGTGTGACCAGGCAGGAGTGTGAGTATGACCAGGCAGGAGTGTGAGTGTGACCAGGCAGGAGTGTGAGTGTGACCAGGCAGGAGTGTGACCAGGCAGGAGTGTGACCAGGCAGGAGTGTGAGTATGACCAGGCAGGAGTGTAACCAGGCAGGAGTGTGACCAGGCAGGAGTGTGACCAGGCAGGAGTGAGAGTGTGACCAGGCAGGAGTGTGAGTGTGACCAGGCAGGAGTGTGAGTGTGACCAGGCAGGAGTGTGAGTATGACCAGGCAGGAGTGTGACCAGGCAGGAGTGTGAGTGTGACCAGGCAGGAGTGTGAGTATGACCAGGCAGGAGTGTGAGTATGACCAGGCAGGAGTGTGACCAGGCAGGAGTGTGACCAGGCAGGAGTGTGAGTGTGACCAGGCAGGAGTGTGACCAGGCAGGAGTGTAAGTGTGACCAGGAGGAGTGTGAGTGTGACCAGGCAGGAGTGTGAGTGTGACCAGGCAGGAGTATGACCAGGCAGGAGTGTGACCAGGCAGGAATGTGAGTGGACAGGCAGGAGTGTGACCAGGAAGGAGTGTGAGTATGACCAGGCAGGAGTGTGACCAGGCAGGAGTGTGAGTATGACCAGGCAGGAGTGTGACCAGGCAGGAGTGTGAGTGTGACCAGGCAGGAGTGTGAGTGTGACCAGGCAGGAGTGTGACCAGGCAGGAGTGTGACCAGGCAGGAGTGTGACCAGGCAGGAGTGTGACAGGCAGGAGTGTGAGTGTGACCAGGCAGGAGTGTGACCAGGCAGGAGTGTGAGTGTGACCAGGCAGTAGTCTAAGTGTGACCAGGCAGTAGTGTGACCAGGCAGGCGTGTGACCAGGCAGTAGTGTGAGTGTGACCAGGCAGTAGTCTAAGTGTGATCAGGCAGGAGTGTGAGTGTGACCAGGCAGGAGGTGAGTGGACCAGGCAGGAGTGTGACTAGGCAGGAGTGTGAGTTGTGGACAGGCAGTAGTGTGAGTGTGACCAGGCAGGAGTGTGAGAGTGACAGGCAGTAGTCTAAGTGTGACCAGGCAGGAGTGTGACCAGGCAGGAGTGTGTCCAGGCAGTAGTGTGACCAGGCAGGAGGTGACCAGGCAGTAGTGTGACCAGGCAGTAGTGTGAGCAGGCAGTAGTGTGAGCAGGCAGTAGTGTGACCAGGCAGTAGTTTGACCAGGCAGTAGGTGAGCAGGCAGGAGTGTGACCAGGCAGGAGTGTGAGTGTGAGCAGGCAGGAGTGTGAGTGTGAGCAGGCAGGAGTGTGTGACCAGGCAGTATTGTGACCAGGCAGGAGTGTGACCAGGCAGGAGTGTGACAGGCAGGAGTGTGAGTGTGACCAGGCAGTAGTGTGACAGGCAGGAGTGTGAGTGTGAGCAGGCAGGAGTGTGACCAGGCAGTAGTGTGACCAGGCAGGAGTGTGACCAGGCAGGAGTGTGAGCAGGCAGGAGTGTGACCAGGCAGTAGTGTGACCAGGCAGGAGTGTGACCAGGCAGGAGTGTGACCAGGCAGGAGTGTGAGTGTGACCAGGCAGGAGTGTGAGTGTGACCAGGCAGAAGTGTGACCAGGCAGTAGTGTAAGTGTGTAGAGGCAGTAGTCTAAATGTGACCAGGCAGTAGTCTAAGTGTGACCAGGCAGGAGTGTAAGTGTGTCCAATCGTAGTTTAAGTGTGTAGAGGCAGTAGTCTAAGTGTGACCAGGCAGTAGTGTAAGTGTGTAGAGGCAGTAGTCTAAGTGTGACCAGGCAGTAGTGTAAGTGTGTAGAGGCAGTAGTCTAAGTGTGACCAGGCAGTAGTGTGAGTGTGACCAGGCAGGAGTGTGAGTGGTGACCAGGCAGGAGGTGACCAGGCAGTAGTGTGAGTGTGACCAGGCAGTAGTGTGAGTGTGACAGGCAGGAGTGTGAGTGTGACCAGGCAGGAGTGTGAGTGTGACCAGGCAGGAGTATGACCAGGCAGGAGTGTGAGTGTGACAGGCAGGAGGTGAGTGTGACAAGGCAGGAGTGTGACCAGGCAGGAGTGTGACCAGGCAGGAGTGTGAATGTGACCAGGCAGGTGTGAGGCAGGAGTGTTAGTGTGGACCAGGCAGGAGTGTGACCAGGCAGGAGTGTGAGTGTGACCAGGCAGAGTGTGACCAGGCAGGAGTGTGACCAGGCAGGAGTGTGACCAGGCAGGAGTGTGACCAGGCATGAGTGTGACCAATCAGGAGTGTGACCAGGCAGGATGTGAGTGTGACCAGGCAGGAGTGTGACAGGCAGGAGTGTGAGTGTGACAGGCAGGAGTGTGACAGGCAGGAGTGTGACCAGGCAGGAGTGGAGTATGACCAGGCAGGAGTGTGACCAGGCAGGAGTGTGAGTGGACCAGGCAGGAGGTGAGTGGACCAGGCAGGAGTGTGACCAGGCAGGAGTGTGACAAGGCAGGAGTGGAGTATGACCAGGCAGGAGTGTGACCAGGCAGGAGTGTGACCAGGCAGGAGTGTGAGTATGACCAGGCAGGAATGTGAGTGGACAGGCAGGAGTGTGACCAGGAAGGAGTGTGAGTGTGACCAGGCAGGAGTGTGACCAGGCAGGAGTGTGAGTGTGACCAGGCAGGAGTGTGACCAGGCAGGAGTGTGAGTGTGACCAGGCAGGAGTGTGAGTGTGACCAGGCAGGAGTGTGACCAGGCAGGAGTGTGACCAGGCAGGAGTGTGACCAGGCAGGAGTGTGACAGGCAGGAGTGTGAGTGTGACCAGGCAGGAGTGTGACCAGGCAGGAGTGTGAGTGTGACCAGGCAGGAGTGACCAGGCAGGAGTGTGACCAGGCAGGAGTGTGACCAGTCAGGAGTGTGAGTGTGACCAGGCAGGAGTGTGACCAGGCAGGAGTGTGAGTGTGACCAGGCAGGAGTGTGAGTGTGACCAGGCAGGAGTGTGAGTATGACCAGGCAGGAGTGTGACAAGGCAGGAGTGTGAGTATGACCAGGCAGGAGTGTGACCAGGCAGGAGTGTGACCAGGCAGGAGTGTGAGTATGACCAGCAGGAGTGTGAGTGACCAGGCAGGAGTGTGACCTGGCAGGAGTGTGACAAGGCAGGAGTGTGAGTATGACCAGGCAGGAGTGTGACCGGGCAGGAGTGTGAGTGTGACCAGGCAGTAGTCTAAGTGTGACCAGGCAGTAGTGTGACCAGGCAGGCGTGTGACCAGGCAGTAGTGTGAGTGTGACCAGGCAGTAGTCTAAGTGTGATCAATCAGGAGTGTGAGTGTGACCAGGCAGGAGTGTGAGTGTGACCAGGCAGGAGTGTGACTAGGCAGGAGTGTGAGTGTGAGCAGGCAGTAGTGTGAGTGTGACCAGGCAGGAGTGTGAGAGTGACCAGGCAGTAGTCTAAGTGTGACCAGGCAGGAGTGTGACCAGGCAGGAGTGTGTCCAGGCAGTAGTGTGACCAGGCAGGAGTGTGACCAGGCAGTAGTGTGACCAGGCAGTAGTGTGAGCAGGCAGTAGTGTGAGCAGGCAGTAGTGTGACCAGGCAGTAGTGTGAGCAGGCAGGAGTGTGACCAGGCAGGAGTGTGAGTGTGAGCAGGCAGGAGTGTGAGTGTGAGCAGGCAGGAGTGTGACCAGGCAGTATTGTGACCAGGCAGGAGTGTGACCAGGCAGGAGTGGACCAGGCAGGAGTGTGACCAGGCAGGAGTGTGAGTGTGACCAGGCAGTAGTGTGACCAGGCAGGAGTGTGAGTGTGAGCAGCAGGAGTGTGACCAGGCAGTAGTGTGACCAGGCAGGAGTGTGAGTGTGACCAGGCAGGAGTGTGAGTGTGACCAGGCAGGAATGTGAGTGTGACCAGGCAGTAGTCTAAGTGTGACCAGGCAGGAGTGTGACCAGGCAGGAGTGTGAGTGTGAGCAGGCAGGAGTGTGACCAGGCAGTAGTGTGACCAGGCAGTAGTGTGAGCAGGCAGGAGTGTGACCAGGCAGGAGTGTGAGTGTGAGCAGGCAGGAGTGTGACCAGGCAGGAGTGTGAGTGTGAGCAGGCAGGAGTGGACCAGGCAGTAGTGTGACCAGGCAGGAGTGTGACCAGGCAGGAGTGTGAGTGTGACCAGGCAGGAGTGTGAGTGTGACCAGGCAGGAGTGTGACCAGGCAGTAGTGTAAGTGTGTAGAGGCAGTAGTCTAAGTGTGACCAGGCAGTAGTCTAAGTGTGACCAGCCAGGAGTGTAAGTGTGACCAATCAGTAGTGTAAGTGTGTAGAGGCAGTAGTCTAAGTGTGACCAGGCAGTAGTGTAAGTGTGTAGAGGCAGTAGTCTAAGTGTGACCAGGCAGTAGTGTAAGTGTGTGGAGGCAGTAGTCTAAGTGTGACCAGGCAGTAGTCTAAGTGTGACCAGGCAGGAGTGTAAGTGTGACCAATCAGTAGTGTAAGTGTGTAGAGGCAGTAGTCTAAGTGTGACCAGGCAGCAGTCTAAGTGTGACCAGGCAGTAGTGTAAGTGTGACGAGGCAGGAGTGTAAGTGTGACCAGACAGGAGTGTAAGTGTGACCAAGCAGGAGGCTGTGACCACTCAAGAAGGTAGGTGTGTCTTTTCATGACATGTCCAAGTTCTCTAACTTCTGTCTTCTCATCCATGTCCAAGTTCTCTAACTTCTCTCTTCTCATCCAATGTCTAAGTTTTCTAACTTCTGTCTTCTCATCCATGTCTAAGTTCTCTAAATTCTGTCTTCTCATGGCATATCTAAATTCTCTAACTTCTGTCTTCTCGTGACATGTCAAAGTTCTCTAACTTCTCTCTTCTCATCCAATGTCTAAGTTTTCTAACTTCTGTCTTCTCATCCATGTCTAAGTTCTCTAAATTCTGTCTTCTCATGGCATATCTAAATTCTCTAACTTCTGTCTTCTCGTGACATGTCAAAGTTCTCTAACTTCTCTCTTCTCATCCAATGTCTAAGATTTCTAACTTCTCTCTTCTCATCCATGTCTAAGTTCTCTAAATTCTGTCTTCTCATGGCATATCTAAATTCTCTAACTTGTGTCTTCTCGTGACATGTCAAAGTTCTCTAACTTCTGTCTTCTCATCCATGTCTAAGTTCTCTAACTTCTGTCTTCTCATCCATGTCCAAGTTCCCTACCTTCTTTCTTCTCATGGCATATCTAAGTTCTCTAACTTCTGTCTTCTCATGGCATATCCAAGTTCTCTAACTTCTGTCTTCTCATGGCATTTCCAAGTTCTCTAACTTCTGTCTTCTCATGGCATATCCAAGTTCTCTAACTTCTGTCTTCTCATCGCATATCCAAGTTCTCTAACTTCTGTCTTCTCATGACATATCTAAGTTCTCTAACTTCTGTCTTCTCATGAAGTGTGCAATAAATTTAACTGTTTAATAAATTACGACGGACATTCGTTTTTCCAGCTAACAGTGAAGATAGAAACTTGAAATTTTGCACACTTTAAATATAGCATGTGCCGATTGTGTGAACCAAAGTGCACGCCAACCTGGTACGGGCTAGGAATACATGCACTTGTTTCGCGCTGGCGTAAAACAGTACAAGTTGATGGGGATTATGTTGAATAATACCAATGTATACATGACATATCCATGTAGATTGTGTATAAATTTCATGCTTCTTTTTAAATAAGCAGCTCATGAGAAAAACGATGTTGTGCATTTCTTTCTGAACGTTCCTCATAGTTTTTGTTATTCTGAAATTCCACTAAGACGCTCATTTCTTTTCTCTTTCCAGAATATTTGTTGCATCTTTCTTCACAATCACATTTCTTTTTCTTCCAGTCTGTTTATTATTTTTTATTAGTTGTCCAAGTTTCACACCATACAGCAATATTGCCTCTATGTATAGCACTGTAATAATCTTTTCTTCTCTTACTACTTCTTAGTCACGCACAAAGCTATCGTTGTCTCATCCATTCATGATTTTGTTCCATTTGCTTGTGCCAGTGTCTTCCTATCAGAAAATGTATGTTCTTTTGAACATTTACTCTATCATTTTGATATACAATCATTATCATCTTGTGTCATCTCCCCATAGAAGGTTGGCAGCAATGAATCTCCATTCTGTTCACTTTCTTGTATTCGTAGTGACTTGGCCAAGCTGGTCCGTGTCCATCTCTTGATGTTGTCCATCTCCTGATGCTGTCCATCCATGTCGTTGTTGACCTCCTGTTCTCTTCCTTCAAGAAGGATCTTCAGTATAATATTGTGACTCTTGATATGCCCAAAGGATCTTACTTGTCTTGTTTTATGATTTCAATATTTCTTTTCATGTCCAGTTAGTTCAGCATTTGTTTGTTTCATTTGTTGTCAATAGAGTATTCCCTAGTTTTCTTTGTAGTCCATGGAGTATGCCCTAGTTTTCTTTGTTGTCCATTGAGTATGCCCTAGTTTTCTTTGTTGTCCATTGAGTGTGCCCTAGTTTTCTTTGTTGTCCATTGAGTGTGCCCTAGTTTTCTTTGTTGTCCATTGAGTGTGCCCTAGTTTTCTTTGTTGTCCATTGAGTATGCCCTAGTTTTCTTTGTTGTCCATTGAGTGTGCCCTAGTTTTCTTTGTTGTCCATTGAGTGTGCCCTAGTTTTCTTTGTTGTCCATGGAGTATGCACTATTCTTTTGTGCATCCACATTTCAAGGACCTCAGTTCTTATTCATGACAATAACACAACAACCAACATTAAGCAGTTGCCTTCTACACAACAACCAACATTAAGTAGTTGCCTTCTACACAACAACCAACATTAAATAGTTGCCTTCTTAAGAAAGGAAAAGGATTCAATTTTTCAGTAAAAGCCTTGCTTACTTCTGCTCATATTCTGTATACCATTGCACATAGTTTCAAACTCATCAATAATAAATAACTATTTACACAGAAACACATTTGATGTATTTTTGTTTGATCTCATTTATGAGGATTGCTGAACATGCTTACTGAAGGGTTTTATTATTCGCTTAGTTTTAGACTTGTCTGGCAATAATGTTTGAAATAGATTGGCTGTTTGAAATCTATTTGTGTGTAACAGTTTGTTATACTATACTTTTAAATTGCGAAAGTAAGGTTATAGCATACATTGTATCATCTCATATTAATGAATATGTGGAATATGAAAAGTTTTGGGGCATCAGTTTTAGTAATGTTATATTATAGCTTTCTTGTACTAAACTGATGTGCTATATGATAAAATACCTGTACAGAACTAATGTATTGTATTATAACATATTATAGCATACATATACAGAACTAATGTGTTGTATTATAACATATTATAACATACATATACAGAACTAAAGTGTTGTATTTATAACAACATGCTTCTACTAAACTGATGTGTTATAACATATTATAACATACCTGTACTAAACTGAAAAAGAATGTTTATGAAAGATGAATAACAAATCAGTAGTGTAAGTGTGTAGAGGCAGTAGTCTAAGTGTGACCAGGCAGTAGTGTAAGTGTGTAGAGGCAGTAGTCTAAGTGTGACCAGGCAGTAGTGGAAGTGTGTAGAGGCAGTAGTCTAAGTGTGACCAGGCAGTAGTCTAAGTGTGACCAGGCAGGAGTGTAAGTGTGACCAATCAGTAGTGTAAGTGTGTAGAGGCAGTAGTCTAAGTGTGACCAGGCAGTAGTGTAAGTGTGACCAGGCCGGAGTGAGAGTGTTACCAGGCAGTAGTGTGAGTGCGACCAGGCAGGAGTGTGAGTGCGACCAGGCAGGAGTTTGAGTGTGACCAGGCAGTAGTGTAAGTGTGACCAGGCAGTAGTGTAAGTGTGACCAGACAGGAGTGTAAGTGTGACCAAGCAGGAGGCTGTGACCACTCAAGAAGGTAGGTGTGTCTTTTCATGACATGTCCAAGTTCTCTAACTTCTGTCTTCTCATCCATGTCAAAGTTCTCTAACTTCTCTCTTCTCATCCAATGTCTAAGTTTTCTAACTTCTCTCTTCTCATCCATGTCTAAGTTCTCTAAATTCTGTCTTCTCATGGCATATCTAAATTCTCTAACTTCTGTCTTCTCGTGACATGTCAAAGTTCTCTAACTTCTGTCTTCTCATCCATGTCTAAGTTCTCTAACTTCTGTCTTCTCATCCATGTCCAAGTTCCCTACCTTCTTTCTTCCCATGGCATATCTAAGTTCTCTAACTTCTGTCTTCTCATGGCATATCCAAGTTCTCTAACTTCTGTCTTCTCATGGCATATCCAAGTTCTCTAACTTCTGTCTTCTCATGGCATATCCAAGTTCTCTAACTTCTGTCTTCTCATCGCATATCCAAGTTCTCTAACTTCTGTCTTCTCATGACATATCTAAGTTCTCTAACTTCTGTCTTCTCATGAAGTGTGCAATAAATTTTAACTGTTTAATAAATTACGACGGACATTCGTTTTTTCCAGCTAACAGTGAAGATAGAAACTTGAAATTTTGCACACTTTAAATATAGCATGTGCCGATTGTGTGAACCAAAGTGCACGCCAACCTGGTACGGGCTAGGAATACATGCACTTGTTTCGCGCTGGCGTAAAACCGTACAAGTTGATGGGGATTATGTTGAATAATACCAATGTATACATGACATATCCATGTAGATTGTGTATAAATTTCATGCTTCTTTTTAAATAAGCAGCTCATGAGAAAAACGATGTTGTGCATTTCTTTCTGAACGTTCCTCATAGTTTTTGTTATTCTGAAACTTCCACTAAGACGCTCATTTCTTTTCTCTTTCCAGAATATTTGTTGCATCTTTCTTCACAATCACATTTCTTTTTCTTCCAGTCTGTTTATTATGTTTTTATTAGTTGTCCAAGTTTCACACCATACAGCAATATTGCCTCTATGTATAGCACTGTAATAATCTTTTCTTCTCTTACTACTTCTTAGTCACGTCACACAAAGCTATCGTTGTCTCATCCATTCATGATTTTGTTCCATTTGCTTGTGCCAGTGTCTTCCTATTAGAAAATGTGTTGCTCTTTTGAACATTTACTCTATCATTTTGATATACAATCATTATCATCTTGTGTCATCTCCCCATAGAAGGTTGGCAGCAATGAATCTCCATTCTGTTCACTTTCTTGTATTCGTAGTGACTTGGCCAAGCTGGTCCGTGTCCATCTCTTGATGTTGTCCATCTCCTGATGCTGTCCATCCATGTCGTTGTTGACCTCCTGTTCTCTTCCTTCAAGAAGGATCTTCAGTATAATATTGTGACTCTTGATATGCCCAAAGGATCTTACTTGTCTTGTTTTTATGATTTCAATATTTCTCTTTTCATGTCCAGTTAGTTCAGCATTTGTTTGTTTCATTTGTTGTCAATAGAGTATTCCCTAGTTTTCTTTGTAGTCCATGGAGTATGCCCTAGTTTTCTTTGTTGTCCATTGAGTATGCCCTAGTTTTCTTTGTTGTCCATTGAGTGTGCCCTAGTTTTCTTTGTTGTCCATTGAGTGTGCCCTAGTTTTCTTTGTTGTCCATTGAGTGTGCCCTAGTTTTCTTTGTTGTCCATTGAGTATGCCCTAGTTTTCTTTGTTGTCCATTGAGTGTGCCCTAGTTTTCTTTGTTGTCCATTGAGTGTGCCCTAGTTTTCTTTGTTGTCCATGGAGTATGCACTATTCTTTTGTGCATCCACATTTCAAGGACCTCAGTTCTTATTCATGACAATAACACAACAACCAACATTAAGCAGTTGCCTTCTACACAACAACCAACATTAAGTAGTTGCCTTCTACACAACAACCAACATTAAATAGTTGCCTTCTTAAGAAAGGAAAAGGATTCAATTTTTCAGTAAAAGCCTTGCTTACTTCTGCTCATATTCTGTATACCATTGCACATAGTTTCAAACTCATCAATAATAAATAACTATTTACACAGAAACACATTTGATGTATTTTTGTTTGATCTCATTTATGAGGATTGCTGAACATGCTTACTGAAGGGTTTTATTATTCGCTTAGTTTTAGACTTGTCTGGCAATAATGTTTGAAATAGATTGGCTGTTTGAAATCTATTTGTGTGTAACAGTTTGTTATACTATACTTTTAAATTGCGAAAGTAAGGTTATAGCATACATTGTATCATCTCATATTAATGAATATGTGGAATATGAAAAGTTTTGGGGCATCAGTTTTAGTAATGTTATATTATAGCTTTCTTGTACTAAACTGATGTGCTATATGATAAAATACCTGTACAGAACTAATGTATTGTATTATAACATATTATAGCATACATATACAGAACTAATGTGTTGTATTATAACATATTATAACATACATATACAGAACTAAAGTGTTGTATTTATAACAACATGCTTCTACTAAACTGATGTGTTATAACATATTATAACATACCTGTACTAAACTGAAAAAGAATGTTTATGAAAGATGAATAACAAATGGCAAATTGTCAGACAGGATTACATTCCCAATTTTTTAAAGTGCACACACCTACTCTCTCTCTCTCTCTCTCTCTCTCTCTCTTTAGTCATTCGCTCACCCACATACACACAACCACGGCAAACACCTACTCCCTCTTTACTCACTAACTCACTCACATACACACAATCACTGCAAACACCTACTCCCTCTTTACTCACTAGCTCACTCACAAACACACAACCACGTATACACCAACTATTTTCTTTACTCACTCGTTCACTCATATATACACACACAACCACACATGCACCTACTATCTCTCTCTCTTTACTTACTCCCTCACAACTCCTTTCTACACCTATAAGCTTTCCCAATATCTATTTGATGTCGACTACATGCCTCCATGAATTATAAAACTTAAAAGTTATCTTAAGCTGCTCTTACAGACAGCGAATACAATTAATTGTTTTCTGAATAGTCCCTAAAATTTTGTTTAGTAGATAGTCATTTATAATGTATGTAGTTACTTCTATACTGAGTGAATGTTTAAGAGCGAAACGTAAATGTTATATTTTATTTTATGTTTCTCAGCTTCAATGTTAGTTATGTTTGTTATATGAACAGCATATTTGTAGAATGTCTGGAATAGAGTGAAAGATGTATGATAAAGGGCAGAATGTCAGACGGGCCTGCGTGCCCAATTCTTAACCCTTTTGAAATAAAGATCAATCAATCAATCAATCACTCATATACACACAATCATGCATGCACCTACTATCTCTCTCTCTTTACTTACTCTCTCACTCACATACACACACAACCATGCACACACCTCATACCTCTCTTTACTTACTCCCTCACTCACATACACACACAACCACACATGCACCTACTATCTCTCTTTCTTTACTTACTCCCTCGCTCACATACACACACAACCACACATGCACCTACTATCTCTCTCTCTTTACTTACTCCCTCGCTCACATACACAACTACACACATCTACTCTCTCTCTCTCTTTACTTACTCGCTCACTTATATACACACACAACCATGCACACATTTACTCTCTCTCTTTACTTACTCACTCACTTATATACACACACAACCACAAATGCACCTACTATCTCTCTCTCTTTACTTACTCCCTCACTCACATACACACACAACCATGCACACACCTACTCCTTCTCTTTACTTACTCCCTCAATCACATGCAATCGCAACCACACATGCACCTACTATCTTTCTTTCTCTCTTTACTTACTCCCTCACTCACATACACACACAACCACACATGCACCTACTATCTTTCTCTCTTTTTACTTACTCCCTCACTCATATATACACACAACCACACATGCACCTACTCTCTCTCTTTACCTACTCCCTCACTCACATACACACACAACCACATACACACACAACCACATATGCACCTACTATCTCTCTTTCTTTACTTACTCCCTCACTCACATACACACACAACCACACATGCACCTACTATCTCTCTCTCTTTACTTACTCCCTCACTCACATACACACACAACCACATATGCACCTACTATCTCTCTCTCTCTTTACTTACTCCCTCACTCACATACACACACAACCACACATGCACCTACTATCTCTCTCTCTCTTTACTTACTCCCTCACTCACATACACACACAACCACACATGCAACTACTAACTCTCTCTCTCCTTACTTAATCCCTCACTCACAACATACACACACAACCACACATGCACCTACTATCTTTCACTCTCTTTACTTACTCCCTCACTCACATACACACACAACCACACATGCAACTACTAACTCTCTCTCTCTTTACTTACTCCCTCACTCACATACACACACAACCACACATGCAACTACTAATTCTCTCTCTCTTTATACTTACTCCCTCACTCACATACACACACAATCACGGACACTCCTGCTCTTTCTCTACCTCAGACCTTCTCTCCTCTCCCCCCTCCAGTTCTATAAAGTCTGACCTGATTTGTTTTAACAACCTATTCCGGAATGAAAGAAATCACAAAATGTCTTTTCTATTTTCATGGCATATTTTTAAACTAAATGTTGCAGTCATAGCTACATTTCATATTAATATTTATAATGTCTCTCATTTTTGTCAGTTGGTCAGTTGTCACCTTTATGTTCTGTCTCATGTTATCAATTCTTACCTTTATTTGTTCATTCCTCATGTTTAGATCCCAGTCTAAGACGATAGTTTCGTGCGGGCATGCGTACAAAATTCTGTTCGGTTGACGCGTAAATTCTGAAAACATTTTTTCTATGAAAATTATTCCTGCACGCTTTAAAAAGACTATCATTTCTTCTGTGTACTCTACAAAGACTATCATTTCTTCTCTGTATTCTACAAAGACTATAATTTCTTCTGTGTACTCTACAAAGACTATCATTTCTTCTGTGTACTCTACAAAGACTATCATTTCTTCTGCATACTCAACAAAGACTATCATTTCTACTGCACAGTCTACAAAGACTATCATTTCTTCTGCATACTCTAAACAGATATCAGTTCTTCCTTGTCTTTTTTATCTCAAGCACCCTGACTACCTAGCAGGTCTGTGCATACACACAAGGTTACCACTGGCAAAGTTTCATCAAAGAAATCATTTGTTTCTTCTTCTTCTTCTAAGTTTCACTAGAATAATCTTTAGAAAAACTGATGTGTAGATGATGAACCTACTTATTTTTTGTGTGATAAAGTAGAGCTCTTATTTGTTTACATCATGGCACATATAATACAGACAACATCAATATAAGCGCAAGTAACATCAGTAGATATCTTCTTATATATCCCTCCCATGCCATTAAATGACACATAGGGCTCGCAAGGTAGTTACCAATTTTTCCTGTCTTCAGCGAGTCTTTCAACCTCATCAAGGGATTTTATGCATGTTAATTTGACCTCTCTTAACAATGTCCTCTTCAGAGTTTCACGCGGTCTGCCTCTTTTTCTTCGGCCTGTTGTGTTCCACTTGATAGCTTGTTTTGGGATTCTCTGATCATTTCTTCTCATCAAGTGACCAACATATGTCCATCTCCTTTTCCTGATCACCCATGAAACTGGCTGTTGTTCAGTCATCTGTCTTATCTCTGCTTTGTTCTTGAATTCGTTCCACTTGATACCTAGTATTTTCCTTAGGCATTTGTTTTCAAAAGAGTCTAATTTCTTTTCTATTTCTTTAGTTGTTTTCCAGCTTTCACATGCATAAATGAGGGTGGATATTACATTTGAATTGAATAGTCTTAACTTGGTTTTTGTGCTTAGAACTTTTGAATTCCATATGTTCTCAAGATTCTTGAAGATCGATGCTGCTTTTGCAATTCTAATTCTAACTTCATTTTCTGGTGTCACCATCCTGGTCTATGTAGCTGCCAAGGTATACAAATTGATTGAGTTCTTCAATATCTGTCCCTTCTAATTGTATTTTTCCATTTTAATTAGTGGGAATTTTCATTATTTTTGTTTTTTCCTTGTTAATTTCAAATCCTATTTTGCTAGCCAGTGAAGACAGGCTACCTGTTTTTCTTGCATAGAATTCACATTATTACTGATAAGAGTTATGTCATCAGCAAAATCAAGATCTTCTAGTTGAGTCACATGTATTCAGTCAATATCTGTGTTACCTGTGCAGCATTTTTTCATTATGAAGTCTACTGTAATTCCAAAAAGCAAAGGAGACAGTATACATCCTTGTTTCACACCTGTTTCAGTCTGCAACCATTCACTCATCCCTTCTTCTGTCTTGACTGCACAAACATATCCATTGTAGAAGTCCTTAATGATGTTGATAATTTTAGATAGTATTCCATATAGACTTAAAATTCTACACAATGAATCTCTGTGAATGCTATCAAATGCCTTTTTAAAATCTATGAAGTTCAGTATTAATGGTTTTTGCTTTTCAATATGTTCTTCAAGTATTATTCTTAGAGTAAAGATCTGGTCAAGACAGCTTCTCCCTTTTCGAAATCCTGCTTGTTCTTCTCTCATTGCGGTATTCACTATATCTTTTAAGTCTATTCAAAATGACCTTGCAAAATACTTTTGACTCAACTGATATTAAGGTTACTCCTCTCCAGTTGTTACAGTCATTAAGGTTGCTTTTTTTTTGTTGGTATTTTAACAATGATTCCTTTTTTCCAATTAGAAGGGACCTTTTCTTCTTTCCAAATCTTATTAAACATTCTCTGTAGCTGTCTCATGTTGTCACTATTGATAGCTTTTAACATTTCAGGTGTTATTTCATCTTCACCTGCAGCTTTGTTGTTAGCCATTAAATTCACTGCTGTTTCAATTTCATGCAATGTAATTTCATCTAGGTTGACATTTAGTTGTGGGGCTGGTATGTCAGTTTCAAGGTTTAGCAATTCTTTTGGGTGTGGTCGATTAAGTATTTCTTGGAAGTGTTCAGCCCATCTTTGCTTTTGGTCTTTACTTGATGTTAATAGTGTTCCAGTTTTGCTAAGGATTGGTCTTTCTTTAGATGTAATAGTACCTGTTAGCCTCTTTTGTATGTTATATAAAGTTTTGCTGTCTCCTGTTTTTGCTGCTTTCTCTGCCTCTTTCGCCATATTGTCTATGTATTCTCTTTTATCCCTTCCAGCTGAACTTTTTACTTTCTTGTCTATTTCTTTGTATGTTGCTTTTGCCAGATCTTTTCGAAGATCTGTTTTTACATTCAACATGTCTAATTTGGCTGCTGATCTTTCATGTATGTACTTCCATGTTTTATCTGATATCCATGCTTTTCTATTTTGTTTTTTTCAGTCCAGCTCTTGCTTTTGCTGCTGTGATTATGGCTGTGCTGTAAGAATTCCATAACTCATCTATACCTATCACCTGCACTTCACTGGGTGTTGTGGAATGATTGGCAAGTTCCTGATTGAAATTACTGTTAGTATTCTCCTCTTGTAAGCTGTGGCTGTTTATCTTTCTGTGTATTGATTTCTTGTGTTGGCTTTTCAGGACATGTGTAGAGTGTATAGAATGGTACCAGTAAAATCAGTAGATTATAACTTATTCTTTGTCAGTGTATGAAAAGTAGCACACATGTGTCAGTTAATAATAAAATATCACAGTCATCATTGTCACAAACTGCTGCATCCAGCCTGCAAGATTTCAGATGTTTTTAATTTTTCTTTTGATTCATTCAAAATTCACTCTTTACTCTTGAGTTCTTTAGTGTCTGGGCTTCATTACATACCTTTCAAGTTTCACCTCTCCGAGACATAAATGCCGATGTTTCTGAATTTAATTACAATAATATTAATTCTTCTAGATTAATTTACCTATATGTTTATTATAGTTTCAATTTAATTGCTTGAATTTCAGCAGTTTTATGGTTTCATTAAATAACTTTATTTCTGTTCTTGGACATTTGCTGGAATTAATTATGCAACAACTTGATTTCGGTTATGTCATCTATTTCTAAGGTTATTTATATAACTTGATTTCAGTTATGTCATCCATTTCTAAGGTTATTTATATAACTTGATTTCATTTTCTACATGTGTTTCTGTGGTTAGCTATACTCTTACATGTTTCTAGGACTGGTTATGCACTCGTCTGTCATGGTGGTCGTCCAGAAAGTCATCTGTTGTACCTGAGTCTGGGGAGCTGGCCTCCAGAAAGTCATCTGTTGTACCTAAGTCTGGGTAGCTGGCCTCCAGAAAGTCGTCTGTTGTACCTAAGTCTGGGTAGCTGGCCTCCAGAAAGTCGTCTGTTGTACCTAAGTCTGGGTAGCTGGCCTCCAGAAAGTCGTCTGTTGTACCTAAGTCTGGGTAGCTGGCCTCCAGAAAGTCGTCTGTTGTACCTAAGTCTGGGTAGCTGGCCTCCAGAAAGTCGTCTGTTGTACCTAAGTCTGGGTAGCTGGCCTCCAGAAAGTCGTCTGTTGTACCTAAGTCTGGGTAGCTGGCCTCCAGAAAGTCGTCTGTTGTACCTAAGTCTGGGTAGCTGGCCTCCAGAAAGTCGTCTATTGTACCTAAGTCTGGGTAGCTGGCCTCCAGAAAGTCGTCTGTTGTACCTAAGTCTGGGTAGCTGGCCTCCAGAAAGTCGTCTGTTGTACCTAAGTCTGGGTAGCTGGCCTCCAGAAAGTCGTCTGTTGTACCTAAGTCTGGGTAGCTGGCCTCCAGAAAGTCGTCTGTTGTACCTAAGTCTGGGTAGCTGGCCTCCAGAAAGTCGTCTGTTGTACCTAAGTCTGGGTAGCTGGCCTCCAGAAAGTTGTCTGTTGTACCTAAGTCTGGGTAGCTGGCCTCCAGAAAGTCGTCTGTTGTACCTGAGTCTGGGGAGCTGGCAGTCAGGAAATATAAACTCAGATTTTTCGTTATCATTTGCTCCAACAGGGATTTCCGGCCAAGATGGCGGGTGCACAAGGTGGCGAAAGTATGTGTGTGATGGTTTACCAAGCTAGCGGATGTTCTTGACATGGATTAGACCTATTTTGTGGCTGCACGTGATGGTTTACACGAGTGTGTAGCACTGTTCAGTGTGATCCATCTGGGAACGACATACGTAGCGAGGGATGTTGTATCTTTCTGTGTGGGGGTTCTTGTGGCCACGAGGTTTTGATTATAAAGTCCACACGAGACATCGGCCACCGCCTGCTGCGCGGCCAACACTGATTCCACTATAAGAAAGAAGACACCAAACATAAACAGACACTGATTCAAGCATCAGAAAGAATACACTAAACATAAACAGACATGTAAACGTCCACAGGATAGATAAGCAACAGAGTTATCTGCGTACTGTGCGCTATGGAACGAGAACCCAGAAATCGAGATGAGGAGATACATCAATCAGACAGAAGAAGAAAGCGGCATCAGGAGCGGTGCAGGGAGAAGAAAGAAGTGGCATCAGGGGCGGTACAGTGTGAACGATCACGCAAGGTTCAAATGGTGTACGGCTCTGGACGGAGCGTCATCGTTCACGTGATCAGTTGGCGGAAGGATCTAAATATATAGTGAAAGCTTGCGATTGCATCAGTTAATGGCCGAGCGAGGTCATATTCGTTTGTGCTTATGGAGGTTATCGAATATCTAGCTCATGCCGCCCTCATACTGTGTAATCATGTCCTGTGCAATGATGCTGTGATGTGGATTTATGTATTTCACGTATCTATATATGGATTATGAATGATTCACTGTGATTATCTGTATCTGTATAAGCAACATATATGGTTCAATATTATTCTCTCATTCAACTGATTTCATGACAGCAATATGTTATGTGGAGATGTGTCTTAGCATCGGCAGCTGCAGGAAGAAGTGCATTAGCACATGTGATTCGTAGAGATGTGGAGACAGCGGCAGCTGTGAGATATTATGTGCATATGCTAAGTGATTCTTTGAGATATGGAGGTATATCATGGCAGCGGTGACTGCGTTGGATATAATTGCGATGGCACAATTTAGATTATAATGTGAGTTACTTGTGGGACCAGGACGACGGGTCCATCAGGTTTAGTTAATGCTCACATGAGAGTTTAATTTGTGTTATTCATATAGTGATTTATAACCATTATGATGACATATGTTGTATGTCCTGTGGATGTAATGTCAGTTGGTGTGTTACTATGATATGTGCAGTGACAATAATAAAATGTCATGTATTTAATTTCTGGACCTGGTTATGTGTATTGCCTGTTGATGTAATGTGTATTATTTAATGTTTGGAACGATGTATAACAGGCATACAGAATATCTGGGACAGAAGAACGTGGGAAAGCGGTCATGAGGGGAAAGTTAGATCATGGCAACGCAATACGATAGTAACTGTCAAGAGGACTGGTTAGAACAGCTGGAAATAATATTCCTCCCCCACTAGTATAAAAATATAACTTATACACTAGCAAAGTTTACATCAGGAGGAAGAAGGATGCGACATCAAGGCGGTGCAGGGAGAAGAAAAGATTGACATCAAGGCGGTGCAGGGAGAAGAAAAGAGTGACATCAGGCTGGTGCAGGGAGAAGAAAAGAGTGACATCAGGGTGGTGCAGGGAGAAGAAAAGAGTGACATCAAGGCGGTGCAGGGACAAGAAAAGAGTGACATCAGGGTGGTGCAGGGAGAAGAAAAGAGTGACATCAGTGTAGTGCAGGGAGAAGAAAAGAGTGACATCAGGGTGGCGCAATGAGAAGAAAAGACTGACATCAGGGTGGTGCAAGGAAAAGAAAAGTGTGACATCAAGGCGGTGCAGGGAGAAGAAAAGAGTGACATCAGGGTGGTGCAGGGAGAAGAAAAGAGTGATATCAAATCGGTGCAGGGAGAGGAAAAGTGCGACATCAAGGCGGTGCAGGGAGAAGAAAAGAGTGACATCAGGGTGGTGCAGGGAGAAGAAAAGAGTGATATCAAGTCGGTGCAGGGAGAGGAAAAGTGCGACATCAAGGCGGTGCAGGGAGAAGAAAAGAGTGACATCAGAATGGTGCAAGGAGAAGAAAAGAGTGACATCAGGGTGGTGCAAGGAGAAGAAAAGAGTAACATCAGGGTGGTGCAGGGAGAAGAAAAGAGTGACATCAAGATGTGCAGGGAGAAGAAACGATTTACATCAGGGTGGTGCAGGGAGAAGAAAAGAGTGACATCAGGGTGGTGCAGGGAGATGAAAAGAGTGACATCAGGGTGGTGCAGGGAGAAGAAAAGAATGACATCAGGGTGGTGCAAGGAGAATCAAAGAGTGACATCAAGTCGGTGCAGGGAGAGGAAAAGTGCGACATCAAGGCGGTGCAGGGAGAAGAAAAGAGTGACATCAGAATGGTGCAAGGAGAAGAAAAGAGTGACATCAGGGTGGTGCAAGGAGAAGAAAAGAGTAACATCAGGGTGGTGCAGGGAGAAGAAAAGAGTGACATCAAGATGTGCAGGGAGAAGAAACGATTTACATCAGGGTGGTGCAGGGAGAAGAAAAGAGTGACATCAGGGTGGTGCAGGGAGAAGAAAAGAGTGACATCAGGGTGGTGCAGGGAGAAGAAAAGAATGACATCAGGGTGGTGCAAGGAGAATCAAAGAGTGACATCAGGGTGGTGCAGGGAGAAGAAAAGAGTTACATCAGGGTGGTGCAGGGAGAAGAAAAGAGTGACATCAGGGTTGTGCAAGGTGAAGAAAAGAGGGACATCAGGGTGTTGCAAAGAGAAGAAAAGAGTAACATCAGGATGGTGCAGGGAGAAGAAAAAAGTGACATCAAGGAGTGCAGGGAGAAGAAAGGAGTGACATCAGGGTGGTGCAATGAGAATAAAAGAGTGACATCAGGGTGGGACATGTGCTCCGAATGACTGACAACTCACTACCAAAAATAGCACTAAGATGGACACCACAGGGGAGCAGAAGTAAGGGTAGACCAAAAGAGACATGGAGAAGAACAACAGAAAGGATGTTGAGCAATAGAGGGCTCACCTGGGCAAGAGCAGAAAAAAAAAGCGAAGGACAGGCATTTGTGGAAAACCCTTGCGGAAGCCCCATGTGCCATGGGAACTTAAGGTTCAGAGAGATCAGGGTGGTGCAAGGAGAAGAAAAGAATGACATCAAGGCGGTGCAGGGAGAAGAAAAGAATGACATCAAGGCGGTGCAGGGAGAAGAAAAGAATGACATCAAGGCGGTGCAGGGAGAATCAAAGAGTGACATCAGGGTGTTGCAGTGAGAAGTAAAGAGTGACATCAAGGTGGTGCAGAGAGAAGAGTGAGAAGAGGAACATGTAGAAAAAGAAATGAAATCTGAGAGAATATGACTAAAGTACATTAATGTTGTAAGCTGGAGCTGTAGCTGTGCCAAACAAAAGGGGGGTGGGGGGGGGGGGCTATAACGGAACATTTTCTATACGAGTGTGATACTCTTCCTGTATCAGTTTCATACTCTTCCAATACAAGTTTGATACTTCTCCTGTATGAGTTTGATACTCTTCCAATACAAGTTTGATACTCTTCCTGTATCAGTTTCATACTCTTCCAATACAAGTTTGATACTTCTCCTGTATGAGTTTGATACTCTTCCAATACAAGTTTGATACTTCTCCTGTATGAGTTTGATACTCGTCCAGTACAAGTTTGATACTTCTCCTGTATGAGTCTGATACTTTTCCAATACAAGTCTGATACTTCTCCTGTATGAGTTTGATACTCGTCCAATACAAGTTTGATACTTCTCCTGTATGAGTCTGATACTCGTCCAGTACAAGTTTGATACTTCTCCTGTATGAGTCTGATACTCGTCCAGTACAAGTTTGATACTTCTCCTGTATGAGTCTGATACTCGTCCAGTACAAGTTTGATACTTCTCCTGTATGAGTCTGATACTCGTCCAGTACAAGTTTGATACTCTTCCAGGAGACACACATATTCTCAACTATCTCGGGTACATCTGCTACGCTAGGTCCGTCAGTCACAAACACCACCAGCTAATCAGAACTTCCACCACTCTGTACTGGACGTAAAAAAATGGGAAAATGACAATGTAGAGTTCTAGGGAATCCGGAGTGGGCGGCAGAGCTTGGAGTATTGTTAATATCTATGTCAGCAACAAGTCCTCACCTGGAGCTTTCTGGCGGGCCTGGAGGAGCTGAACGGGGACAGTCTGTGGGGACTTCAATGCTCGAAGTTGGCACTGGGACAATCTTACGTTCAGTGACGTTCGCCTCACACTGCCCTGATAAAGACTAACCTGTCTGTCCTGAACAGAGTAAAGATGACTCGACTGGCCAATCGGGAGTCTGATTCAGACTCTAATACTGACCTGACTCTGGCATACACTCAGGCAAGGTGGGACGGTCCGTGGGAGGCGTTATCCTACTATGGCCATGATCACTTCAGCCAGACTAATTACCATGCTTAGTGAGAATAGCTAAAGTCAGACTACTTACTATTCGTAGTGAGAACAACTAAAGTCAGACTACTTAATATACTTAGGGATAATAGCTAAAGTCAGACTACTTACTACTCTTAGTTAGAAAAATTAAAGTCAGACTACTTTTTATTCTTAGTGAAAATAGCTAAAGTCAGACTACTTACTATACTTAGGGATAATAGCTAAAGTCAGACTACTTACTACTCTTAGTGAGAATAGCTAAAGTCAGAATACTTACCATGCTTAGTGAGAATAACTAAAGTCAGACTACTTACCATGCTTAGTGAAAATAGCTAAAGTCAGACTACATACTATTCTTAGTGAAAATAGCTAAAGTCAGACTACTTACTATTCTTAGTAAAAATAGCTAAAGTGAGACTACTTACTATTCTTAGTGAGATTAACTAAAGTCAGACTGCTTACTATTCTTAGTGAGAACAGGTAAAGTCAGACTACTTACTATACGTAGTGAGAATAACTAAAGTCAGACTATTTACCATGCTTAGTGTGAATAACTAAAGTCAGACTATTTACCACGCTTAGTGTGAATAACTAAAGTCAGACTACTTACTATTCTTAGTGAGAATATCTGAAGTCAGAATACTTAACACGTTTAGTGAGAATAACTAAAGTCAGACTAGTTACTATTCTTAGAGAGAATAACTAAAGTCAGACTACTTACTATTCTTAGTGAGAATAACTAAAGTCAGACTACTTACAATTCTAAGTGAGAATAGCTAAAATCAGACTATTTACTATTCTTAGTGAGAAAAGCAAAAGTCAGACTACTTACCATGCTTAGTGAGAATAACTAAAGTCACACTACTTACCATGCTTAGTGAGAATAGCTAAAGTCAGACTACTTATCATGCTTAGTGAGAATAGCTACAGTCAGACTACTTACTGTTCTTAGTGAAAATAGCAAAAGTCAGACTACTTACTATTCTTAGTGAGAGTAGATAAAATCAGACTACTTACTATGCTATGCTTAGTGAGAATAGCTTAAGTCAGACTACTTACAGTTCTTAATGAGGAATTGCTATAGTCAGACGTCTTACTATTCTTAATGAGAATAGCTAAAGGCAGACTACTGAGACACCAAATCACACATCAACATTCAAGTACACGACTCGACAGAGCACGGAAATAGCTTAGATGAGAAAGTTAAATGGCCTGAGAAATCAAATGCACCCCAACAAAATGGCTGAAGTGGTGGAAGAAAAATGATAGCAGTAGAAAAGGAAAAAAAAAAGTTCCAAAAGATACGAAGCTTGCCACACATACCTTCATAGCTCTCACTACAGAATCATAAAGATGAGAGGACTTTGTGCAGGAGGTAGAGAACGATACGAAGCTTGCCACACATACCTTCATAGCTCTCACTACAGAATCATAAAGATGGGAGGACTTTGTGCAGGAGGTAGAGAAAGATATGAAGCTTGCCACCATACCTTCATAGCTCTCACTACAGAATCAAAGAGACGGTGCTGGGAGGACTTTGTGCAGGAGGTGGCAAAAGATAAAGCCCTGTAAAAGTTTTAGCAACTGCACAGACAGAATGAGCAATAAATCTAGAACGAGGAATCTTGAGAAGGGTTGGGTGTTGAAGGCAGACACAGAGAAAGGGGCAGCACTCTTCCACAGACTGTCCACAGTCAGACCAGGGCAACATCGAAGATCACAGATCAGAGTGGAGCACTGTAGCAGAATCACTGCGACCTCAGCAGTATACAGACTTGATCAGTGTTGAGGAGGTTTCACAGACCATCAAGGAGTCTAGTGGCAGTGCCCCAGGTCTGGAAGGAGTTCAGTAAAGTCACTTGAAGCAGGTATTAGAGGAAGTTAATATTAAAATGACAGGGAAGAACAATAGTATAAGATCAGGGAAGAATGGCTACTTATCTAGCTGCTGCTGTTGTCTAAACTAGCCAAAGACCAGATGAAAAACCTTCATGATAAGATGCTGGAGAAGATCATGGCCAAGAAACTTGGAACTGGAGAATGGCAGAAGGCTTCCAGGCATGCTAGGCGTCTGTCAACCTGTCAGAGACACAACAAGCAACACATTGATACTGGCATATGATGATTATGAAGGGTTTCAGAGGAAAGAATGGACGGCAGTTGTTGGACTGGATCTAGAGGATGGCTGTAACAGTTGACTACACAACACTCCTGTGTCTTATGCCGGAGTTGGAAACTGAAACTTAGAAGATGCTTGTAACGGACTTGACTACACAACATTCCTATAACACTCGAGGATATTTACCCACATTCAACAAAGTATTAACCACATCATCGGTTGGTTTGAGGACAGTATTGCAGTGATAAACCCGAACAAAGCCACATTCCTGTGGTGCTCATTAGATAACAGATCTGCCAAGATCGCTCTTCCAGCAGTGTAAATCAACGGCGAATATATCAAGTGAGATCAATTTTTTTAATACCTTGGGATCGTGTTTGACAAAGCGTTATCTTTAACCACCACGTGGACGTGGTTATTCAGAAAGCAAAGCAAGATCTCAGTGCAGTGAAGGCAATGGCAGGTGCTGGGACTGCCATAACGGACACTCTTCCTGCTGCTGTGGGCATTGATGATGTCGGTGCTTGGGTGTGGCCTCGTCATGCTGACGTTGATGATGTCGGTGCTTGGGTGTGGCCTCGTGATGCTGACGTTGATGATGTCGGTGCTTGGGTGTGGCCTCGTGATGCTGACGTTGATGATGTCGGTGCTTGGGTGTGGCCTCGTGATGCTGACGTTGATGATGTCGGTGCTTGGATGTGGCCTCGTGATGCTGATGTTGATGATGTCGGTGCTTGAGTGTGGCCTCGTGATGCTGACGTTGATGATGTCGGTGGTGTGGCTTCGGCCTTCTGACTTTGTCCACGACTCAGATAATCAAGCTTGAAAGAATCCAAAATGATGCCACGAGAGCAGATCTGGGGTGTACCAGGGAGACTCCGATCACAGCTATGTGCTACTTGCAGGATATGCCCAGCAAGAGAGTAAGGAACAATTATGCGCAGGTAAAGGCATATCTCAGGATTGCTCCACAGCAAACCACTCCCCTGCTACAACGGCAAACCATTCTCCTTTTTTTTCTTTTGTTAGAATAAAACTTTTACTATCACAGGGACATAACCGAGGATAGATTTAGTTCTTAGACTAAGTTTTTAAAGCCCCTTTTTATGACGTGGGGTTAGGTCAAGGTTAGTTTTGATACGTTAACTTCCCAAGATATTATTTATTTTTGGTGAATTTGATTGTTTAGACTGGCTAAATTTAGCACAGAAAATTTCAACCTTGGAATTTTTTAAAAAACTACTCAAGGTAAGTTATGACATGTTAGCTTCATGAAGGAATGAATGGTCTTTATTTTTAAAAGGTAATGAATTGGGTACGCAGGTTCGTTTTACATTCTGTCCTTCATCACTCCACCTTCATTCTTCCCATACAATCAATGTAATACAAGTATACAAATTACATTAGGAAAAAACATATCAAAAGAGTGTAAGATTAAACTATTACATTCAAAGTAAAAGAGGAGAAGTAATTAAACTAATAAAGTAGCTCTCACACACATACACGCACACACACAGCCATATACATAATCAAAATATGTTGTCAGTACAAATCTTCTAGCATATGCTTTTTAACAAACATTAAAATGATTTCTAACAATCGGTTTTTTGGCTAAGATCAAAGTGGCTGAGGTCAAAGTGTCCTCTTGGCAGGTACCCTGATCAACATGCCCTTTGGCAAAACAAAAGAGTCGTTATTTTTCAACTAAACGAGATGCATGAGGCCTGCCCTACACATTGAATGCCGGAGGTATGGTCCACATCTCGTTACAAGTGGACCGTGTTTGCAGTACTACTAGGTCACGGGCCTGTTGTTTTCGTCGTCTTAAAAAAAAAATTTCTAACAAGTTATTTTTCGAACTATATCATTTTAGTACTTGATGGCTGGCGAGTCGTGGGTTGAGAGAGTGATGGTTATTCTATGGAGGCATATAATTATAAGCAAGTAAATAATGAAACAGGTATGAGTTGAAGGATGGAGTACTAATAGCGGATTTTAAATGGTAGGACAGGGTGTTCCAGAGCTGTACTGCAGAGTATGCAAGGCTTTTCTTGTACAGATGAATCTTGGGTTTAGGAAGAAGACAGTTTTTTAAACGCTGGCTATGTTTAGTGTTATACGTAAACAGTGACCACAAGTAAGGCGGAGCATTGTGCGACAGAATTCTGTGAACAAACTTAACTTTGTTAAAAATGACTCTTTATTTGAGGGGTGGAATTTTGAGTTGCTTGTGCTGATCTACAGTCTGTACTGGGTGTTTGTCACAAATCAGATTTAATGCTTGTTTGTGAAGTGAGTGGAGCCTTTTTGTGTTTGAGACTGAGCATCCATCCAAAGTTGTGGAACAGTAGTCTAAGTGTGTTTATATGTGGGATATGTAGTATATCTTTCTTGTGTCTTTGTCGATAAAGTGTTTAATTTTGGGTAGTTGGTAAACCTTCTGTGTAATCAAGTTTGTTCGGTTATGTACGTGAGAATTCCAAGTTAAATGCTGACCAATGATGAGTCCTAGAGTTTTGTGTTCATGAATATGTTATATTGCCTTAGTCCCAGCACAAAGCTATAGTGAAGATTTTGTTGCATTCTGCAGTTTCTTTCTTGTAATGATGAGCATACATTTTTTTTTGTTGGTGTTTATCAAAGTAGATATAAGAAATAATAATGAAGGGCCTCGCATATTAAAAACAGAAGTGGAAGAAGCCATCAAACACATGAAAAACAACAAAGTACCAGGACCAGATAAAATCATCAAGGAAGAATTGGAAGCATTCGGAAAGCCTGGCATAGAAATAATTACCAGACTGCTGAATGACATCTATAATAGTAACTATGTCCCTTCAGACCTTTTTCTATCACTTTTCTTTGAAAAGAAACAAGGTGCAGTTGAATGTGAAGACCATCGAACCATTAGTCTTATGAGCCATGTTACCAAAATCCTGCTTCGTATTGTCATGAGAAGAGTCAAGGCAAAATAAAATCAGAAATCACTGAAGAACAGTGTGGCTTCGTCGAAGGAACATTCATGGAAAGATCAATAGAAGTAAAGACAGATTTATACTTAAGCTTCATAGACTACAGTAAGGCATTCGATAAAATGAGACACACAGAAATTATAAGAATGCTGGAAGACATCAACATAGACGGTAAAGATCTGAAACTCATCACAAACAAATACTGGCAGTGATCAGCAGCAATGAAGGTTGAGAACCAAATAGGAGCATTCCAAGGCATAAAACTGGGAGTGAGACAAGGATGTGATCTTTCTCTTGACCTCTTCTCCTTCATCATCATCATCATCATCATCACTAGGTGCCGACTGGCGTTGGCTATTATGCTTCTCCAGAGTACACGATCTTTCATGCAGGCCATCAGCTCAGTTGGTGATTACCTCTCACACCATCCCGTCAGACTGTACAGTACCATTTCTCTTGGTCTTCCTCTTGATCTTCTTCCTTCTGTTTTCCTGTTATAATATTTTCAATGCCCCCTCTTCTCATTGCATGTCCTATGAAAGTACATTGTCTCTCTCTTATCTTTCTGACAAGATTTTATTGTTTCTCCAGCTCTTCTCATACATTCTTCATTAGTTATTTTTGCTGTCCAGGGAATTCGCACACAGATTACAGATTGCTGAGACATAGTCGCTCTGTCCTACTAATCTGCAGACATGTGCTGCTGAAAGCAGCTGTTGTTGTATATCTTACGTATTTAACAAAATAAAGTAACGGTTCTCACTCTGTGTAGACGCTGTTCTCTAAATTGTATATTCTAAACATATAACTGGTGTCATTCTAATTACATACATCTACTTTCTTATGCTTATCGGATCTACATTATCTGAGTACTCACGCACGACGTGCATTGTGCCGTTGCTGGTTAATCCAGAGAGCTCACACAAGAATACTGTGTTCTGAAGAAATGTATAAAAATACTTATCTCACAAAGTGCGCAAGTTTCTGTGACGAAACCTGATCAAGTAATTTTCTGATTTTGTTTAGATAAAATAACTTTCTTGCATTGTATTCTACTTGTAATTTCAGCCAAGCAGATTAGACCTGTTATTGTCTTAAAATAAAAGTGTACAAAGAAAAAAAATTATGTCTTTCTCAAAGCCATCTCGGCAATATGAAAACAACTCCCTACAAAACTACTAGGTCGAGAAACACTGGCCACTTTGTCCAACTCTAATGGGAAAAGGAATACTACTTGCATTCAGGAAATCAGCTACTTAACAGCAGTACAGACAGACAGCATAGACAGAGAGTACAGACAGGCATGATAGACAGACAATATAGCCATACGGTATAGAAAGTACAGACAGAGAGTAAAGACACAGATATAGACAGAATAGACGGACAGTATAGACAGTATAGGCAGTATAGACAGACAGAATAGACAAATAGTATAGACAGACAATATAGACATAAATTTTAGACACATAGTATAGACACAATAGACATGCAATATAGACCGTATAGAAAGACTGGATAGACAGACAGTATAGACAGTATAGAAAGACTGGATTGACAGTATAGAAAGACTGGATAGACAATATAGAAAGAATGGATAGACAGACAATATAGACAGTATGGAAAGACCGGATAGACAGACAGTATAGACAGTATAGAAAGACTGGATAGACAGAAAGTATAGACAGTATTGAAAGACTGGATAGACAGACAGTATAGACAGTATTGAAAGACTGGTTAGACAGACAGTATAGACAGTATAGAAAGACTGGATAGACAGACAATATAGACAGTATAGAAAGACTGGATAGACAGAAAGTATAGACATTATAGAAAGACTGGATAGACAGAAAGTATAGACAGTATAGAAAGACTGGATAGACAGACAGTACAGACAGTATAGAAAGACTGGATAGACGGACAGTATAGACAGTATAGAAAGAATGGATAGACAGACAATATAAACAGTATAGAAAGACTGGATAGATAGAAAGTATAGACATTAAGGTCAGACAGTGCAGGCAAACATCATAGACAGATAATACAGACAGAAACGTTCTGACACAGAGTGTAGACAGACAGTATAGCAGACAATATAAACAGATGGAGACGGTGCAGACAGTACAGACAAACAGAGTATAGACAGTATCGACAGAATAGACATACAATATATGTTGTATAGACAGACAGTATAGACACACATTAGAAACATTTTACACAGTATAGACAGACGGTAAAGATAGTGTAAACAATATAACAGTATATATAATATAGACAGTGCAGAAAAACAGTATAGAGAGTATAAACACACAGTATAAACAGTATGGACAGTATATACAGACAACATTAAACAGTACAGAAAAACTGTTTAGACAATATCGACAGTATGAACATTACAGACAGACTGTTTAGGCAGTATAGACAGCTATACAGATAGACAAGTTAGATAGTATAGACAGATTAGTCAAACAGTATGGACAGATAGTATAGACAGTACAGACAATATAGACAGACATTATAGAGAGTAGAGACAATATAGACAGTATGGACAGACAGTCCAAACTGTACAGACAGTAGATTAGACAGTATAGATAGTATAGAGAGACAGTATAGACAATATAGAGTAGACAGATTAGCAGCAGTCTATATAGAAAAACATTTTGTATAAATAACATCTATGAGATGTCTTCTATGAACTACTTAATGTAGAAACAAAGTTCACTGACAAATCTGCTTCAAAACAAATTTGCTGACTGAGTCACTAAAAGTTTATTTAAAATAAAACTAATAATTGATTTTACACACAGACTTGAAGCTTTCGCAACTTGTGTCAAATTTTGCATAAAGATTTAAGGTTTCCATAACTTGTGTCAAGGTTTGCTGAAAGATTTGAGGATTTCATAACTTGTGTCAAAGTTTGCTGTCAAAGTTTGCTGAAAGATTTGAGGTTTTTGTAATTATTGTCAAAGATTGCTTAAAGATTAGAGGTTTTCATAACTTGTGTAAAAGTTTGCTGAAAGATTTGAGGCTTTCATAACTTGTGTAAAAGTTTGCTATTAAAGTTTGTTGAAAGATGTGAGGTTTTTGTAACTCCTGTCAAAGTTTGCTTAAAGATTTGAGGTTTTCATAACTTGTGTCAAAGTTTACTGTCAAAGTTTACTTAAAGATTTGAGGCTTTTGTAATATGTGTCAAAGTTTGCTGAAGACATCATTCATTTTTAGTGATAGAACAATATATTTTCTAATACATAAGAAACATTTGAACAATATCTCACTTTTCGACTGACAAATAATTATTCTTTTATTTATAAATACAATAATTTAAAACCATATTTTAAGTGTCCATTAAATATAAACAGGATAGAAGGGTGTTAATGATTTGAATCGGGTCTTTATGAGTTAATAATTATAATTAGAACATAAAATGGGTTAATGATTATACTCAGGGGATAAATGGGTTAATGATTATAATCAAAGCATATATGGATTAATGGTTGTAATCGGGGCATAAATGGATTAATGGTAATAATCATAACATAAATTGGTTAATAATTATAATCAGAACATAAATGGGTTAATGATTATAATCAGAACATTAACAGGTTAATGATTAATCAGACCAAAAAATAAAAAGATTACGATTATAACCGGAACATAAATAGACCAGTGATTAAAATAAGGGCAGTAATGTGTTAATGGGTATAATCATAACTAACCTATTAGAAAATGACAGAATAGTCTAAAATAATCTGTTACTTGTATTTTAAAAGAACTTCAGACTTAAGGCACATGCACATACACATGCACCCACACATACACATAAACATCACACATACGCATACACATACCATCACATATACACATCACACATACACGTACGCATCACATGTACACACACGCATACACATCACACGGTGACCGGCCATTCGAAGCTCATTGGTGTACGAAGTGGATGAAGCGTCGTCGTTCACGTGATCTGGATGGATGAAGGCCCATATATATAAAGGAAGAAAACTTGGCGAGATGAAGGAAACAAGCATAGCCAGCAGGCATGGCGGGGCTGAACCGTTTCATCTCTGTTTGCCCCAGTTGACATGATACTGTTCGATCAAATGTGTTGTGGAGAAATTAATTATGTGCTCTGTATTTCTTATCATTATCGCCGTGTGTGGAAATTCGCTGATTCATATTGATATATCAGTGTGTTGGTACAAGGTGGAAGCTATATGTCATATATTACTGCATTGGCACAAAGAGCAGTTATATGTCACGATATTTCAGTGCGTTGGCACAAGACGAATTATAGGTCACGATATTTCAGTCCGTTGGCACAAAGGGGAGATATATGTCATGATATTTCACTGCATCGGGACAAGATGGATATGATGTGTAGTATGTGTGTGTGTGGGGTGTGGATTCATAGCAACAGTAGCTGGAGTATGTTAATAATGCGTTGGCACCATTTTAAGATAAATGTGTGCTTTGCTTAGGAGGGCCAGGAGACCCCAGGCCAGCCGGCCCACCCGATTCAGTTACATATTAGAGTATTATGCATTATTATTGATATCATACGTGTTCATTCATGATGATATATGTTGATGTCTTGTGCATATAGTGTTGTATGGAGTGATGTGGTATACAGTGTGTGTAATATATATTGATCTGTTTTGATTGCTTTGCTTTATAATGTGTAAAACATGTCATATCAGTTGTTGAATGAATGTAAATACGCTGTATGACTGGCATACAGTATCCTTGGAGGGAAGATCCTGGGTTGTAGGGTAGATGGATTTATGCCTGGTCACTCAGTGCGGTAGTACGCAGGCCAATGTTTGCCAGTTCCACTTTCAGGCCATTTCCCTCCCCTAAGTTGTCCCAAACTGCAGACTTAGCACCCCGTGAAATTTATAACACAAACACATACACATCACACATATACATATATATATATATATATATATACATCAAATATACACATCACATGTACATATACACATCACAGATACATATACACACCATATACATATATATATATATATATATATATATATATATAGGATATTTGAACATCTCGGACAGAGTCCTGCTAGCCCAACTGAAAGGACAACCAATAAACATAAATATTATACAAGTGTATGCTCCAACATCTGAAAGCTCTGAGGAAGATGTACAGATATGTTATAATGACATAGAGACAGTACTAAAACACACAAAGTCACATGAAGTTACCATAGTCATGGGAAATTTTAATGCCAAAGTTGGTAAAGGACGAACTTCGGACATCGTTGGTGACTATGGACTGGGGGAGAGGAATGACAGAGGTTATAAATTAATTGAATGGGCAAGAATACATAGCATGGTTGTAGGAAACACCTGGTTTAAACAACATCCTCGAAGATTGGCAACGTGGTACAGCCCAGACAAAAAGATATTTAACCAGATAGACTACATATTAATCAACAAACGATTCCACAATGCATTACTGACAACAAAAACCATGCCAGGAGCTGACTGCAATAGTGACCATGACCCACTATGTGGAAAAGTTAGAATAAAGCTAAAGAAAGCAGACAGAAAAGTGAGAAACATCAAACTGAATACAGAACTTCTTAAAAATGACCAAAAACTGCGAGAACAATACAAAGTTATTATAACAAATAGATACAATGCAATAGCAAAGATAAATAGTATAGATGAACAATGGGAAATGTTAAGAGATTCTATCCACCAAACTGTTAAGGAGATAATACCACCGAAATAAGAAGCCCCTAAAAATAAATGGATGACAAACGACATCTTAGGACTGATGGACAAGAGAAGGAGGAGTAAAAATAACGAGGAAAAATATAGCAAGATAAATAAAGAAATAAGACGCAAATGCAGAGAAGTAAAAGAAGTGTGGTTAAATGAACAGTGCAGACAGATAGAGGATGCTCATAATAAAGACAGCAAAATCATGCATAAACGAATTAATGAACTCACAGGCAGGAAAACAAAATATACCACAGGATGCCTGAAATCGAAAGAAGGTAAAATGTTAATGGGAAAAGAAGACATTGTGGACAAGTGGACAGAGTATATCGGTGAGCTATATGGAGGAGAAAGACCAGAATTAACACCAGATACTGAAAACTGTGATGGACCGCCAATACTTGAAGATGAAATCATAGATGCCATCAAACACATGAAGAAAGGAAAAGCGACTGGGCCTGACAATATAACAATAGAAAAAATAGAGGCACTAGAGGAGATAGGAATAAAAATAATAACCAAGTTACTGAATGATATTTACAAAAGTGGTTATATTCCCAGTGACCTGATTAAATCCACGTTTATAGCACTACCAAAGAAACCAGGTGCAAAGGAATGTGACGACCACCGGACTATCAGCCTCTCATGTCACATAACGAAGCTACTTCTGAGAATCATTATGAGAAGAACAAGGAAAAAGATAAAAATGGAAATAGCAGATGAACAGTTTGGATTTGTTGAAGGAAAAGGAACACACAATGCCATTTATGCTTTACGAACACTAACAGAAAGAGCTTTAGAAGTACAGAAAGATATCTACTTATGCTTCATTGATTACACCAAGGCATTTGACAAGGTGAAACATAGTGAAATTATTAAAATGCTTGAAGACATCAATATAGACGGCAAAGACATGAGGATTGTAAAACATCTATACTGGCAGCAAGAAGCAGCAGTTCGAGTTGAAAATAGAATTGGAAAATAACAACCTATAAAACAAGGGGTGCGACAAGGATGTATACTATCTCCAGATCTTTTTTCTCTGTACAGCGAAAATATTCTAAGAACAATCATCACAGAACCAGGCATAAAAATTGGAGGATACAATATTAACAACCTTCGGTATGCTGACGACACAGTACTGATAGCTGAGAACCAACAAGACCTGCAAAATCTCTTGGATAAAGTCGCCAAAGAAAGTGAACAGAAAGGCCTTACTTTGAACATCAAAAAGACAGAGACTATGGTTATATCTAAGAAACAGAATCCACCAGCATACAGTATAAAATTAAACGGAACCATTCTAAAGCAAGTGCAGAAATTCAAATACCTTGGAGCAGTAATAACTTCAGATGGGAAATGCAAAACAGAAATTAGGAACAGAATAGGCCAAGCAAAGACTGCATTTCAGAGAATGAGAAACATATTAGCTAACACATCTTTATCAATGAATGTTAGAAGACGAGTCCTAAAATGCTATATTGAACCTATCTTGTTATATAGAAGTGAATCATGGACAATAGGCAAGTCTGCACAAAAATCATTGGAAGCAGCAGAAATGTGGTTTATTAGAAGAATGTTGCGAATCCCCTGGACAGCAAAAATAACTAATGAAGAATGTATGAGAAGAGCTGGAGAGACAAAAAAACCTTGTCAGAAAGATAAGAGAGAGACAATGTACTTTCATAGGGCATGCAATGAGAAGAGGGAGCATTGAAAATATTATAACAACAGGAAAAATAGAAGGAAGAAGATCAAGAGGAAGATCAAGAGAAATGATACTGGACAGTCTGACGGGATGGTGTGAGAGGAGATCACCAACTGAACTGATGGCCTGCATGAAGGAGCGGGTACTCTGGAGAAGCATAATAGCCAACGCCAGTCGGCACGGCACCTGATAATGATGATGATGATATATATATATATATATATATATATATATATATATATATCACATATACATATACACATCACACATATATATACACAACAGAGATACATATACATAACAGACACACACATGCACATACACATATATATATATATATATATATATATTACACATACATATACATATCACACTTTCATGTACACATCACATATACTTATATACATAACACACATATATATTAACATTACACATACAAATCACATATACATATTCATTCATTCATTTGCGTGTCCCTTGCGGAACTTTGCTTCCCTAACAGCACTCCTGTAGGCCTCTCGGTTGTGAGCAAGATGGCCTGCTGCTGATGCATCCATTTGCAGATCATCAACGATGTCTTGCAGCAATCTTCGTCTTGGTCTTCCTCTCTTTCTTCTTCCCAGTATGTACCCTTCTAAGACGGTTTTCTCTAGATTATCATGACGTTTAATGTGTCCAAAATATTTAAGTTTTCTCTCTTTAATCCTGTTTACTAGCCAACCTTCTTCAATATTAAGTTCTTGTAGGATGGATATATTGTTCTTTTTTGTGTCCACGATATTTGAAGAACTCTTCGGTAGCATTTACATTCAAAGGCATTTATGTGTTTCTCAGCTGTTTTGTTAAGTGTCCAGGTCTCACAGGCATATGTTGCGATGGGAAAGATGCATGGCCTTAAAAAAATTTTTTTTGTAGTTCTGTCTGTTCCTCTCCACAGATTCTTTAGTTGTTTTACTTTCTGAAGAGCGATAGATGTCCTCCTTTTAATTTCCCTCATTGTATCTCCATTATTAGTTAGCAGTAATCCAAGATATTCAAAACTCTCCACTTCTTCCAGTTTTTCCTCATTGATACATACATCAGCTGCCTTGTTTACATATACACATCACATATACACATACACATCACACATACACATACACATCACATAGACACATCACACATAAACATATACATCACACATACACATACTTACATGATATTCCGCTGTGACATTATTTATAAACAAGAAAAATGTGTAGACGAAATCATTGAACACTCCTTGTAGTTTTTCCCCACAGCCACATCCTTCAACTTCAATGTCGATTTTCTTGTCGCAGTACTGCCAGTTAAATATCAAACAGGTCTGGGGAGAAGCAATAAGTTTACTTCCATATAACAGCTTTCTTATGTTAATCTCATGTTCCCTATCGACATGTATTTGTGTAAATCTAATGTTCCCTTATTATAGCTTCTTTTTCTTATAAGTCTGATTTTTTTCTATAATCGTAATTACTGTGTGTGTATTTGTATGTGTGTGTGTGTGTGTGTGTGTGTGAGAGAGAGAGAGAGAGAGAGAGAGAGAGAGAGAGAGAGAAATCCGATGATCCCTATAGTCGTCACTTTTTGTAAATCTAATGTTCCAGACCTATGTTCCATGTAACCACTGTTTTGCGTAAATCTGTTAAAAGAATTCAATGTTGTATGGTTAGCCTGTGAAAAAAGTAGACAAAGTAAGAGGGGTGATTGATAAGTTCTCGACACAAGGTACAACGGATTGTTTGTGAACAACTTTTGTGGGTTATTTCTCAATATAGTCCCCTTGCAAGTTTATGCACTTAGCCCAGTGATCATGGAGCATACGTATCCATTCTTTGTAAAATTCAGCATATTTTACCAGTAGAAAGCGGTATATAGGATAAATTACATCATTATCTGAAGCAAATTTGCAACCACTAAGCTCTTTTTTTTTGAGTTTGGTAAACAGGTAATAGTCCGAAGGGGCCAAAACTGTGGAATAAGGAGAATGTTCAAGAAGCTGGAAGCCGCATTCATGAATGGCAGCCATTGCCACCGCCGACTTGTGAACTGGAGCATTGTCTTGATAAAAGATGACTCCTCTCGTCAATTTCCCTCAACGCTTTTCCTTCAGTTTGACCCGCAGTTACTTCACAAGATTAGCATAATAGGCCCCGGTGACCGTTCTGCCCTTTTAAAGATAGTCTACCAATAGCACACCTTCTGAATCCCAAAAGATGGAAGCCATCACTTTGCCTGCAGACAGAACCACCCTTGCTTTCTTTGGAGGTGGAGATCCTTGATGCTTCCACTGCTTTGACTGTTCTTTGGTTTCTGGTTGAAAATGATGAACCCAAGTCTCATCCATAGCCACAAATTGCTGAATAAACTTTTGAGGATCTGCAGACAAATAGCCAAGATTGTCTCTTGACATGTTGAGACTCTGTGTGAGACGCTTTCAGACTCCCCCGTCCATGATTGAACTGAGCTGCCCTCACTGTGCTGTAAGAAGGGGCATTCTCCCCTAGAGTCTCCACCATATCCTCATGGTTCTCATTCGATGATAAGCCCTTGATGCAGAGGTAGCTCGATGATAAATATTATCCATTTTCTCAGTTTCTATCACCCTTTACCACTTCAGTAGACTGTAAAAAAATTGGTTGCAGTTAATTTCTTGAAACTTGGTGTTTAATCTTACTTTATCCTGATCTACAAATGCACCTAAAGTCAACTGTGTGTTCCATGTATTTATACTTTATGCCGCGAACTTATCAATCACCCCTCGTACTTTAGACATAAGCGTAAGAAGAAACAAAACAGCATACAAAGTAATTTAGACCTAAGACTAAGGAAAAAGATCGCACAAAATACTTTAGGCGTGAGAATAAGAAAAATGGCAAGACAATGGTAAGATTCGATATCAGATTCCATCAAAAGTGTGACAAGAAACTTATGGAATCTCAACTATATATACGAGGTGTGTTAAAAAAAACAGAGCGAACCTTTCAAATAACGTGTCAACCGATACAGAAGGCGTGGTGTCGCTAGTGAGGCCATCTAGCGACAGGTAGTGACAACAAATTATCATTTGCCCCGTTCCTCTAGGAGCATTAGTCGTCGAGCTGCATTCGCTGAAGCGAACACGTGCACAAACTGTTCGTGGAATTAATAACATTGAAGGATCTTGAAGAGAAACGTGTGTATGTGTGTGAAATTTTGCTGAAAACGAGGTAAATATTTGACAGAGGCATGGCAATTGCTTTACCAGGCACACGGGGGGCGGGGGGGGGGGGGGCATTATGAGTCGCCCGCACTGCTATGACTAGTCTCCATGGTTCTTAAAAAAGGTCAAAATATCGGTCAGTGAAGATCCCAGGCCCGGCCGACCTTCCATGTGATGATCATATCGAAAGAGTTCCTGCTGTGATTAGTGGGAATCATCGTTTAACTGTCCCAGAAGTTGCTGACCACATGGGCACCAGCATGTGACTTTGCCATCAAACTTTGACTGAAAAACTTCAGAGGCGCTGCAGCTGTGTAAGATTCATGCCACATTTACTGACTGATGATCAGAAAGAAAACCGTGGTGAAATCAGTCAGGAACTGATTGTCAATGTAAATGGTCAAGGACAATTTCTTAAGAACATCATAACAAGAGATGAGACATGGGTTTATGATTATGATGTTGAAATTAAGATGTAGCCTCCAGGGTCGCCTTGACATAAACAGCGCTGACGTGTAGGCCAAAGGTCAATATGTTGTTGGTTGTGCTTTTGATTGTAAAGATTTTGCCCACGAGATCAGTTGGTAAACGGTTCTAGGGGGAATGGAGAGCTAGAAAGAACACTGAACTGAACAGCTGATTTACATCCCAAACTAATTGTAAATCTCTTGAAACTGAACAGACTACGCTGGCTGGGGCATGTAGAAAGAATGGAAGAAAACTGACAAACGAAAATGATATGTGCACAAGAGATGAGGGAAACAAAACCGAGGTGCAGACCAAGACAGAGATGGAAAGGCAACACAGAAGAGGATATAAAAGAAATTGGTGTCACCAACTGGAGAGAGAAGATTAAGAATAGAGAGGAATGGAGGCGCACTTTATATGCAACAATGAGCTTCAATGGCTCGGAAAGCTGAAGAAGAAGAAGAAGAAGAAGAAGAAGAAGAAGAAGAAGAAGAAGAAGACAGCACAGTGTGCTAGCTGTTTCTGAACTGATGTTGTTGGAGATTCTAGGAAAGATATAAGGATCGTAGCAGGTCTGTGTAAAAGGTTAGTCTGCAACATTTTAACACTGAACTAATGCATTAACCCATACTAAAAATACTCGGAAACCAAACTTCTGGTCTTTGGTGAAAGTGTGTTTTTTTTTACTCATTTAATGTGAAAGCTCTGGACAATAAATGATCAACTAAGGCTTGACAAATAGAATCAAATCATCAAGAAAAGTAATAAATAATCAACTAATGCTTTACAAATAGAATCAGGTCATCAAGAAAAGTAATAAATAATCAACTAAGACTTGACAAATAGAATCAGGTCATCATGAAAATTTTAAAAGGATTGAAGTTCTTTTTAAACATTGGAGATCAACAAAAGGGTTGGATAGGTGCACTGATGGGGAATTGGGAAACTGAATAGACACATTAATTATATTACGAAAAGGGAACTGTGATTAATATATTTACAGAGTGCTTGGCTGTGAATGACATATTTATGCTTTATTAGCTTGTTTTTAACAGGGGAGTCTAATTCTAGGGAATGACTATTCACTGTTGTGCAGTCTCCCATTTTATTTAGTACAGCCGTACAAATGATGCCCGCAATTTTCTCCCCTAACATATGTTAACCCATGTTCTAAATCTTCGAACTTATTCAGTATGGGCACCTTGAAACGTATCAGTCATACGTGTGAACTACAGGTCCTTTATTACAAAACAACAGCAGCACAAATATAAGGGACTACACTGAACTAGTTCATTGTGATCAAACAGCAAAACGAAACTGTTTATTATACAAGCTGCACGAGACACACTGTACAGCACGGACGCAGAATGCGACACACATAGTAAATAAAACAAATAGCTGTAATCAACAAAAGGTAAAATCAATACATAAAACAAATAGCTGTAATCAACAAAAAGGAAAATCAATACATGAAACAAATAGATCTAATCAACAAAAAGGAAAATAAATACATAAAACAAAGAGCTGCAATCAACAAAACGGAGCACTTAAATAATTAATCAACACAATTAGTGGGCAGCGCTTACAGTTCTCCATCTCTAATCCATCTACTCTTACCAAGCTTCTACCATCTAGTTATTACAGTTACTCTTACCAAGCTTCTACCATCTAGTTATTACAGTTGCTCTTACCAAGCTTCTACCATCTAGTTATTACAGTTGCTCTTACCAAGCTTCTACCATCTAGTTATTACAGTTACTCTTACCAAGCTTCTACCACCTAGTTATTACAGTTACTCTTACCAAGCTTCTACCACCTAGTTATTACAGTTACTCTTACCAAGCTTCTACCACCTAGTTATTACAGTTACTCTTACCAAGCTTCTACACCTAGTTATTACAGTTACTCTTACCAAGCTTCTACCACCTAGTTATTACAGTTACTCTTACCAAGCTTCTACCACCTAGTTATTACAGTTACTCTTACCAAGCTTCTACCACCCAGTTATTACAGTTACTCTTACCAAGCTTCTACCACCTAGTTATTACAGTTACTCTTACCAAGCTTCTACCATCTAGTTATTACAGTTACTCTTACCAAGCTAATTTAAGATCATTTAAGATTACGAAGGAGGGAAGTTGTAAGATTACATCAGATGGAAGTTTTAAGATTACATCGAAATGAAGATTGAGAATTACACCGGAAGGAAATTGTAAGATTACGTCAGAAGGAAATTGTAGGATAGTAAGACTTATATTGTGGGAAGGATTTATAATTCGTAAATTTTGAAACGTGTGTGTGTGTGTGTGTGTGTGTGTGTGTGTGTGAGTGAGTGAGTGAGAATGAATTGAGCCATTGAGCTACGAAGAACTGATGTACTGTGAGGCTCCTAGGTAACATGTTATATACTTACAGTGGGAAATGTTTACTGTGAGGATCCTAGGTAACATGTTATATACTTACAGTGGGAGATGTTTACTGTGAGGCTCCTAGGTAAGTTATATACTTACAGTGGGAGATGTTTACTGTGAGGCTCCTAGGTAACATGTTATATACTTACAGGGGAGGTTTACTGTGAGGCTCCTAGGTAACATGTTATATACTTACAGTGGGAGATGTTTACTGTGAGGCTCCTAGGTAACATGTTATATACTTACAGTGGGAGATGTTTACTGTGAGGCTCCTAGGTAACATGTTATATACTTACAGTGGGAGATGTTTACTGTGAGGCTCCTAGGTAACATGTTATATACTTACAGTGGGAGATGTTTACTGTGAGGCTACTAGGTAAGTTATATACTTACAGTGGGAGATGTTTACTGTGAGGCTCCTAGGTAAGTTATATACTTACAGTGGGAGATGTTTACTGTGAGGATCCTAGGTAAGTTATATACTTACAGTGGGAGACGTTTACTGTGAGGCTCCTAGGTAAGTTATATACTTACAGTGGGAGATGTTTACTGTAAGGATCCTAGGTAACATGTTATATGCTTACAGTGGGAGATGTTTACTGTGAGGCTCCTAGGTAACATGTTATATACTTACAGTGGGAGATGTTTACTGTGAGGATCCTAGGTAAGTTATATACTTACAGTGGGAGATGTTTACTGTGAGGCTCCTAGGTAAGTTATATACTTACAGTGGGAGATGTTTACTGTGAGGCTCCTAGGTAACATGTTATATACTTACAGTGGGAGATGTTTACTGTGAGGCTCCTAGGTAAGTTATATACTTACAGTGGGAGATGTTTACTGTGAGGCTCCTAGGTAACATGTTATATGCTTACAGTGGGAGATGTTTACTGTGAGGCTCCTAGGTAAATTATATGCTTACAGTGGGAGATGTTTACTGTGAGGCTCCTAGGTAACATGTTATATGCTTACAGTGGGAGATGTTTACTGTGAGGCTCCTAGGTAACATGTTATATACTTACAGTGGGAGATGTTTACTGTGAGGCTCCTAGGTAACATGTTATATACTTACAGTGGGAGATGTTTACTGTGAGGCTACTAGGTAACATGTTATATACTTACAGTGGGAGATGTTTACTGTGAGGCTACTAGGTAACATGTTATATACTTACAGTGGGAGATGTTTACTGTGAGGCTCCTAGGTAACATGTTATATACTTACAGTGGGAGATGTTTACTGTGAGGCTACTAGGTAACATGTTATATACTTACAGTGGGAGATGTTTACTGTGAGGCTCCTAGGTAACATGTTATATACTTACAGTGGGAGATGTTTACTGTGAGGCTACTAGGTAACATGTTATATACTTACAGTGGGAGATGTTTACTGTGAGGCTCCTAGGTAACATGTTATATACTTACAGTGAGAGATGTTTACTGTGAGGCTCCTAGGTAACATGTTATATACTTACAGTGAGAGATGTTTACTGTGAGGCTCCTAGGTAACATGTTATATACTTACAGTGGGAGATGTTTACTGTGAGGCTCCTAGGTAACATGTTATATACTTACAGTGAGAGAAACATGTGGGATGTTAACTGTGAGACTCCTAGGTAATATGTTATATGCTTGTAGTGTGATTGATTGATTGATTGATTGATCCTTATTTCAAAAGGATTAAGAATTGGGCACGCAGGCCCGTCTGACATTCTGCCCTTTATCATACATCTTTCACTCTATTCCAGACATTCTACAAATATGCTGTTCATATAACAAACATAACTAACATTGAAGCTGAGAGACATAAAATAAAATATAACATTTACGTTTCGCTCTTAAACATTCACTCAGTACAGAAGTAACTACATACATTATAAATGACTATCTACTAAACAAAATTTTTGGGACTATTCAGAAAACAATTAATTATATTCGGTGTCTGTAAGAGCAGCTTAAGATAACTTTTAAGTTTTATAATTCATGGAGGCATGTAGTCGACATCAAATAGATATTGGGAAAGCTTGTAGTTGTAGGAAGGAGTATAATTTATATTTTTTATATAGGATGGGAGGGTATTCCAAAGATGAGCAGCAGAATAACTAAAGCTTTTCTTGTAAAGATCAAGTCTAGGTTTTGGAAGACATAAGTTGTTCAAGCGTGGGCTGCACTTTGGGCTAAAATTAAACAGGTTCCATAGATAAGGCGGGGCTTGCCGTGAAAGAATTTGATGTACTAACTTGGCTTTAACTCACTACCAAAAATAGCACTAAGATGGACACCAGAGGGGAGCAGAAGTAAGGGTAGACCAAAAGAGACATGGAGAAGAACAACAGAAAGGATGTTGAGCAATAGAGGGCTCACCTGGGCAAGAGCAGAAAAAAAGGCAAAGGACAGGCATTTGTGGAAAACCCTTGCGGAAGCCCCATGTGCCCTAGGCACTTAAGGTTCAGAGAGAGAGAGAGAGAGAGAGAGAGAGAGAGAGAGAGAGAGAGAGAGAACTTGGCTTTGTTGAAGAGGAACCTGTTCTTAAGAGGTAGTATTTTGATACGTTTGTGATGATTAGTTGTTTGTACTTGATCTTTGTCACTAATAAGCTTTACTGCTCGCTTTTGGAGAGAGCAAAGCCTCTTTGTATTTGATACTGAGCAACCATCCCAAACTGTTGAGCAATAGTCTAAATGTGTTTGTATATGAGCTATGTAGTATGTCTTCCTAGTGTCTTGATCTAGGAAGTGCTTAATTTTAGCTAATTGGTATACTTTTTGTGCGATGAGTTTTGTTAGACATTGCACATGAGAGTTCCAGGTCAGATGTTGGTCAATAATAAGACCTAATGTTTTGTGCTCGCTAACGTTTTCTATCTGTGATGTTTCTGTACAGAGCCGAAGTGTTGTTTTTCTTGCGTTTTGTAGTTTCTGTCTTGTTGTTATGAGCATTGATTTTGTTTTATCGGTGTTTATAATCATGCCATTATTTTTGCTCCATCCAATTAAATTGTATAACTCGACCTGAAGAGCTGATTCTAGATTACCACAATCGTAGTCACTGGTGTAGACTGTGCAATCATCGGCAAAAAGGTCACAAGAAGAGTGTTTAAGATGAAGTGAAAGATCATTGATATAGATAGCAAAGAGCAACGGGCCTAGAATAGAACCTTGTGGAACACCAGTGTCAACTATAGCAGAATTTGATAGAGAATTGTTGAAGAATACCTGTTGTCTGTCTGAAAGAAACGATGCAATTAATTTTATTAGGTCAGGGTGAAGTCTATAAGTCTTTATTTTTCTTACAAGAATATCGTGGTCAATCATATCAAATGCCTTTTTAAAGTCGACAAAGATGGCACCACATAGTCTGTCGTCATTTATGTTTACTAACCAGTTTTCTGTCATTTTGGTAAGAGCTGTGTGGCAGGAATGATTGGGTCTAAAGCCTGACTGACTGTCTATGAGTAAATTGTTTCTTGAATGTGTCGTAGAGTTATTTTGTGTATGTGTTTTTCGAGTGGTTTTGATAATGACAATAATATGGATATTGGTCTATAGTTGGTAAAATATTGGATGAGCCAAATTTAAAGCGAAGATACACCTTAGCAGTTTTAAAAGCCTCAGGGAAATAACATTTTGCAATGCATTGGTTGTAAATATATGTTAGTGTATGTGAAATGACAGGTGCAGCATAACGTTAGATCTTATTACTAATATCATCAAGCCCAGCTGTATTGTTGTATTTTAAGGATAAGAGATAACTGTGAACTTCACTGACTGTGAGAACCATGTGGAATGTTAACTGTGAGGCTGCCAGGTAAGACGTTATATGCTTATAGTGGGAGAAACATGTGGAATGTTAACTGTGAGGCTGCTAGGTAAGACGTTATATGCTTATAGTGGGAGAACCATGTGGAATGTTAACTGTGAGGCTGCTAGGTAAGACGTTATATGCTTATAGTGGGAGAAACATGTGGGATGTTTACTGTGAGGCTGCTAGGTAACATGTTATATTCTTGCAGTGTGAGAACCGTGTGGGATGTTAACTGTGAGGCTGCTAGGTAACATGTTATATGCTTATAGTGGGAGAAACATGTAGGATGTTAACTGTGAGGCTGCTAGGTAAGACGTTATATGCTTATAGTGGGAGAAACATGTGGGATGTTTACTGTGAGGCTGCTAGGTAACATGTTATATTCTTGCAGTGTGAGAACCGTGTGGGATGTTAACGATACTATTTTGAATTTTAAGTTGTCATGTATCCTGATATAACTATATTTTATATGAGATGTTAAGATTTTGTTGTGGGTTTATATGACAGGCAACTCTTATGATGATTAATGAGATACACAGAACTATATGTTGTATACCGTATAACATGCTTGTGCATGATATGTGTCGACACAGTTATTGAATACATATAGCCCCAGTTTGGAATAAATAGTTTGTGTTGAAATTTGTATACATGTTGTTGAATTTATGATTGTCTGTTAGAGATGAATGACGTGATGGTATTTAGATAAGGCGATTTTCAGAAACTATAGAATCACATGGTGGTGGACCCAAGCAAGAGGAACACCCACGAAGCAACAGATCCTGGGTGGAGAAATAGTTGGGGGCAAGCAGTAGAAATATGGGGGGGGGGCCCGCACTGAAGCTGTAACGAGGGCCCCACATCATACTGGTGGCTAAAGATTAGCCGTGCCCCCAGCTTAGTATAAAAAGAGTTGGAGGGTTGGGTTGTGAATAAAATGGGGAAAATAGAGATTTTCGGCCAGCCACAGAGTGGTTGTCACATGTCCACACTCATAATGAACTTGTAAGACCATTGGGACAATGGTCCATTTTAACAAAGGCTAGAGTAGTTTGGGGGGGGGGGGTATAAAATACACTTGATAAAACCCAGTATAAAAGTAAGAAAAAAAAGTGTTACGCTGTGTTTCAGTATTGTATGTGTTACCAATGTTTTTCTGCTAACTTTATGGTTAGGAAATTTGAAGTTCATTGTGTGATTTACATTTCTTATCATGCTTGAAACCGCGTTGTTATATTACGAGATGATTAATGGCGTGAAGTTGGGTTATCTAAGCGCTAGGTGTCGCACGTGTCTCATGTTCAACCAGTTTTTCAAGCTGTATGGCTCATAACTGATAAGTTCATTGATCTGTGTTGGTTTATTTTATAGTGAGCCAAAAATATGTGTAAGTAATTTGATTGCTTACACATATCTGGAAATGGATGCAGCAGCAGCAGGCCATCTTGCTCACAACCGAGAGGCCTACAGGAGTGCTGTTTGGGAGGCAAAGTTCCGCAAGGGACATGCAAAGGAATGAATGAAATGAATTTGATTGCATCACATTCGTTGTTTTCATACTTTGTGTATTATGTTGTATGTGGGGTGCAGGCAACGTCTGTGGATTGGGGCATGCGTCAGGGAGTTTTATCAGCTGTCCTTGTAGGAAACAAGAAGGACGGGGCTTAGTTGAATGTCAGGCAGAGACCAGACATAAGACGAAAGACATTGTTGCTAAATATGCAATGGTAGCTGTAACTAGACGAGCAGAGAACTCGTGAAGGAGGAGGAGAAAACATGTGGAGCCGTAGTGCCAGGTTGATGTCTTGTCCAATTGTACTATAAGAGTTGTCAATGAGGCACGTGCAATTGTTGTGACTGAGCCACGTGCAATTGTTGTCAATGAGGCACGTGCAATGCATGTTTTATTTGGTAGAGTTTCGAGAACTAAATGAATGTGAGTGATTCTTGTAGTGATTTATCTGTGATGTTAAGTAGTGCTTAATAAATATTTTCCTTTTGTGTTTGTTATGTTACTTTTTATGCCTGTTAATTTAATGTTGGTGGTGACTGAGATGTATGCGAGTAGTTTTGTGTGATAAAATAGGAGGGTGTAGCAGGTCAAGGACACTAAATATGAAAGCAAGAACCTGACTGGAATCTGTCGGAAGTGTGCGGACATAGAGGATGCACCATTCACTACTGTGAAGTTGGCACCTTTCCTTTTTCTGAAGGCAGCAATTTAGCCGGGCTCCAGGTTGTAAAAGGGTTGACATTTACAAGAAGTAGTGATTCCTTAACAACCAGACATTGTCAGTAAACCCTCAGTTATGCACAAACATGAACATTATTTAAGCAAGAAGAAAAAACGTATGTCTTTGTTACAACTGTGGGACATATACAGTTTAATATTTATAATCTTATTATTTACACTACCAAATATACATGTAAGGAATACCATTTATAATCTTATTATCTACACCACCAAACATACATGTAAGGTGTAACATTTATAATCGTATTATCTACACGATCAAACATACTTGTAAAGAATAACATTTATAATCGTATTATCTACACCACCGAACGTACTTGTAAGGTGTAACATTTATAATTTTATTATCTACAAGACCAAATATACTTGTAAAGAATAACATTTATAATCGTATTATCTACACCACCGAACGTACTTGTAAGGTGTAACATTTATAATGTTATTATCTACACCACCAAACATACACGTAAGGTATAAAATTTACGATCTTATTATCAGCACCACAAAACATATTGTAAGATGTGAAATTTGTAATTTTACGTATTTAAACCTTATTTTATAAAATGATGGAAGTTCTAATGATATTTATTTAGGACATTGCTCAGACAGGAAGTGTTAACTAAGACAGGACGTGACACTTACTTTAGTTCTGTGTTTGATTACCAATGCTGACTTAAACAGATATTTCTGCTCTTGCTTCATAGGGATCCTATGAGCAGAATTGGTAGAGAACATGAGTGACGTGACATTTCAGGTTTATATTAGCAACAATTTAAATGTGTGACATGAAATTTCAGGTTTATATTAGCAACAATTTAAATGTGTGCCATGAAATTTCAGGTTTATATTAGCAACAATTTAAATGTGTGAAATGAAATTTCAGGTTTATATTAGCAACAATTTAAATGTGTGCCATGAAATTTCAGGTTTATATTAGTTATAGTTTAAATGTATGAAGTAAATTTTCAGGTTGATATTAGCAACAATTTAAATGTGTGACGTGAAATTTCAGGTTTATATTAGCAACAATTTAAATGTATGACATGAAATTTCAGGTTTATATTAGCAACAATTTAAATGTGTGGCATGAAATTTCAGGTTTATATTAGCAACAATTTAAATGTGTGACATGAAATTTCAGGTTTATATTAGCAACAATTTAAATGTGTGACATGAAATTTCAGGTTGATATTAGAAACAATTTAAATGTGCGACATGAAATTTCAGGTTTATATTAGCTATAGTTTATGAAGTAAAATTTCAGGTTGATATTAGCAACAATTTAAATGTGCGACGTAGAATTTCAGGTTTATATTAGCAACAATTTAAATGTGCGACATGAAATTTCAGGTTTATATTAGCAACAATTTAAATGTGCGACATGAAATTTCAGGTTCATATTAGCAACAATTTAAATGTGTGACGTAGAATTTCAGATTGATATTACGGTGCATATGTTTCACTGATCATTCATACAGTTTTTAATAAAGTGTATGATACTGACTGTAAGGATTGCTCTTGTTTGTAATGATATAAAGATAATTAATCACACTTTGTGTATGTGGATATTTGTGTGTACGAGTCTCTGTGAGTAGGTGTGTTCTGCGCGTGTGTACATCCAAGAATTAAACAATTCACAGCTTTGCCCCCACGGGCTATATAAAACAATGTATTCTCGGTCAATGCGGGCATTTTTACTTCCATTTGTGTACTGTCAAATTTATATAATAGTGATGCAAGGTGGCTGGAATGTTAATGTGTTGTGTTGTCCCATTATGTGTTATGGTGTCCCGTTATGTGTTGTGTTGTCCCGTTGTGTTGTCCTGTTATGTGGCTGAGTGTGTTGTGCTGTCCTCTTTATGTGGCTGAGTATGTTGTGCTGTCCTCTTTATGTGGCTGAGTATGTTGTGCTGTCCTCTTTATGTGGCTGAGTATATTGTGCTGTCCTCTTTATGTGGCTGAGTATGTTGTGCTGTCCTCTTTATGTGGCTGAGTGTGTTGTGCTGTCCTCTTTATGTGGCTGAGTATGTTGTGCTGTTGTGGACAAGACACGCTTAGATGGAGGGGTGTACGATCATGACCAAAGCGTCACCGTCCACGTGATTTTGATCAGTGTAGACAGAGGCAATGACCAGGCGGTGTCTTGTTTAGTTATGCCCCATGGATGTGCTATAAATTCATGTGTATTATGGTCATCGTTGGCTATATTGTTCCCCGTTCCCACCTCATGTGGTATAGATTATGCAGTCGTACAGTAAGCTGTGATGTAGGTTTCTGTATCTACGTATCAATATGGACATGATTTTCAGTGTGACTTATATGTATATTGAATGAGAAACGTATTTGATTTTTTATTTTGCTTTCATGTAGATTGATCTTGTGCTACAGCAACGCGGTTATATAGAAGTATGTCATGGTAGCGGTAGTTGCGTGGTGGTAAGAAAGTAAGAAAGCAGGAAGAAGGGAAGTGATGGTCATAAAGTATGAAAGCAGGAAGAAGGGAGGAGAGAGTCATAAAGTAAGAAAGCAGGAAGAAGGGAGGAGAGAGTCATAAAGTATGAAAGCAGGAAGAAGGGAGGAGAGAGTCATAAAGTATGAAAGCTGGAAGAAGGGAGGAGAGAGTCATAAAGTATGAAAGCAGGAAGAAGGGAGGAGAGAGTCATAAAGTATGAAAGCAGGAAGAAGGGAGGAAAGAGTCATAAAGTATGAAAGCAGGAAGAAGGGAGGAGAGAGTCATAAAGTATGAAAGCAGGAAGAAGGGAGGAGAGAGTCATAAAGTATGAAAGCAGGAAGAAGGGAAGTGATGGTCATAAAGTAAGAAAGTAGGAAGAAGGAAAGTGATGGTCATAAAGTAAGAAAGCAGGAAGAAGGAAAGTGATGGTCATAAAGTAAGAAAGCAGGAAGAAGGAAAGTGATGGTCATAAAGTAAGAAAGCAGGAAGAAGGAAAGTGATGATCATAAAGTAAGAAAGCAGGAAGAAGGAAAGTGATGGTCATAAAGTAAGAAAGCAGGAAGAAGGGAGGAGAGAGTCATAAAGTAAGAAAGCAGGAAGAAGGGAAGCGGGGGTCAGAAAGTAAGAAAACAGGAAGAAATGAGGTGATGGTCAGAAAGTAAAAAAGCAGGAAGGAAGAGAAGCAGGAAAGTATTATACGAGGTGTTGTGTGTGTGGTGTGTGTGTGTGTGTGTGTGTGTGTGTCAATTTGACCTTAACACTACATTTTTGTAAAGCGAAATATATTCAGTTGAAAACAGTGTCAAAGTAGGAAACAAGGATTAGAAATTAACATATAGGAAGCTTTGAGGGTGATATGCTAGTTATGAGCCGTCCTGCCACTTCCACCCGAGGCTCTAGAACAGCCTGGAGACGTAATACAAAGCTCTGCATTCTTCTGGTGACCCGTGCACAGCTGTCCATGTTCCTCTCCTTCACTTCAGTCAGATTCTGGGGAGCACTGCTTAACACTTTGTCCTTCAGATAATTCCAGGAGTAGTAGTCACAGATTTAAACCCAGACAGCGTGGTTGACAAGAGAATACGCACTGGAAATATTGTGGGACACATTTGGACACTGTGTGATGCTGGAGTGCAGAAATTCTAGGACCTCTAGGGTGGTGTGAAATCTAGCTCCATCTTGTTGGAACCACTGTGCTCGAAGAAAACGTTCTCTCAGTTCAGGCAGGAAGAATGAACCGAGCATCATGGCATAAGTCTCTCCAGTGACGGAATCTTCATACATGAAAGACCCAGTCATGCCATGTACGGAAACCACACACTGCGCCAAGACTTTCTGGGCCAAAAAGACTAGATACAGAGTGGATTCTTGAATTTTATGTTGATGCTGAGTACCACAAAAACTCAAGTTTTGTTTGTGGATGTCCTACGCGAGATAAAAGTAAGCCTACACTAAATCAAATGTGTTCTAGAATGTGAGGGTTCTGCTACAAGTTTCATCTATAGCAGTATACAGGAGATAACTGTTGTTTTCATAGAAAGGACAATTGTTATGATTCTCTTTTTAACTTTTCCGTGGTCGCTGAGATCCTTCTAGAACGTCACGTGGGTTGAGAAAACCGTGACAGAGAATTCTGGGAGAGAATGCGAGGGGGCAGTCAGTCTACTTGTGGATTTGTGATGTCTCTGTCGAGAAAATGGATGTTTATATTTGTTACTGGAGTTGTGGGAGTATGAGTTGTGGGAGTATGAAATGTGGGAGTATGAATTGTGGGAGTATGAGTTGTGGGAGTATGAAGTGTGGGAGTATGAATTGTGGGAATATGAATTGTGGGAATATGAATTGTGGGAGTATGAAGTGTGGGAGTATAAACTGTGGGAGTATGAACTGTGGGAGTATGTATTGTGGGAGTATGAATTGTGAGAGTATGAGTTGTGGGAGTATGAATTGTGGGAGTATGAGTTGTGGGAGTATGAGTTGTGGGAGTATGAATTGTGGGAGTATGAGTTGTGGGAGTATGAGTTGTGGGAGTATGAATTGTGGGAGTATGAACTGTAGGAGTATGAGTTGTGGGAGTATGAACTGTGGGAGTATGAGTTTTGGGAGTATGAGTTGTGGGAGTATGAACTGTGGGAGTATGAGTTGTGGGAGTATGAGTTGTGGGAGTATGAATTGACTCGCCATATGGCAGGGCGAACCTGCTGGCGGTCAGATTATCGTCTTCATCATCTTCATTTTCATCCAATTCATCAATAAAACCTTATGTCAGGTGACACGCAGGTCTGGCTTGATTTTTGTATCAATGTGTTGCCAACTTCAGGATTGAAAGAGCCTGGAAGTGAAGGATGGCTGGAGACAGTGAATAACTCATCCAGAAACACCCAGCAAACATGGCTTCAGATAGTGTCCTAACATTATATTCCTTAACAAAGATAGTAACACAGTAAACACAGCAGGCACATACGATTTCAATTTCCGATTTTGTCTACAAACATTGTCCGCTTTTCTTGACAGACAGTTGTCAGAGACTGAAAGACATGCGTACATAGGTTGGAAGTATGCGCCAGGCTGTGGAAGGTGATGCCCCACTTTCTACGGCTAACAATAGCACAGACTTCGTGTAGGGGCTCAGAACACGCTCACACGAATATTCTCAACAACTTTGCCTGTGCGAACACGTGGCTTGCTCTTTCCTCTTTTCTTATATGTTACATTTCAAGTTAAACTGCTTGACCATCTTCACCTAATCCTTCCTGGCGATTCCTTGAACTTCTGCTGGTTTTTTAGCCTACGCTACACACTGACAACAACATTGTTTGCAGAAACCATTCCACAACTCCAGTTTTATGCTCAGTCAGCGGCGACATTTTTCTAACACTTACATAGAGCCGTGTTCCTTCTCTGCCGTGTATTGTTACACTTACATAGAGCCGTGTTCCTCCTCTGCCGTGTACTGTTACACTTACATAGAACCGTGTTCCTTCTCTGCCGTGTATTGTTACACTTACATGGAGCCGTGTTCCGTCTCTGCCGTGTATTGTTACACTTACATAGAACCGTGTTCCTTCTCTGCCGTGTATTGTTACACTTACATAGAACCGTGTTCCTTCTCTGCCGTGTACTGTTACACTTACATAGAGCCGTGTTCCGTCTCTGCCGTGTATTGTTACACTTACATAGAACCGTGTTCCTTCTCTGCCGTGTATTGTTACACTTACATAGAACCGTGTTCCTTCTCTGCCGTGTACTGTTACACTTACATAGAGCCGTGTTCCTTCTCTGCCGTGTATTGTTACACTTACACAGAGCCGTTTTCCTTCTCTGCCGTGTACTGTTACACTTACATAGAGCCGTGTTCCTTCTCTGCCGTGTACTGTTACACTTACATAGAGCCGTGTTCCTTCTCTGCCGTGTACTGTTACACTTACATAGAGCCGTGTTCCTCCTCTGCCGTGTACTGTTACACTTACATAGAGCCGTGTTCCTTCTCTGCCGTGTACTGTTACACTTACATAGAGCCGTGTTCCTTCTCTGCCGTGTACTGTTACACTTACATAGAGCCGTGTTCCTTCTCTGCCGTGTACTGTTACACTTACATAGAACCGTGTTCCTTCTCTGCCGTGTACTGTTACACTTACATAGAACCGTGTTCCTTCTCTGCCGTGTACTGTTACACTTACATAGAACCGTGTTCCTTCTCTGCCGTGTACTGTTACACTTACATAGAGCCGTGTTCCTTCTCTGCCGTGTACTGTTACACTTACATAGAACCGTGTTCCTTCTCTGCCGTGTACTGTTACACTTACATAGAGCCGTGTTCCTTCTCTGCCGTGTACTGTTACACTTACATAGAGCCGTGTTCCTTCTCTGCCGTGTACTGTTACACTTACATAGAACCGTGTTCCTTCTCTGCCGTGTACTGTTACACTTACATAGAGCCGTGTTCCTTCTCTGCCGTGTACTGTTACACTTACATAGAGCCGTGTTCCTTCTCTGCCGTGTACTGTTACACTTACACGGAGCCGTGCACTTTCCTTATTGTTTAATCTAAATTAACACAAACTCATTGATACACACTGTAATACTGAACGTTAAACTATACTTATTACAATACTGAACGCGGCACTATACTTATTATAATACTAACCGCTACAACATGCTTATAACGCTGAAGGCTACACTATAATTATAATACTGAACAGTACACTATATTTAATACTGAATGCTACACTATACTTATTGTAATACTAACCGCTACACTATACTTATATAATAATCACAGCTACACTATACTTATTATAATACTGAACGTTATGCTATAATATTATAATATCAGGTTAGACTGTATGAACTATACTTACTGAACTTTACACTGAACATAATACGCATTGTGTAGTATAGGTGTTAATTCTTCAAGTTGTATGTGAACATCACGAATTCTGTTATTTCCATTTACTTCCATGCAGGCTGCAACAAGAAAAGTATAGTTTTGTCATTCTACGAATGAATCAGTCGTATCATTCTTTCTACTAACACTGTCCGAAGCAGGGCTAAACACTGAGAAGAAAATTCAAAGTCCAGCAGTGATGTCTTCTTCTATAAGTCTGATTATGCTTCTGAATACTGCTTACAATGGAGAAACTGAGAAAGGCCAAGAACGGACTTGTTTACTTGTATACGCATATATTTACTGCACAAGAGATCTAGTATACAGTAACCGATGTCCAAAGTAAACTGACAGTGTAGACACAAATTCATTCATTCATTCATTTGCTTGTTCCTTGCGGAACTTTGTCTTCCTAACAGCACTCCTGTAGGCCTCTCGGTTGTGAGCAAGATGGCCTGCTGCTGACGTAAACTTACCTTAACATATTATCATCTTTATTTTGCAGGGTCTGTGCAGCCGATAGCACATTTTCATGATCATCTTTCTCGTCTTCCTTTTGAAGAGAGAGACTTGATGACCTCTTATTCTTGCTGTTACTCTCAAATTTAACAATTTTTAAGTGTTTTATTTTGAATATAATAGGGATATTTGAACACTGTTACGTGGTGCTAGCATGGCTGGTCACATGATAACACTTGTATGTAGTCAGTTCAGGTTAGATTACTTAATAATGAAGATTCACGATTGTAATGACGAGTGTTCTCTAGAATAATGTCTTAATCCTGTTTTACGTTGCATTATCTCAGTTTTGTTACTTCGGTAACATTTGTATTGAAATGGACATTGCTACGCTTATTGATATCAACATTGTTACTTGAAGTTTTTCTTGCCATTAGACTACTTCCAGCTGACCTGTCTTCAAGTCAGTGTTTTCTGGGCTTTGTTATGCAGCAGCAGTGACAAATATGTGACAGAGACTGGATTCTGGAATGTAAGAACACTGGCAGCTCAACTAAAAATTGCTCAAGTAATCATAGAAATGGATAGATATCACTTAGATGTACTGGGCATCAGAGAAATGGATAGATATCACCTAGATGTACTGGGCATCAGAGAAATGGATAGATATCACCTAGATGTACTGGGCGTCAGAGAAATGGATAGATATCACCTAGATGTACTGGGCATCAGAGAAATGGATAGATATTACCTAGATGTACTGGGAAACAGTGAAATGCGATGAGCAGAATCAGGGAAAAGAAACGGCAGAAAACCGTAAGTTAATCATACATTCGGGCAGATACGATGGGAAATATCAAGAAGGAGTAGGTATAATTATGTCAACTGTAACAGCAATGAGCCTTATAGAATCGGAACCAGTGAACAGTCGTGTATTAAGAGCACGATACAGAGAAAGGAGGAATATAAATCTTTCACAAAATAAATAAGAAGAAACATAAGAAGAGACAATTAACAATGCATACACGATTGTTGTAGAAGATTAGAAGGACATCAGAAGTGTGGAAGAGATAGTGAAATGTTTCAAGAAATGAAGACAGTGCCAAAAACTGTCACACCTAAACTAAACGTAAATTGTAACGAGATGAGGAATTCCTTGATAGAGACGGAGGAAATTCTAGAAAGATGGAAGAAATATTGCAGAAGAATGTATGAAACAACCGACTGTGAAAGCAGAAATCAACAGTGTGAACTATAATTGGAGGAGAAAAAAACCGAATTGAGAATAGAAGCTGTTTTATGGACAATAAAGAATATGAAAAATGGTAAATCACCAGGATGTGATGAGATAACAGCTGAATTTATTAAAGCAGGAGGAAAGGAATGTGCAACAGTCTATCTTGCACTATGTAAAAAGATATGGCATTCAGGTATTTGGCCAAAAGAATGAAAAAGAGCTGTATTCATACCACTGCCAAAAAAGGGTAACCTGAGATTATGCACAAACTACAAAACTGTTGCCTGAATAGTCATGCCAGTAAAATTCTGTTAAAAATCATAATGGGTAGACTATAGAAGAAGTCAATATTGTTCAATCTGGTTTAAGGCAAGGAAGAGGATCAAGAGATCATATTTTCAACATAATAATAATAAAGAAATACAGAGAATTTTAATGTGGATCTATATTTACCTTTTTATAGACTATTAAAAAGAATTTGATTGTGTACAACACCAGAAACTTTGGGAAATAATAGAAAAATGGGATTTCCAATACATGCGTCATAATTAATACCACTGCTGTATCTAGGCCAACAGGCAGCAGTAAGAATAAATGGTGAAACAATAACTTGGTTTGACATAAAACAAGATGTCCGTCAGGGGTGGATACTGTCGCCTTACTTATTTAACTTGTATACTGAAAATATAATGAGGAATGTTAGAGAAAATGTAGACAAAGAAAACTATGATGCCATAACAAATGAAGGTTATGAAATCTTACATCTTACATCTTTCCGTGCCGTTAAACGTCACATAGGGCCCGCATGGTAGTTCGTCAAGATGTCCTGTCTTCGGCGAGTTTTTCAATCTCATCAAGGGATGGTATGCCCACTGAAATGGCATCTCTTGACAATGTCCTCTTTAGAGTATCACTTGATCGACCTCTTTTTCTTCGGCCAGTTGTGTTCCATTTGATAGCTTGTTTTTGGATTCTCTGATTGTTTCTTCTCATCACATGACCGACATATGTCCATCTTCTTTTTCTGATCAACCATGAAATTATATTATCTCTGGTTATGAAACACCAGGGACTATATATGCTGATGGCAAAGTATTACTGTCCACAACACAAAAAGGAATTGAAAAACTAATTATGTCAGTCCGTAAGAATAGTGAAGAGCAAAACATCTGTCTTAATGCGAAGAAAACTACATTGATGGGAACTGACAAAACAAACAAGACAGTTGAAATATATATCATTGAGGAAAAATTGGAAGAGGTGAAGAGTTTTGAATATCTTGGATCATTATTAACTAATGATTGAGATACAATGAGTGATATTAAAAGGAGAACATCTATCGCTCTTAATAAAATAAAACAACTAAAGAGTCTGTGGAGAGGAACAGATAGAACTACAAAAATAAGATTTTTAAGGGCATGCATCATTTACATTGCAACATACGCCTGTGAGACCTGGACACATAACAAAACAGGTGAGAGACACATAAATGCCTTTGAATGTAAATGCTACAGAAGAGTGTCTTCAAATATCATGGACACAAAAAGAACAAATATATCCATACTACAAGAACTTAATAATGAAGAAGGTTGGCTAGTAAGGAAGATTAAACAGAGAAAACTTAAATATACTGGACATATTAAACGTCATTATAATTTAGAGAAGACTGTCTTGGAAGGGTACTTAATGGGAAAAAGAGAGGAAGACCACGGCGAAGATGGCTACATCATTGATGATCTGCGAATGGACACATCAGCAGCAGGGCATCTTGCTTACAACAGAAAGGCCTACAGAAGAGCTGTTAGGGAGGCAAATTTCCACAAGGGACATGCAAATGAATGATTGACTGACTGACTGACTGACTGGCAAGCTAAGACACAGAAGAAGTACAATCATACAATGTTATACACTTACGAAGGATGCAGATGATGAAATAAAGGACGATTTCTATCACCAGCTACTGCAACTTATTAACAAAGTCCCTAAACACAACATCCTAACTGTCATGTGAGACTTCAGCACTAAGGTAGGAAAAAATAACGCGGACGTCGAAAAAGTAATGGGGAAAGAAGGAATTGATACGGTAAATTAGAATGGACAAAGACTAACTGAACTATGTCTAACAGAGGGCATGGTCATTGAAGAAACAATATTTCCACACAAAGAAATACATAAAACAACATGGATATCCCCAGATGATAGAACCAGAAACCATACAGACAATTTTTATATTAGAAAGCAATTCAGAACATCTCTGACAGAAGTAAGACCATATAGGGATGCATATGTCAATATTGACCACAACCTGTGTATAGGGAAAATAAGACTAAAACTTAAAAGCCAACACAAGAAAACAATACTCAGAAAGATAAACAGTCAAAGTCTACAAGATGAAAATACTAAGAGTAATTTCAATGTAGAACTTATCAATCATTTCGCAGCACTCAGTAAGATAGAGATGGATACAGATGAAGGATGGAATTCTTACAGCGCAGCCATAATCACGGCAGCAAAAGCAAGTGATGGTCGACAGAATAACAAGTAGAAAAGCAAGGATATCGGATAACACATGGAAATACATACATGAAAGACGAGCAGCCAAATTAGCCATGTTGAATGTAAAGACAGATCTTGGAAAAGATTTGGCAAAAGCAAAATACAAAGAACTAGACAATAAAGTAAAAAGTTCCGCTAGAAGGGATAAAAGTGAATACTTGAACAATATGGCAAAAGAAGCCAGAGAAGGCAGCAAAAACTGGAGACAGTAAAACTCGATACAGTATGTAAAAAGAGGTTATTGGGTAATCACTAAAAGAATTTTGTAACAAGATTGAGAGTTCAATACTAAAAAAAATTTGTAAGAAGATGGAGAGCTGTAGATTAAAAGCGTCTGTAAGAAGTTGGAGAGTTGAAAACTAAAAGAAGTCAGTAAGGAGATGGAGAGTTGTACACTAAAAGAAATATGTAAGGAGACTGAGAATTGAAGAATAATAGAATTATGTAAGGAGGTGGAGAGTTGAAGATTAAAAAAATTATGTAAGAAGATGGAGAGTTGTAGACTAAAAGATTCATGTAAAGAGAAGGAGAGTTATAGACTAAAAGAATTATGTAAGTAGATGGAGAGTTATAGACTAAAAGAATTATGTAAGAATATGGAGAGTTGTATACTAAAAGAAATCTGTAATAAGATTGAGAGTTTTAGACTAAAAAATATGTAATAAGATTGAGAGTTGTAGACTAAAAGAAATATGTAATAAGATTGAGAGTTGTAGACTAAAAGAAATCTGTAATAAGATTGTGAAATGTCGACTAAAAAATATGTAATAAGATTGAGAGTTGTAGATTAAAAGAATTATGTAAGAAGATTGAGAGTTGAAGACTAAAAGAATTATGGAAGGAGGTGGAGAGTTGAAGACTACAAAAATTATGTAAGAAGATGGAGAGTTGTAGACTAAAAGATTTATGTAAAGAGATGGAGAGTTGTAGACTAAAAGAATTATGTAAGTAGATGGAGAGTTGTAGACTAAATGAATTATGTAAGAAGATGAGCCTCTTGGATTACAGACTAAACAAAATGTATACGTGGAAGGGCACTGCCGCAGGAAGAAACACGGACGTGTAGTGGAGTGTCAGAATAAAAGCGCGGGTCTTGGTCTGTAAGTGGGTATAGTTATAAAATGGAATGGAAAACAGTATTTCCATGTACTTCCGTGTACTTATTATGTTTCAAAGTATAACTAAATGAATGAAAATTTCATAAATGCAGAGTTTTTTAGGAAAAAAGAAGTAATTTGATGTTTTTAGACACTGATTGTGTCCAGCTCACCATCGGCTAGGTCTAGTTATGCACTACTTATCATCTGAGATGTCTAGACCTACTTGTCGATCTCATATTCTATGTTGCATTCTCGCTAAATTAATGTCTGAAATAACCTTCTAACTACTTCTCCAGTCGTCTAAATATGTCTAGATCTACTTGGGATACATTCAAGAGCAGTGGGGTGGTCACAGGCCATGTCCATACCCCTATCTACATCATCAAAAATTGAAAAATTTCCGTCTTTCTCTTCCTTTTTCTCGCTCGCCATCGCTCGTAACTAGGCACTCTTTCGCTATTTTGAAAAGTGTCACCGGAATCGCGGACGAAATATGTACAATCTAAATGTTGTTTTATTGAAACATCGGGAAACCGGAAAAGTCATAATTGTGACCAAAGGCACGGAAAGCTGTAATCATTCATTCATTTGAATGTCCCTTGCCTCCCTAACAGCCCTCCTGTAGGCCTCTCAGTTGTGAGCAAGATGGCCTGCTGCTGATGCATCCATTTGCAGATCATCAACAATGTCTTGCAGGCATCTTTGCCTTGGTCTTCCTCTCTTTCTTTTACCCATTATGTATCCTTCCAAGATGGTTTTCTCTAGTTTATCATTACGTTTAATGTGTCCAAAATATTTAAGTTTTCTCTCTTTAATCCTGTTTACTAGCCAGTCGTCTTCAATATTAACTTCTCGTAGTATACATATATTTGTTATTTATTGTATCCATGATATTTGAAGAACTCTTCTGTAGCATTTACATTCACAGGCATTTATGTGTTTCTCAGCTGTTTTGTTAAGTGTCCAGGTCTCACAGGCATATGTTGCGATGGGAAAGATGCATGCCCTTAAAAATCTTATTTTTGTAGCTCTGTCTGCTCCTCTCCACAAATTCTTTATTTGTTTTATTTCTGAAGAGCGATAGATGTCCTCCTTTTAATTTCCCTCATTGTATCTCCATTATTAGTTAATAGTGATCCAAGATATTCAAAACTCTCCACTTCTTCCAGTTTTTCCTCATTGATACATATTTCAGCTACCTTGTTTGTTTTTTAAGTTGTCATCAATTTAGTTTTCTTTGCACTAAGATAGAGTTTTTGTTCTTCGCTGTTCTTACAGACTGACATTATGATTTTAAACATAATTTTACTGGCATGACTATTCAGGCAACAGTTCTGTAGTTTGTGCTTAATTTCAGGTTATCCTTTTTTGTCAGTGGTATGAATATAGTTCTTTACCATTCTTTTGGCCAAATACCTGAATGCCATATCTTTTTACATAGTACATGATAGATTGTTGCACATTCCGTTCCTCCTGCTTTAATAAGTTCAGCTGTTATCTCATCACATCCTGGTGATTTACCATTTTTCAGATTCTTTATTGTCCATAAAACGTCTTCTATTGTCGGTTCGGGTTCTTTCTCCTCCAAAAATAATTCACACTGTTGATTTCTGCTTTCACAGTCGGTTGTTTCATACATTCTTCTGCAATATTCCTTCCATCTTTCTAGAATTTCCTCTGTCTCTGTCAAGGTATTCCCCAGCTTGTCACAAATTACATTTAGCTTAGGTGTGACATTTTTCGTCAGTGTCTTCATTTCTTGAAACATTTCACCATCTCTTCCACACTTCTGATGTCTTTCTATTCTTTCACAACAATCTTGTATGTATTGTTTTTTTTTTGGGTCTTTTCTTATGTTTCTTCTTACTTCTTTTGTTAAAGATTTATATTTTTCTTTGTTGTTGTTTGTCACTTTCCATTGCGTCTTCATTTCTCTAGTTTGTTTTATCAGTTCTAGTGTGCCTGCTGTAATCTATCCATTCTTTTGTGTTTTCTTTACTGGAACTGCGTCTTTAGCTGTTGTTATATCTCTGGCCAGTACTACCAGAAATTTATAAGGGAATGGGACCCCTATGTTCTAGATTACCAGAAATGTATAAAGGGTTATTGGGCCCGCTAAGTTCTAGACTACAAAAATTGTATAAGGCGATGGACTCCCTAAGTTCTAGACTATTAGAAGTTTATAAGGGGAGGGGCCTCGTTAAGTTCTAGACTACTTGACCTCTGCGCTAGTGTTATAGACTACAAGAGGTCTGTGAGGGGATGAACGTACTTGTGTTCTAGACCACCAGAGTTCTGTGAGAGTATGGAATACTTGGGTTCTAGACCACCAGAGTTCTGTGAGAGTATGGAGTACTTGGGTTCTACACTACCAGAGTTCTGTGAGAGTATGGAGTACTTGGGTTCTACACTACCAGAGTTCTGTGAGAGTATGGAGTACTTGGGTTCTAGACTACCAGAGGGCTGTGAGAGTATGAAGTACTTGGGTTCTAGACTACAAGAGTTCTGTGAGAGTATGGAGTACTTGGGTTCTAGACTACCAGAGTTCTGTGAGAGTATGGAGTACTTGGGTTTTAGGCTACCAGATGTCTGTTAGGGGAGGAGCCCCCTTAAGTTCTAGAGCACCAGAGATCTGTGAAAGGTTTAACCCACACTGGTTCTAGACTAAAAGAGATATGTGAGGGAATTAATCCACTTGTGTTCTAAATTACCAGAGATCTGCTAGAGGATGGATCCACTTGGGTTCTAGACTAAAAGAGATATGTGAGAGAATTAATCCACTTGGGTTCTAAATTACCAGAGATCTGTGATGGGATAGACCAAATTGGTTTCTAGACTACCACATGTTTGTGAATGGAGGGGCCCCACTCAAATTCTAGGCTACAAGTGATCTGTTAGAGGATGGACCTACTTGGGTTCTAGATTACCACAGATCTGTGAGAGGATGGAACCACTCTGGTTCTAGACTACCAGGGATCGTGAAAGGATGGACCCACTTGGCTTCTAGGCTACCAGAGATTTGTGAGAGGATGGACTCACTTGTGTTCTAGACTACTTGTAGGCTTTGTGAGTGAATGGAGCCATTTGTGTTCTAGACTACCTGTAGGCTTTGTGAGTGAATGGAGCCACTTGGGTTCTAGACTACCTGTAGGCTTTGTGAGTGAATGGAGCCACTTGGGTTCTAGACTACCGGTAGGCTTTGTGAGTGAATGGAGCCATTTGTGTTCTAGACTACCTGTAGGCTTTGTGAGTGAATGGAGCCACTTGGGTTCTAGACTACCTGTAGGCTTTGTGAGTGAATGGAGCCACTTGGGTTCTAGACTACCGGTAGGCTTTGTGAGTGAATGGAGCCACTTGGGTTCTAGACTACCAAAACTTTGTAAGGGAATGGTCCGGCTTGGGCCCTAGATTAACATAAATCTGTGAGGGGATAGACTTACTTTGGTTCTAGACTAATAGAAGTCTGTAATAGGAAGGAACCATGTGGGTTCTAAACTAATAGAAGTCTGTGATAGGAAGGAACCATGTGGGTTCTAAACTAATAGACGTCTGTGATAGGAAGGAACCATGTGGGTTCTAAACTAATAGAAGTCTGTGATAGGAAGGAACCATGTGGGTTCTAGACTAATAGAAGTCTGTGATAGGAAGGAACCATGTGGGTTCTAGACTACTAGAGGTCTTAGCAATAATTTATCTATTCTCTTCTCCCTTCCAGGGTTTGAACCGCCACCTCCTGCCTGACATTGAGACTCTTGGAAAGCATCTTAATCATCCTGGCACGCATGACCAGTGTTAGAACTGAGCGTCAAAGTTTTCTTTAGTTGTAAATTCTGTACATTAATTTTTATTGTGTTAAGAATTAGTCATAAATTATAAAAGATTGCATTTGTCATATGTGATAAAAAAGTAAGAATCAGTCCTATGTGGACACAAGAAGAGACAAGAAGAGTTAGTCGCATGTGATGACAAGAAGAGTTAGTCGCATGTGATGACAAGAAGAGTTAGTCGCATGTGATGACAAGAAGAGTTAGTCGGATGTAATGACAAGATGAGTTAATCGTATGTGATGACAACAAGAATTAATCGAATGTGGTGACAAGAAGTGTTAATATTATGTGATGATAAAAATTAATCATATGTGCTGACAAGAATAATTAGTCGTATGTGATGAAAAAATAAAATATGAGACATATGATATGAAAAAGGATTAGCTAATATGCAAGGGAAAGTTGTGAATTAATCACGTCCAATAGAAATCTAGGACTTGTAACAGAGAACGAAAGAAAGAATTAAACTTTTGTTAAATAAAACTGTCAAAAAACATTAAACAAACATCAAGAAACAGCACCTGGACAGTAAGTTTCCTTCACAACAAGAGTTAAAATCTAATGTCCAGGATCATCATCATCATCATCATCATCATCATCATCGTCATCATCATCATCATCATCACCACCACCATTTCATGCCTTCTCCAACAGAAGGTTGGCTGCAATGAATCTCCACTCTGCTCTGATTCTTCTCTTCTTAGAACACTTGGCCCAACTTTCCCTGTCCATCTCTTGATGTTGTCCACCCATCGTATGTCACTGTCTATGTCGCTGTCTATGTCACTGTCTATGTCACTGTCTATGTCACTGTCTATGTCACTGTCTATGTCGCTGTCTATGTCACTGTCTATGTCGCTGTCTATGTCGGTGTCTATGTCACTGTCTTTCTCTTGTTTTTCCCCTTCTAGCTCGCCTTCAAGAAGGGCCTTTGATAAAGCATTGTGCCTTTTGACATGCTCGACGTATCTTAGCTGTCTTGTTTTTATGGCTTTCAGCGTTTCTCTTTTCAGGTAAGAGAACTTACTTCTTGGCACTAAGGCAGACCATAACGACGAGAATGTTCTAAAGGCTTCTGTTGAGGGGACATGCTCCAACAATAGTTGCCTAAAAGCTAATAAGAAACATCTGTGCACAGAAACATGAAACGTAAGATTACATTTTGTAAAAGACATCCAAACATATCACATTCTATCTGTTGCCCTGCCGACTGGCCTTGGCTACATGCTTTCCCACAACTCCTTGCTCTGAGTGCTGGTTATAAGCCGTCTTTGTCCGTGCCATCTAGACAGCCCGTCAACAATTTTCTTCCTTGATCTACCTCGGTCTCGTTTGCCTTATATCTTTCCTGTTGTCACATTGTATTCTAGCTTGTCTCGCCGTAGAACGTGTCCTACAAGTCTGTATGGTCTTTTTCTGACTTTTGCTATTGTGTGTCTCGTCTCTCCAGCCTCTCTCAGAACCTCCTCGTGCGACTTCTTTGCTGTCCATGATATTCGCAGCGTTCTTCCAAGGAACCACATTTCAGTGGCTTTTATTTTGGCGTTTTATTTCATTAGTGACTGCCCACGCCTCGCATCCGTAAAGTAAAACTGACCCGATGTAGGCCCTGGAGTAATCTTTTTCCTCACTCCCAGTGGCAGTGATTTACTACACAGAATGCGCTTTATTTTCTGGAACATTATTTTGGCTTGCATTATTCTACTCTTTATCTCAGTTAGCCATCGTCCATCTGAGGTCAGTAGTGTCCCTAAATATCTAAACTTGTCCACCTGTTTCAGCACTGGGCCATTTACTGTTCTTTTACATTCAGGAATCACTTTTTTCTTTGAGATGACCATAACTTCGCTTTCCTTCTTTTTTCAAGGTAACACTCCTGTTTTCACGTTGTTTTACTTCTATGTTCAGCAGTTCTTGTATTTCTTGTTATTAATGTAATAATATAAGATTACAACATCTGTTTAAACACTTAACAAATACAAAACTACAACATCTGTTTAAACACTTAACAAATACAAAACTACAACATCTGTTTAAACACTTAACAAATACAAAACTACAACATCTGTTTAAACACTTAACAAATACAAAACTACAACATCTGTTTAAACACTTAACAAATACAAAACTACAACATCTGTTTAAACACTTAACAAATACAAAACTACAACATGTTATTTAAAACATAAGACCCACAACTACGAGATCGCGTATAAAGATCACAACACTAAAAACAATAGTGCTAATATTAAACACAATAATGCTAGTGATAAAAACAATAATGCTAGTAATGATGACGCTGCTTGTTACACTAACATCTACATTTTCTGTGGCAGTTATACAATACTAACATCTACATGTTCTGTGGTAGTGATATGACAATATTAACATCTACATTTTCTGTGGTAGTGATATGACAATATTAACATCTACATGTTCTGTGGTAGTGATATGACAATATTAACATCTACATGTTCTGTGGTAGTGATACGACAATATTAACATCTACATTTTCTATGGTAATGATACAACAACACTAATATCTACATGGTATGTGGCAATGATACAGCAACACTTATTTTCCACAGCTACTTACGAATGTACAGATAAACTAACAGTAACAATCGCAGCTGAGGTGACAAGTTGCTTATTTTCAGTTTCATCATTTCATGCTGTCTCTATACAGCCTGTTCAAATAAGAGAACTTACTTCTTGGCACTAAGGCAGACCATAACGACGAGAATGTTCTAAAGGCTTCTGTTGAGGGGACATGCTCCAACAATAGTTGCCTAAAAGCTAATAAGAAACATCTGTGCACAGAAACATGAAACGTAAGATTACATTTTGTAAAAGACATCCAAACATATCACATTCTATCTGTTGCCCTGCCGACTGGCCTTGGCTACATGCTTTCCCACAACTCCTTGCTCTGAGTGCTGGTTATAAGCCGTCTTTGTCCGTGCCATCTAGACAGCCCGTCAACAATTTTCTTCCTTGATCTACCTCGGTCTCGTTTGCCTTATATCTTTCCTGTTGTCACATTGTATTCTAGCTTGTCTCGCCGTAGAACGTGTCCTACAAGTCTGTATGGTCTTTTTCTGACTTTTGCTATTGTGTGTCTCGTCTCTCCAGCCTCTCTCAGAACCTCCTCGTGCGACTTCTTTGCTGTCCATGATATTCGCAGCGTTCTTCCAAGGAACCACATTTCAGTGGCTTTTATTTTGGCGTTTTATTTCATTAGTGACTGCCCACGCCTCGCATCCGTAAAGTAAAACTGACCCGATGTAGGCCCTGGAGTAATCTTTTTCCTCACTCCCAGTGGCAGTGATTTACTACACAGAATGCGCTTTATTTTCTGGAACATTATTTTGGCTTGCATTATTCTACTCTTTATCTCAGTTAGCCATCGTCCATCTGAGGTCAGTAGTGTCCCTAAATATCTAAACTTGTCCACCTGTTTCAGCACTGGGCCATTTACTGTTCTTTTACATTCAGGAATCACTTTTTTCTTTGAGATGACCATAACTTCGCTTTCCTTCTTTTTTCAAGGTAACACTCCTGTTTTCACGTTGTTTTACTTCTATGTTCAGCAGTTCTTGTATTTCTTGTTATTAATGTAATAATATAAGATTACAACATCTGTTTAAACACTTAACAAATACAAAACTACAACATCTGTTTAAACACTTAACAAATACAAAACTACAACATCTGTTTAAACACTTAACAAATACAAAACTACAACATCTGTTTAAACACTTAACAAATACAAAACTACAACATCTGTTTAAACACTTAACAAATACAAAACTACAACATCTGTTTAAACACTTAACAAATACAAAACTACAACATGTTATTTAAAACATAAGACCCACAACTACGAGATCGCGTATAAAGATCACAACACTAAAAACAATAGTGCTAATATTAAACACAATAATGCTAGTGATAAAAACAATAATGCTAGTAATGATGACGCTGCTTGTTACACTAACATCTACATTTTCTGTGGCAGTTATACAATACTAACATCTACATGTTCTGTGGTAATGATACGACAATATTAACATCTACATTTTCTGTGGTAATGATACGACAATATTAACATCTACATTTTCTGTGGCAATGATACGACAATACTAACATCTACATTTTCTGTGGTAGTGATACGACAATATTAACATCTACATTTTCTATGGTAATGATACAACAACACTAATATCTACATGGTATGTGGCAATGATACAGCAACACTTATTTTCCACAGCTACTTACGAATGTACAGATAAACTAACAGTAACAATCGCAGATAAGGTGACAAGTTGCTTATTTTCAGTTTCATCATTTCATGCTGTCTCTATACAGCCTGTTCAAATAAGAAATGCTGCTTCTGGCTACCAGGTACAGAGATAATGCGATGTACACACAAGACCTGCAGTTTCTGGCGACATGAATTTATTTCTATGTTATAAACAGTTTAGAAAATTCTGACGTCAGCGCGTTCTCTTCTGGTTAAATTACGTGCACATTCTAATAAGAATTTTCTGCTTGTCCTGTCAGGTTTTGTATGATGCTACAAAATATGTAATCAGAGACCGGCAAACCCGCATCCAGGCGTTCCCATATGTGTTCCGCCTTCTGTTCCAACAGCCGCGTTAGTGTGTGTCTGCTGATGTAGCTAGTCACACTGGTTCACTTAGTGTGTGTCTGCTGATGTAGCTAGTCACACTGGTTCACTTAGTGTGTGTCTGCTGATGTAGCTAGTCACACTGGTTCACTTAGTGTGTGTCTGCTGATGTAGCTAGTCACACTGGTTCACTTAGTGTGTGTCTGCTGATGTAGCTAGTCACACTGGTACACTTAGTTCAGGAAAACATTCTCTTCCCCTCTCCTTCCCCAACTCCATCAATCTCCTGATGTCACTGTCATTTAACTCCATCAATCTCCTGATGTCACTGTCATTTAACTCCATCAATCTCCTGATGTCACTGTCATTTAACTCCATCAATCTCCTGATGTGACTGTCATTTAACTCCATCAGTCTCCTGATGTGACTGTCATTTAACTCCATCAATCTCCTGATGTGACTGTCATTTAACTCCATCAATCTCCTGATGTGACTGTCATTTAACTCCATCAATCTCCTGATGTGACTGTCATTTAACTCGATGTCGTCCTCCACACACAGCCTATCCAAGCTAGCTCTTGTAGTCTCCTCCTTGTCCGTCCTCAGTGTTACCTGAGTTGATGCCATGCCTGTTATAGCAGTATTCGTGTACAAACTCTTGGCTTGATAGTAAGGGCATTTTTATGGGTTTTTCTTTTTGAATTTTCTCGTGCTGAGATCCTTCGAGAAGGTCACGGGGGCTGCAGAACCCTTGACAGAAAATTGTGGGGACAAGGCTGAGTGCGTGTTGTCAGTTTTTGGTCTGAACGTGTAACTTGTGGACGTTTTGTGTGCGGTGTGATGTCTTCGTGGAACATATGAACGTTATAGTTGTACTGCAGTTGTACGTATGAATGGACTGGCCACATGGCAGGGATAACCAGCCGGCAGTCAGATTTAATGTTATTTTCATCAACATTATCATCATCCATCAATAAATGTTCCAAGTCACCGTTACCCAGGATTTACTTGACTATCTGTACCAGTTGTCGTCAACGTGAGGTTTTGAACGAGCTTGGATGAGAAGTATGTCTGGAACAGTGTTTAACTAATCCAGCAAGTGAGAGTGAGAGTTGGAATTGTGTGTACAACTAGTCCAGTAACCTCAACTCAGGAAGATCAAGATGAGAGTCTACCCTGTTATTCACGTGCGTAACGTGATCACTACGGTACAGCCTAAGTAAAGCCCCATTAACACACTGTACACACCAACAGTACAGACAGAAAGAACAAGACCACCAAACTCCTATTATACTGTCAGCTTGTCTGCTCTCTCATTGTCTTTGAGTGGCATGGGACCCGGGCAGTAGATCCACATCAAACTGGATAACTGAGAACCAGTAGTAGCTGGACCCAGTTCCAACGGAGCAAATGTCTCTAAATTCTCCGTAACATGCTTTGGGAGTCTGTTTGTGATACAAAATAGCTTCTAATAGCTCCAGCCTCACAGTACCCCAACATTACCTTGATTATTACCTGGTCACATCATTACACTAATTATTACCCAACCCCATCATTACCCTGATTATAATCTGGCCCCACTATTACTCTAATTATTACATGGCTCCATCATTAACTTATTATTACTGACCCTATCATTACCCTAATTATTACCTGGTCACACAATTACCCCAATTATTATCTGGCCCCATCATTATCCTGATTATTATCTGGCCCCATCATTACCCTAATTATAACCTGACCCAACAATTATCCAGATTATTACCTGGCCCTTCAATTACACTGATTATTACCTGCCCCCGTCATAATTATGATTATTACACAGCCCCATCATTACCCTGATTATTACCTGGCCCCATCATTACCCTAATTGTTACCTGGCCCCATCATTATCTTGATTATTAACTGGCCTGATCATTACGCTAATTTTTACCTGGCCCCACAATTACCCTGATTATAACCTGAGCCCATCATTACCCTGATTATTACCTTCACCATTCATTAACCTGATTATTACCTACCCTATCATTACCCTGATTATTACCCGGCCCCATTATTACCCTGATTTTTACCTTGGCCCATCTTTACTCTGATTATTACCCGGCCCCATCAATAAACTGATTATTACCCGGCTCCATCTTTACCCTGATTATTACCCGGCCCCATCATTACCCTAATTATTATTCAGCCCCATTATTACCCTGATTATTACCTAGGCCCATTGTTATCTTGATTATTACCTAGCCGCATCATTACCCTGAGTACTACCCAGCCGCATCATTACCCTGATTATTACCTGGCTCTATCATTACTCTGATATTATTACCTGGCTCCATCATTACCCTGATTATTATCTGGCTCCATCATTACCCTGATTATTATCTGGCTCCATCATTACCCTGATTATTATCTGGCTCCATCATTACCCTTATTATTACCTGACTCCATCATCACCCTGATTATTACCTGGCTCCATCATTACCCTGATTATTACCTGGCTCCATCATTACCCTGATTATTACCTGGCTCCATCATTACCCTGATTATTACCTGGCTCCATCATTACCCTGATTATTACCTGGCTCTATTATTACCCTGATTATTACCTGGCTCCATCATTACCCTGATTATTACCTGGCTCTATCATTACCCTGATTATTACCTGGCTCCATCATTACCCTGATTATTACTTCGCCCCACCATTACTCCGATTATTACTCATTCTGTTTTTATCCACTGCGAGCACCTCATAAACAGAGAAACCAATTCTGGCCCCAGTGTGGTGTAACTCCTGGACTCCACTCCTCAGCCGGCCTGCTGGATGCAACATGGTTGACAGATATTTGAATTTAAGTGTCGCAGTTTGAAAAAAAATAGCTTTACATTTTGAATTTTGTTGGAACCGAAAATACCAGAAGTACCTCTGACAATTTCAGAAACACACTACAACCCACTTGGCAGATCTGTCACTTGTGAAGCTACGATAACCCAAATAGGTAAGCTAATGCAGTATTAGTGTTCGTTTAGGGTAGTAGGTAGAGTTTTGGTATACGCTTTCATATTGGTAGAATTCGTAGATTTAGTTATATACTGCATTACTGTCTACCTATTTATGCCTGATACTTGTAGTCTGAGGGTATCTGTTGGTGTCTGTTTGCTATTCGCTGACAGACTCTCTCTCTCCCAGGAATGGCTTTCACTCAGTGGCAAACACAAGCAGCATCTTTATAGACCATAATGGCTTTATTGGTGCAAAATGGCGACATGATGGCGATGACGACGAGTTGAAACAAAGACAGTGACAAATCCAATAACTTGATATTACGTTACTGCAGCACGACAACAAATGTGGTTCCCGGCGTGAAATATTCAGTGCCATGTGGGAATCCTTCCACAATCTAAACATACTATCCTAAACTACAACTACTGACGCACTAAAAGCACAAGCTAGGTCCTTACACTAGGCTACATTCTACTCTGGGCTTACTAAGACATCGTTCTCATCTCTCGCAATCCTGCCTGGTATTTATAGCCAACTGTGCCCAGGCCATCCTGGCATCCCCTTTCTCCCGCCCTCGTTTCCTGCGCTGGCTTCCCGTACCAAATACACACTGTAACTTAAAAAAAAAAAGGAATGAAATTGTCACTATTAGTCACGAAATCTACGGAACATAAATGTGAAAACCCAACTTTTAAATGCCAAACTGGCTTAGCTAGACTTTACCTTCGAGAATCACTATACTGTCATAAAGCTACACTTGGCAGACCTGTCATTTGTAAAGCTACGATAAGCCAAACAGCTAAGCTAAACTTGGTAGATCTTATAACAGGATTTTGATGGTCCTGTTCTTTCTGTCTGTACTATTGGTGTGTACAGTGTGTTAATGGAGCTTTACTTAGGCCGTACCGTAGTGATCACGTTACGCACGTGAATAACAGGGTAGACTCTCATCTTGATCTTCGTGAGTTGAGGTTACTGGACTAGTTGTACACACAATTCCAACTCTCACTCTCACTTGCTGGATTAGTTAAACACTGATCCAGACATAATTCTCACCCAGGCTCTTCAAAACCTCACGTTGACGATAACTGGTACAGATAGTCAAGTAAATCCTGGGTAACGGTGACTTGGAACATTTATTGATGGAAGGATGATAATGTTGATGAAAATAACATTAAATCTGACAGGTTACTGGACTAGTTGTACACACAATTCCAACTCTCACTCTCACTTGCTGGATTAGTTAAACACTGATCCAGACATAATTCTCACCCAGGCTCTTCAAAACCTCACGTTGACGATAACTGGTACAGATAGTCAAGTAAATCCTGGGTAACGGTGACTTGGAACATTTATTGATGGAAGGATGATAATGTTGATGAAAATAACATTAAATCTGACTGACGGCTGGTTATCCCTGCCACGTGGCCAGTCCATTCATACGTACAACTGCAGTACAACTATAACGTTCATATGTTCCACGAAGACATCACACCGCACACAAAACGTCCACAAGTTACACGTTCAGACCAAAAACTGACTCCACGCACTCAGCCTTGTCCCCACAATTTTCTGTCAAGGGTTTTGCAGCCCCCGTGACCTTCTCGAAGGATCTCAACAGGAGAAAATTCAAAAAAGTAAAACCCATAAAAATGCCCTTACTATCAAGCCAAGAGTTTGTACACGAATACTGCTATAATCTGTCACTTGCGAAACTACGATAACCCAAACATTGAAGTTACACTTTGCACAACTAGTTAAAAGCTGCTTCCTGTTAACTTATCGTGAATATATTAAAAGTCTGTCATTATCAAGAATATATGTTAACATTAGGACAATGGGAAAGTTAACAGGACTGCTACAAGTTTTCACATGCGCGTTCATCATGTCTTCGATCAAACCACACATCTCTCTCTCTCTCCCTCTCTCTCTCCCCTTCTCCTACCCTCTTTCTCTGTCTGTCTCTCAAAACTGAAAATATCTGACTTTTCTGTGGTTGATACTTGTGTTCTCGAGATTATAGTCTTCGTTCTTTTCTCCTTGATATCTATATTAACGGCTTACCTCTACACTTAAAGCACTCTTCATGTGATCTTTTTGCTGATGCCTGTACTGTTTACAACAGTGACAATGACAATAATAACTTCCAGGCAACACTTGAAAATGATTTAAACAATCTGATTAAATGAAGTAATATTAATGGGTTGTTGATAAACACCCAAAAAAAAATCCATACTCATCACTACAAGACAGAAACTACAAAATGCAACAAAAACTTCAATACAAACCAGCAGGAAGTTTACAGTCTGGAAGTATGTGTGCTTCTCTAAAACCAGCAGGAAGTTTACAGTTTGGGAGTATGTGTGCTTTTCTAAACCAAACAGGACGTTTACAGTCCGGAAGTATGTGTGCTTCTCTAAAACCAGCAGGAAGTTTACAGTTTGAGAGTATTCGTGCTTCCCTAAAACAAGCAGGACGTTTATAGTCTGGGAGTATCCGTGCTTCACTAAAACCAGCAGGAAGTTTACAATTTGGGAGTATCCTTGCTTCTCTAAAACCAGCAGGAAGTTTACAATTTGGGAGTATCCTTGCTTCTCTAAAACCAGCAGGAAGTTTACAATTTGGGAGTATCCTTGCTTCTCTAAAACCAGCAGGAAGTTTACAATTTGGGAGTATCCTTGCTTCTCTAAAACCAGCAGGACTTTTATAGTTTTCGAATATTCGTACTTCTCTGAAGCCAGTATGAATACAGTCTTGGTTTATCCGTGCTTCTCTATAAACGTGCAGGAAGTTTACAGCTCGGAAGTATCCGTGCATCTCTTAAACCAGTAGGAAGTTTACAGTCTAGGAGTATCCTTGCATCTCTAAAACCAGCGTTAGGTTTACTTTCTACTAGTATCAGTGCCTCTTTAAATGCAGAAGGTATTTTACAGGCTGGGAGTATCCATATTTTCTAAAACCAGCAGGAAGTTTGCAGACAGGGATCATTAGTGCTTCTATAAAACGAGCAGGAAGTTTGCAGTCTGGAAGTGTCCTTGCTTCCCTAAAACCAGCGGGAATTTTAAATTCTAGGAGTATCCAGACTTGTCTAAAACTACCGGGAATTTTTGGAGTCTGGGAGAATGGGTGCTTCTCAAAAACCAGCAGGAACTTTACAGTTCGGTGATATCCTGCTTCTGTAAAACCAGCAGGAAGTTTACAGTTTGGGATTATCCTGTTTCTGTAAAACCATCAGGAAGTTTAGTTTGGGATTATCCGTGCTTCTCAAAAACCAGCAGGAACTTTACAGTTCGGGGATATCCTGCTTCTTTAAAACCAGCAGGAAGTTTACAGTTTGGGATTATCCGTGCTTCTCTAAAACTGGCAGGAAGTTTACAATCCCGGATTATTCGTGCTTCCCTAAAGCCAACAGAAAATTCACAGTCATGGAGTATACGTGTTTCTGTACAGCCAGCAGGACATTTACAGTCTGAGAGTATCTGTTCTTCTCTAAAACTGGCAAGCACTTTACATTCTGTGGGATCTGTGCTTCACTAAAACCAGCAGGAAGTTTACAGTCTAGGAGAGTGTGAATGGATTGTTTAGTGGGGAGAGACATGTTTGTGGATGGATTGTTTAGTGGGGAGAGACATGTTTGTGGATGGATTGTTTAGTGGGGAGAGACATGTTTGTGGATGGATTGTTTAGTGGGGAGAGACATGTTTGTGGATGGATTGTTTAGTGGGGAGAGACATGTTTGTGGATGGATTGTTTAGTGGGGAGAGACATGTTTGTGGATGGATGATGATAGTGAGAGACGTGTGTATTTTTAAATAGATATGTCTATTTTTGTGTATGGGTGTATGTTTGTGTATGTTGTGTATGTATGTATGTTTGTGTATTTTTGTGTATGTATGTGTATGTTTGTGTATGTTTGTGTATGTTTGTGCATGTGTGTATGTGTGTGTATGTATGGGTATGTTTGTGTATGCTTGTGTATGCTTGTGTGTGTGTATGTTTGTGTATATTTGTGTATGTATGTGTACGTTTGTGTATGTTGTGTAGGTGTGTGCATATGTGTATATTTGTATATGTTTATGTATGTTTGTGTATGTGTGTGTAAATCCCAAAAAGTGACGTATATTGTTCTTTTAAATTTCTGAGAACTAAAACTTTGACTCAGAAATATATCAAAAGAGGAGTAATTACCGAGATATTTCTATTAGGAGTAATTACCAAGATATATCAAAAGAGGAGTAATTACCAAGCTATATCAAAAGAGGAGTAATTACCGAGATATTTCTATTAGGAGTAATTACCCAGATGTATCAAAAGAGGAGTAATTACCGAGATATTTCTATTAGGAGTAATTACCAAGATATATCAAAAGAGGAGTAATTACCAAGATATATCAGAAGAGGAGTAATTACCAAGATATATCAAAAGAGGAGTAATTACCAAGATATAACAAAAGAGGAGAAATTACCAAGATATATAAAAAGAGGAGTAATTACCAAGATATATCAGAAGAGGAGTAATTACCGAGATATTTCTATTAGGAGTAATTTTCGAGATATTTCAATGAGGAATAATTACCGAGATATATTCTTGAGGATTAATTACCGAGATATATACAGGAGGATAATTACCGAGAGATATCACTGGAGAGTAATTACTGAGATATATACAGGAGGAGTAATGCCTGTTAAATAAATATCAAGATATATTCATTGTGAGTAAATATCGAGATATATCCCTGGTAACTAAATATCGAGATATATCCCGGATTATTCGTGTTTCTCGAAAACCAGCAGGAAATTTATAGTTCCGGATTATCCGTGCTTCTCTAAATCCAGTATGAAGTTTACAGTCCTGGATTATCCGTGTATCTCAGAAAAGAGCATGAAGTTTACAGTTCCGGATTATCCGTGTAACTCTAAAACCAGCATGAAGTTTACAGTTCCGGATTATCCGTGTAACTCTAAAAACAGCATGAAGTTTACAGTGTGACTGTACCAGTGCTTCTCTAAAACGATCGGGAAGTTTACAATTTGGGAGTATCCGAGCTTCTTTAAAACGAGCAGGAATTTTACAGTCTTGGAGTATAAGTGCTTCTCTAAATACCAGCATTAAGTGTACAATCTAGAAGTATCCGTGCTTCTCTAAATACCAGCATTAAGTGTACAATCTAGAAGTATCCGTGCTTCTCTAAATACCAGCATTAAGTATTCAATCTAGAAGTATCCGTGCTTTTCCTAAACAGCGGACCTGTGTTTGTGGATGGATGGTGGTGAGAAGAAACATGTTTGCGTATGTTTGTGTATGTGTGTGTATGTTTGTGTATGTTTGTGTATGTTTGTGTATTTGTGTATGTTTGTGTATGTATGTGTATGTGTGTATGTGTATGTTTGAGTATGTTTGTGTATGTGCGTGTATGTGTGTATGTCTGTGTATGTGTGTACGTTTTTGTATGTTTGCGTATGTTTGTGTATGTGTGTATGTTTGTGTATGTGTGTATGTTTGTGTATGTGTATGTATGTGTATGCTTGTGTATGTGTGTATGTTTGGGTATATGTGCGTATGTTTGTGTACGTGTGTATATTTGTGTATGTTTGTGTATGTTTATGCATGTTTGTGTATGTTTGTGTATGTTTATGCATTTTTGTGTATGCTTGTGTGTATTTGTGTATGTTTGTGTATGTTTATGTGTGTGTGTGTGGAAATATCAAACGGTGACGCATATTGTTTTTAAAAATGTCTAAGAATTAAAACTTCGGCCCAGAAATATATCAATGAGGAGTAATTACCGAGATATTTCTATTAGGAGTAATTACCGAGATATATCAATGTGGAGTAATTTCAGAGATATACCAATGAGGAGTAATTACCAAGATGTATCAATGAGGTGTGATTACCGAGATATATCAATGAGGTGTAATTACCGAGATAAATCAATGAGGTGTAATTACCGAGATATATCAATGAGGTGTAATTACCGAGATATATCACTGAGGTGTAATTTCTGAGATATAACAATGTGGTGTAATTACCGATATATATCAATGAGAAGTAATAACCGAGATATATCAATGTGGAGTAATTTCCGAGATGTATCAATGAGGTGTAATTACCGAGATATATCACTGAGGTGTAATTTCTGAGATATAACAATGTGGTGTAATTACCGATATATATCAATGAGGAGTAATAACCGAGATATATCAATGAGGTGTAATTGCCGAGATATATCAATGAGGAGTAATTACCGAGATATATCACTGAGGTGTAATTACCGAGATATATCAATGAGGAGTAATTACCGAGATATATCAATGAGGAGTAATTACCGAGATATATCAATGAGGAGTAATTACCGAGATATATGCCTGAAGAGTAATTACCCGTGATGTATCCCTGGAGAGTAATTACCATGCTGTATTACCTGATGAGTAATTATCGAAATATATCCCTGGTGAGTAATTACCGAAGTATATCCCTGGTGAGTAATTACCGAAGTATATCCCTGATGAGTAATTACAGAAGTATATCCCTGTTGAGTAATTACCAAATATAACACTAGTGAATAATTATTTAGATATATCATTGTGGAGTAAATATCGAAATATATCATGATGAGTATTTACTGAGATATTTCTCTGGTGAGTATCTAACGAGATATATACCTGTTGACTATTTACCGAGATATCCGATGAATACATATCGAGATATATCCTTGTTTAATAAATATGGAGATATATCTTTAGTGAGTAAATATCAAGATATATTCTTGGTGAATAAATATTGAGATATATCCCTGGTGAGTAAATTTCGAGATATATTCCTTGTGAGTATCTATCGAAATATATCCCTGGTGAATACTTACTTAAATATATTCTGGTGAGTATTTATCAAGATATTTCCCAGGTTCGCATTTACCGGAAAATATCCATAGTTAGTATTTACTTAAATATATCCCTGGTGAGTATTTACCGAGATATATCACTGGATTATTAAATATAGAGATATATCCCTTGTGAGTATTTACCGAAACATATTCCTGGTGAGTTTTTACCGATATATATCCCTAGTGAGTAAATATCGAGATATATCCCTGATGAGTAAATATCGAGGTATATTCCTGGTGAGTTTGTACCGAGATATATCCCTACTGAGTATTTAACGTTATAAATCCCTAGTGAGTATTTACTTAAAAATATCCCTTGCGAGTATTTACCCAGATATATCGCTGATGAGTAATTACCCAGATATATCACTGGTGAGTAATTCAAGGTAAGACAGATTAAAAGCTCACCCAGTATACCTCTAAAAACTCACTCACAAAAAATTCCTATCATACCCCGGTCCCGTCACCCATACACCTGTCACGTGCTCACAACCACACCTTTACCCACCCTGGGACTGCGAACAGACCGTGAGTTTGACCTTCATAACCGGCCGCGTTACGAAAACCAAACCCGCCCATTCACAGCAGTGTAAGGATATTAAAGACAGTGCAATGATACTAAAGACAGTGCAATGATACTAAAGAAGTGCAATGGTACTAAACACAGTACAATGATACTAAACACAGTATAATGATACTAACAGAGTAAAATGATACTAAACACAGTACAATGATACTAAATTATAGTATAACGCTGAGACTGGCCTCTGTACCCTGCTCATCACTTTTCATTAATTTGAAACTTTTAATAATTTATTGAACAATTTTAGAACAGATAATACATTCGGTTCTTATCTGAAAAACACGTTTTTGTGACTGACAAATGCTTCCGTGTGGAGACATCTTTCATCTCTGTCTCTCATAACCAAACATTTTATAGTCAAATCTAAATTTCCACATCAAGTTTTGAAGTATTTCCTTAGACAAAGTGGAAATCAATTTTTGTGCAAAGTCTTTTTTCATCTTCTTCATTGAATCCGGATCTCTTAAGCCTGTGTCACGCGCTGTCCAAATCTGATCCATGAGGTCTCTCTTAACTGTGATGACGTCAGGAAGCTCTAGAACTTGGTACTTTTGTGCAGGATGTATGTATCCCTGCCACCGAAAGGTGTTCCAGAGTCTCTGGGCCAGTTCTTGGGCCGTCAAGCAAGATTTATAGAATTCTGCAGCAGAACTTTCGAAGACAAGCGAGAAGTGGTAATCAACAATCAGTTTTAGTTCTTCATTGACCTGTTGAATATGTACACAACGTGACGTCAGTTACCTGGAGATACAGTCACACAAACTGTGGAACAAGAGAGAGAGAGAGAGAGAGAGAGAGAGAGAGAGAGTCCAACACAAGAGATAGAACGAACATAAAAACCCAGAATAAATCGAGAACACGTACACACTAAAATAAGAAAGAAAGGTACACAGAGACAATGGAAACAGAGAAAGGCACAGAAAATGAAGGAGAAAGACTCACAGACAAAGGGGATGAAAGACAGTCAGTGACAGTGAACATGAAAGACAGTCACTGACAGTGAACATGATAGACAGTCAGTGACAGTGAACATGATAGACAGTCAGTGACAGTGAAAATAATAAACAATCAATGACAGTGAACATAATAGACAGTCAGTGACAGTGAACATGAAAGACAATCAGTGACAGTGAACATGAAAGACAGTCAGTGACAGTGAACATGAAAGACAGTCAATGACAGTGAAACTGATACACAGTCAGTGACAGTGAACATGAAAGGCACCTAGTGAGTGTGAACATGAAAGACAGTCAGTGGACATGGAAAACGCTTAGTGACAGTGAACATGAAAGATACCTAGTTACAGTGAACATGAAAGATACCTAGTTACAGTGAACATGAAAGATACCTAGTTACAGTAAACATGAAAGATACCTAGTGACAGTGAACATGAAAGACAGTTAGTGACAGTGAACATGAAAGACAGTAAGTGATAGTGAACATGAAAGACAGTCAGTGACAGTGAAAATGAAAGACAGTTAGTGACAGTGAACATGACCTAGTGACAGTGAACATGAAAGAGACCTAGTGACAGTGAACATGATAGATATCTAGTGACACTGAACATGAAAGACACCTAGGGATAGTGAATATGAAAGACAGCCAGTGACACTGAACATGAAAGACAGTCAGTAACAGTGAAAATGAAAGACAGTCAGCGAAAGTGTACATGAAAGACACCTAATGACAGTGAACATGAAAGACACCTAATGACAGTGAACATGAAAGACACCTAATGACAGTGAACATGAAAGACACCTAATGATAGTGAACATGAAAGACACCTAATGACAGTGAACATGAAAGACACCTAATGATAGTGAACATGAAAGACACCTAATGACAGTGAACATAAAGGAAACTCAGTGACAATGAACATGAAGGACAGCCAATGACATTAAATATACGCAGAATGCAGTAGGAAAGATAAAGACACAGAGAGGCAGAGACAAAGACAGAAAAAAGCTCACAGAAGCAGTCAGAGAGAAAGCCCCAGCCATCTAGTGAACAATATTTTATCTAGATCATTTCGGTCAATTTGTTCTACTTTATAAATGTGACAAGAAAAACTCGTCACAGTCAAAACAATCTCTAGCGAAACGGGTGTATGTGTCAATGGGTGTAGGTGTGTGTGTGTGGAAAGATGACTGTGGAGAGAGATTTGTGTGTGTGTATGTGGATTGGTGGTAGGGAAAGGCATGTGTGTGGATAGATAGTGATAGAGAAAGACATGTATGTGGATGTATAGTGATAGTGAAAGACATGTATGTGAATGGATGGTGATAGAGAAATACATGTATGTGGATGGATAGTGAAATAGAAGGACATGTATGTAGATGGATGGTGATAAAGAAAGACATGTATGAAGATGGATGGTGATAAAGAAGGACATGGATATGGATGGATGGTGATAGAGAAAGACATGTATACGGATAGATGGTGATAGAGAAAGACATGTATATGGATAGATGGTGATAGAGAAAGACATGTATATGGATGGATGGTGATAGAGAAAGACATCTATGTGGATGGATAGTAACAGAGAAAGACATGAGTGTGGATGGATGGTGATAAAGAAAGACATGTGTGTGGATGGATGGTGATAGAGAAAGACATGAGTGTGGATGGATGGTGATAAAGAAAGACATGAGTGTGGATGGATGGTGATAGAGAAAGACATGTATATGGATGGATGGTGATAGAGAAAGACATGTATGTGGATGGATAGTAACAGAGAAAGACATGATTGTGGATGGATGGTGATAGAGAAAGACATGTGTGTGGATGGATGGTGATAGAGAAAGACATATGTGTGGATGGATGGTGACAGAGAAAGACATGTGTATGGATGGATGGTGATAGAGAAAGACATGTTTGTGGATGGATGGTGATAGAGAAAGACATGTGTGTGGATGGATGGATTGTGGTGGGAAAAGGCAAGTCAGTTTGGATGGTTCGTGGTGGGCAGAAACTTGTATGTGCATGAATGATAATGGGGAGGGACATGTGTGTGGATGGTGGTGAAGATAGACGTGTGTGTGGATAGATAGTTCAAAAGAGAGAGACATATGTGTGGATAGATGGTTTAGTGGAGAAAGATATGTGTGTAGATAGATAATTCAAAAGAGAGAGAGAGACATATGTGTGGATAGATAGTTGAACAGAGAGAGAGAGAGGCATATTAGTGAATAGATGGTTTAGTGGAGAAAGACATGTGTGTGGATAGATACTACAACAGAGAGAGAGAGAGAGAGAGGGAGACATGTGGGTGGATAGATGGTTTAGTAGAGAAAGATATGTATGTGGACAGATAGTTCAAAACAGAGAGAGAGAGAGAGAGAGAGACATGTGTGTGGATAGATGGTTTAGTAGACATGTGTGTATATAGATAGTTCAACAGAGAGATATACATGTATGTGGATAGTTGGTTTAGTAGAGAAAGACATGTGTGTGGATAGATAGTTCAACAGAGAGATATACATGTATGTGGATAGATGGTTTAGTAGAAAAAGATATGTGTGTGAATAGATGGTTTAATAGAGAGAGACATGCCTGTGGATAGATGGTTTAAGAGAGAGACATGGGTGTGGATAGACGGTTTAATAGAGAGAGACATGTGTGTGGATAGACAGTTCAACAGAAATGGAGAGACATGTATGTGGATAGTTGGTTTAGAATGGACGGATGGTGATAGAGAAAGACATGTATATGGATGGATAGTGATAGAGAAAGACATGTATGTGGATGGATGGTGATAGAGAAAGATATGTGTAAGCATGGATGATGATAGAGAAAGACATGTATATAGATGGATGGTGATAGAGAAAGACATGTATGTGGATGGATGGTGATAAAGAAAGACATGTATGTGGATGGATGGATTGTGGTGGGAAAAGGCATGTCTGTTTGGATGATTCGTGGTGGGTAGACACTTGTATGTGCATGAATGATAATGGGGAGGGACATGTGTGTGGATGGAGGTGAGGATAGACGTATGTGTGGATAGACAGTTCAACAGAGAGAGAGAGAGAGAAAGAGAGACATCCGTGTGGATATATTTTTTAGTGGAGAAGACATGTGTGTGGATAGATAGTTCAACAGAGAGAGAGACATATGTGTGGATAGATAGTTCACCAGAGAGAGAGAGACATATTAGTGTATAGACGGTTTAGTGGAGAAAGACATGTGTGTGGATAGATAGTTCAACAGAGAGAGAGAGATATGTGTGGATAGATGGTTTAGTGGAGAAAGACATGTGTGTGGATAGATGTTTTAGTAGAGAGAGTCATGTGTGTGGATAGATGATTTAAAAGAGAGAGTCATGTGTGTGGATAGATGGTTTATTAGAGAGAGTCCTGTGTGTGAATAGATAGTTTAACAGAGTGAGAGACATGTGTGTGGATAGATAGTTCAACAGAGAGAGAGACATTTGTGTGGATAGATGGATTAGTAGAGAGAGACACTTATGAGGATAGGTGGTTTAGTAGAGAGAGACATGTAAGTGGATAGATCATTTAGTAGAGAGAGACATGTGTGTGAATAGATGGTTTAGTAGAGAGAGACATTTATGTGGATAGATGGTTAAGTAGGGAGAGATATGTCTGTGGATAGATGGTTTAGTAGAGGGGGACATGTGTGAAGATAGATGGTTTAGTAGAGAGAGATATATATGTGGATAGACAGTTTAGTAGGGAGAGATATGTGTGTGGATAGATGGTTTAATAGAGAGAGTCATGTGTGTGGATAGATGGTGTAGTAGAGAGAGACATGTAAGTAGATAGATGGTTTAGTAGAGAGAGAAATGTGTGTGGATAGATGGTTTAGTAGAGAGAGTCATGTATGTTGTTAAATGGTTTAATAGAGAGACATGTATGTGGATAGATTGTTTAGTAGTGAGAAACATGTGTGTAGTAGAAAGAGAGACATGTGTTTGGACAGATGGTTTAGTAGGAAGAGACATTTATGTGAATATATGTAGGTAGTAACATGTATGTAGATAGATGGTTTAGTAGAGAGAGTCATGTGTGTGAATAAATAGTTTAACATAGTAAGAGACAAGTGTTTAGATAGATAGTTCAACAGAGAGAGACATGCGTGTGGATAGATGGATTAGTAAAGAGAGACACTTATGTATATCGATGGTTTAGTAGAGAGAGTCATATGTGTGAATAAATAGTTTAACAGAGTAAGAGACATTTATGTGGATAGATGGGTTAATGCAGAGAGACATGTATGGAGATAGATGTTTCCTTAGAGAGAGACATGTCTGCGGATTGATGGTTAAATAAGGAAAGACATTTATGTGGATATATGGTTAAGTAGGGAGAGAAATGTTTGTGGATAGATGGTTTAGTAGAGAGAGACATGTCTGTGATTAGATTGTTTAGTAGGAAGAGACATGTGTGTGGAAAATGGTTTAGTATAGAGAGACATGTATGTGGATAGATGATTTAGTAGAGAGGGACTGTGTGGATAGATGCTTTAGTATGGAGAGGCATGTATGTGGATAGATGGTTTAGTAGAGAGAGACATGTATGTGGATAATGGTTTAGTAGAGAGAGACATGTGTGTGGATAGAAGGTTTAAAAGAGAGAGACATGTGTGTCAATAGAAGGTTTAAAAGAGAGAGACATGTGTGTCAATAGAAGGTTTAAAAGAGAGATACATGTGTGTGAATAGATAGTTCAACAGAGAGAGAGACATGTATGTGAATAGCTGGTTTAATATGGATGGATGATGACAGAGAAAGACATGTGTATGCATGGATGGTGGTAGAGAAAGACATGTATATGGATGGATGATGATAGAGAAAGACATGTGTAGGCATGGATGGTGACAGAGAAAGACATGTATATAAATGGATGGTGATAGAGAAAGACATTTATGTGGATGGATGGTGATAGAGAAAGACATTTATGTGGATGGATGGTGATAGAGAAAGACATGTGTGTGGATGGATGGTGACAGAGCAAGACATTTGTGGGGATAGATGTTGATAAAGAAAGATATGTGTTTGGATAGATCGTGATAGAGAAAGACATGTGTATGGAAAGATGGTGATAGAGAGAGACATGTGTGGATAGATAGTGATAGAGGAAGACATGTGTATGGATAGATGATGTAAGAGAAAGACATGTGTGTGGATAAATGGTGATAGAGAAAGATATATGTGTTGATAAATGGTGATAGAGAAAGATATATGTGGATAGATTATGATAGAGAAAGACATACTTGTGTATGGATGGTTATAGAGAAAGACATGTTTTTGGATAGATGATGATAGTGAAAGACATATGTGTGGATGGATGATGACAGAGAAGAACATATATGTGGATGGATGGTGATAGAGAAAGTCATGTGTGTGGATGGATGGTGATAGAGAAAGACATCTGTTTGGATCGATGATGATAGATAAAGACATGAGTGTGGATGGATGGTGATAGAGAAAGACATGTATATGAATGGATGGTGATAGTGAAATGCATGTATATGTATGGATGGTGATACAGAAAGAAATGTGTCTGAATGGATGGTGATAGAGAAAGTCATGTATGTGGATGGATGGTGATAGAGAAAGACATGTGTGCGGATTGATGATGATAGAGAAAAACATGTATGTGGATGGATGGTGATAGAGAAAGACATGTGTGTGGATGGATGGTGATAGAGAAAGACATGTATATGGATGGTTGGTGATGGATAAAGACATGTATGTGGATAGATGGTGATAGAGAAAGACATGTGTGTGGATGGATGGTGATAGAGAAAGACATATGTGTAAATGAATGGTGATAGAGAAAGACATTTATGTGGATAGATGTTGATAAAGAAAAATATATGTGTGGATAGATGGTGATAGAGAAAGACATGTGTATGGAAAGATGGTGATAGAGAGAGACATGTGTGTGGATAGATTGTGATAGAGAAAGACATATATGTGGATGGATGGTGATAGAGAAAGACATGTATGTGGATGGATTTATTGTGGTGGGAAAAGGCATGTCTGTTTGGATGATTAGTGGTGGGCAGACACTTGTATCTGCATGAATGATAATGGGTAGGGACATGTGTGTGGATGGTGGTGAGGATAAAGGTGTGAGTGGATAGATAGTTCAACAGAGAGAGAGAGAGAGAGAGAGAGAGAGAGACATATGTGTGGATAGATTTTTAGTGGAGAAAGACATGTGTGTGGATAGATAGTTCAACAGATATAGAGAGACATATTAGTGAATAGATGGTTTAGTGGAGAAAGACATGTGTGTGGATAGATAGTTCAACAGAGAGAGAGAGAGAGAGAGAGAGAGAGATATGTGTGGATACATGGTTTAGTGGAGAGAGAGTCATGTGTGTGGATAGATGGTTTTAAAGAGAGAGTCATGTGTGTGGATAGATGGTTTAATAGAGAGAGTCCTGTGTGTGAATAGATAGTTTAACAGAGTGAGAGACATGTGTGTGGATAGATAGTTCAACAGAGAGAGATACATGTGTGTGGACAGATAGTTTAACAGAGAGAGAGACATTTGTGTGGATAGATGGATTAGTAGAGAGAGACACTTATGAGGATAGGTGGTTTAGTAGAGAGAGACATGTATATGGATAGATGGTTTAGTAGAGAGAGACATGTAAGTGGATAGATGATTTAGTAGAGAGAGACATGTGTGTGGATAGATGGTTAAGTAGGGAGAGACATGTGTGTGGATAGATGTTTTAGTAGGGAGAGATATGTCTGTGGATGGATGGATTAGTAGAGGGAGAAATGTGTGTAGATAGATGGTTAGGTAGGGAAAGACATATGTGTTGATAGATGGTTTAGTAGGGAGATATATGTCTGTGGATAGATGGTTTAGTAGAGAGAGACATGTAAGTGGATAGATGGTTTAGTAGAGAGAGAAATGTGTGTGGATAGATGGTTTAGTAGAGAGAGTAATGTATGTTGTTAAATGGTTTAATAGAGAGACATGTATGTGGAAAGATTGTTTGTAGTGAGAGACATGTGTGTGGATAGATGGATTAGTAGAAAGAGAGACATGTGTGTGGACAGATGGGTTACTAGGAAGAGACAAATGTTTATAAATATAGTTCAACAGAGAGAGAAATGTGTGTGGATAGATGGATTAGTAAAGAGAGACATTTATGTATATAGATGGAGTCATATGTGTGAATAAATAGTTTAACAGAGTAAGAGAAAAGAGATAGATGGTTTAGTTCAACAGAGAGAGAGACATGTATGTGGATAGTTGGTTTAATATGGATGGATGGTGATAGAGAAAGACATGTATATGGATGGATGGTGATAGAGAAAGACATGTATGTGGATGGATAGTGATAGAGAAAGACATGTGTATGCATGGATGGTGGTAGAGAAAGACATGTATATGAATGGATGGTGATAGAAAAAGACATGTATGTGGAAGGATGGTGATAGAGAAAGACATGTGTGTGTGGAAGGATGGTGATAGAGAAAGACATGTATATGGAAGGATGTTGATAGAGAAAGACGTGTGTAGGCATGGATGTTGACAGAGAAAGACATGTATATAAATGGATGGTGATAGAGAAAGACATTTATGTGGATGGATGGTCAGAGAGAAAGACATGTGTGTGGATGGACTGTGATAGAAAAAGACATATGTTTGGATGGATGATGATAGAGGAAGACATGTGTTTGGATGGATGGTGATAAAAAAAAGACATGTATGTGGATGGAAGGTAATAGAGAAAAACATCTGTGTGGATGGATGGTGATAGAGAATGACATGTATGTGGATGGATGGTGACAGAGAAAGACATGAATGTGGATGGATGGTGATAGTGAAAGGCACGTATGTGGATGGATGGTGACAGAGAAAGACATGTATGTGGATGGATGGTGATAGTGAAAGGCATGTACGTGTATGGATGGTGATAGAGAATAAACATGTGTGTGGATGGATGGTGAAAGAGAAAGACATGTATGTGGATGAATGGTGATAGAGTAAGACATGTATGTGGATGGATGGTGATAGAGAAAGTCATGTATGTGGATGGATGGTGATAGAGAATGACATGTGTGTGGATAGATGATGATACAGAAAGAAATGTATGTGGATGGATGGTGATAGAGAAAGACAGGAGTATGGATGAATAGTGATAGAGAAAGACATGTGTGTGGATGGATGGTGATAGAGAAAGACATGTGTGTGGATGGATGGTGATAGAGAAAGACATGTGTGTGGATGGACGGTGATAATTAAAGACATGTTTGTGGATGAATGGTGACAGAGCAAGACATTTGTCTGGATAGATGTTGATAAAGAAAGATATGTGCATGGATATATGGTGATAGAGAAAGACATGTGTATGGAAAGATGGTGATAGAGAGAGACATGTGTGTAGATAGATGATGATAGAGAAAGACATGCTTATGGATATATGATGTAAGAAAAAGACATGTGTGTGGATAGATACTGATAGAGAAAGACATATGTGTGGATAAATGGTGATAGAGAAAGACATGTGTATGGATAGATGGTGATAGAGAAAGACATGTGTGGATAGATCATGATAGAGAAAGACATATGTGTGGATGGATGGTTATAGAGAAAGTGGTGGAAAAGGCATGTCTGTTTGGATGGTTCGTGGTGGGCAGACACTTGCATGTGCATGAATGATAATCGGGAGGGACATGTGTGTTGATGGTGTTGGGGATAGACGTGTGTGTGGATAGATAGTTCAACAGAGAGAGAGAGAGAGAGAGACATATGTGTGGATAGATTTTTTAGTGGAGAAAGACATGTGTGTGGATAGATAGTTCAACAGAGAGAGAGAGATATATATGTGTGGATATATGGTTTAGAAGAGAGAGTCATGTGTATGGATAGATGGTTTTAAAGAGAGAGTCATGTGTGTGGATAGATAGTTTAATAGAGAGAGTCCTGTGTGTGAATAGATAGTTTAACAGAGTGAGAGACATGTGTGTGGATAGATAGTTTAATAGAGAGAGACATTTCTGTGGATAGATGGATTAGTAGAGAGAGACACTTATGAGGATAGGTGGTTTAGTAGAGAGAGACATGTATGTGGATAGATGGTTTAGTAGAGAGAGACATGTAAGTGGATAGATGATTTAGTAGAGAGAGACATGTGTGTGGATAGATGGTTTAGTAGAGAGAGACATTTATGTGGATAGATGGTTAAGTAGGGAGAGACATGTGTGTGGCTAGATGTTTTAGTAGGGAGAGATATATCTGTGGATAGATGGTTTACTAGAGGTAGACATATGTGTAGATAGATGGTTAAGTAGGGAGAGACATGTGTGTTGATAGATGGTTTGGTAGGGAGAGATATGTCTGTGGATAGATGGTTTAGTACAGGGAGACATGTGTGTAGATAGATGGTTTAATAGAGAGAGATATATATGTGGATAGACGGTTTAATAGGGAGAGATATGTGTGTGGATAGATGGTTTAGTAGAGAGAGTCATGTGTGTGGATAGATGGTGTAGTAGAGAGACACATGTAAGTGGATAGATGGTTTAGTAGAGAGAGTCATGTATGTTTTTAAATGTTTTAATAGAGAGACATGTATGTGGATAGATTGTTTAGTAGTGAGAGACATGTGTGTGGATAGATGGTTTAGTAGAAAGAGAGACATGTGTGTGGACAGATGGTTTAGTAGGAAGAGACATTTATGTAGATAGATGTATGTAGATAGATCGTTTAGTAGAGAGATAGTCATGTTTGTGAATAAATAGTTTAACAGAATAAGAGATAAGTGGTTAGATAGATTGTTCAACAGAGAGAGACATGTGTGTGGATAGATGGATTAGTAAAGAGAGACACTTATGTATATCGATGGTTTAGTAGAGAGAGTCATATGTGTGAATAAATAGTTTAACAGAGTAGGAGCCAAGAGTGTTGATATATGGTTAAGTACGGAAAGACATTAATGTGGATCGATGGTTAAGTAGGGAGAGAAATGTTTATGGATAGATGGTTTAGGTGAGAGATTCATGTCTGTGATTAGATGGTTTAGTATGAAGAGACATGTGTGTGGAAAGATGGTTTAGTATAGAGAGACATGTATGTGGATAGATGATTTAGTAGAGAAAGACTGTGTAGATAGTTGGTTTAGTATGGAGAGACATGTATAGAGGGTTTAGTAGAGAGAGACATGTGTGTGAATAGAAGGTTTAAAAGAGAGAGGCATGTGTGAATAGATAGTTCAACAGAGAGAGAGACATGTATGTGGATAGTTGGTTTAGTATGGATGGATGGTGATAGAGAAAGACATTTAAATGGATGGATGGTGATAGAGAAAGACATGTATGTGGATGGATGGTGATAGAGAAAGACATGTGTATGGACGGATGGTGACAGAGAAAGACATGTATATAAATCGAGGGTGATAGAGAAAGACATTTATCTGGATGGATGGTGATAGAGAAAGATATGTGTGTGGATGGATGGTGATAGAGGAAGACATGTATGTGGATGGATGGTGATAAAGAAAGACATGTATGTGGATGGATGGTGATACAGAAAGACATCCGTGTGGATGGATAGTGATAGAGAAAGACATGTATGTGGATTGATGGTGACAGAGAAAGACATGTATGTGGATGGATTGTGATAGTGAAAGGCATGTATGTGTATGGATGGTGATAGAGAAAAAAATGCGTGTGTATGGATGGTGATAGAGAAAGACATGTATGTGGATGGATGGTGATAGAGTAAGACATGTATGTGGATGGATGGTGATAGAGAAAGTCATGTATGTGGATGGATGATGATAGAGAAGGACATGTGTGTGGATTGATGATGATAGAGAAAGACATGTATGTGGATGGATGATGATAGAGAAAGATATGTGTGTGGATAGATGTTGATTGAGAAAGACATGTGTGTGGATGGATGGTGATAGAGAAAGGCATGTGTGTGGATGGATGGTGACAGAGGAAGACATTTGTGTGGATAGATGTTGATAAAAAAGATATATGTGTGGATAGATGGTGATAGGAAAGACATGTGTATGGAAAGATGGTGATAGAGAGAGACATGTGTGTGGATAGATGGTGATAGAGAAAGACATGTGTATGGATAGATGATGTAAGAGAAAGACATTGTGTGGATAGATGGTGATAGAGAAAGACATCTATATGGATAGAAGGTGATAGAGAATGCATGTGTGTGCATAGATCATGATAGAGAAAGACATATGTGTGGAATGATGGTTATAGAAAAAGACATGTTTTTGGATAGATGGTGATAGAGAAAGCCATATGTGTAGATGTATGGTGATAGAGAAGAACATGTATGTGGATGAATGGAGATAGTGAAAGACGTGTATATGGATGGATGGTGATAGAGAAAAACATGTATATGGGTGGATGGTTATAGAGATAGTCATGTGTGTGGATGGATAGTGATAGAGAAAGACATGTGTGTGGATCGATCGTGTTAGAGAAAGTCATGTGTGTGGATGGATGGTGATAGAGAAAAACATGTATATGGGTGGATGGTTATAGAGAATGTCATGTGTGTGGATGGATAGTGATAGAGAAAAACATGTATGTGGATGGATGGTGATAGAGAAAGTCATGTATGTGGATGGATGGATTGTGGTGGGAAAAGGCACATCTGTTTGGATGGTTCGTGGTGGGCAGACACTTGTATATGCATGAATGATAATGGGGAAGAACATGTGTGTGGATGGTGGTGAGGATAGACGTGTGTGTGGATAGATAGTTCAACAGATTGAGAGAGAGAGAGAGAGAGAGAGAGAGAGAGAGACATATATGTGGATAGATTGTTTAGTGGATAAAGACATGTGTGTGGATAAACAGTTCAAGAGGGAGAGAGAGAGTGACGTATGTGTGGATAGATATTTCAACAGAGAGATGTAGAGAGACATATTAGTGAATGGATGGTTTAGTGGAGAAAGTTATGTGTGTGGATATATAGTTCAACAGAGAGAGAGAGAGAGAGAGAGAGAGAGATATGTGTTAATAGATGGTTTAGTGGAGAAAGGCATGTGTGTGGATAGATCGTTTAGTAGAGAGAGTCATGTGTGTGGATAGATGGTTTAATAGAGAGAGTCTTGTGTGTGAATAGATAGTTTAACAGTGTGAGAGACTTGTGTGTGGATAGATAGTTCAACAGAGAGAGAGACATGTGTGTGGATGGATAGTTTAACAGAGAGAGAGAGACATTTATGTGGATAGATGGATTAGTAGAGAGAGACACTTATGAGGATAGGTGGTTTAGTAGAGAGAGACATGTATGCGGATAGATGGTTTAGCAGTGGGAGATATATATGTGGATAGACGGTTTAGTAGGGAGAGATATGTGTGTGGATAGATGGTTTAGTAGAGAGAGACATGTGTGTGGATAGATGGTTTAGTAGAGAGAGACATGTGTGTGGATAGATGGTTTAGTAGAGAGAGACATGTGTGTGGATAGATGGTTTAGTAGGGAGGAATATGTATGTGGATAGATGGTTTAGTAGAGAGAGACATATGTGTGGATAGATGGTTTAGTAGAGAGAGACATATGTGTGGATAGATGGTTTAGTAGAGAGAGACATATGTGTGGATAGATGGTTTAGTAGAGAAAGACATTTATGTGGATAGATAGTTTAGTAAAGAGAAATATGTTTGTGGATAGATGGTTTATTAGAGAGAGAAATGTGTCCGGATAGATGGTTTAGTAGGGAGAGATATGTGTGTGGATAGATGGTGTAGTAAATAGAGACATGTAAGTGGATAGATGTTTTAGTAGAGAGAGACATGTGTGTGGATAAATGGTTTAGTAGAAAGAGAAGTATGTGTGTGGACATATGGTTTAGTAGGAAGTGACATTTATGTGAATATATGTAGGTAGTAACATGTATGTAGATAGATGGTTTAGTAGAGAGAGTCGTGTGTGTGAATAAATAGTTTAACAGAGTAAGAGACAAGTGTGTGGATAGATGGTTTAGTAGAGAGAGACATTTATGTGGATAGATGGTTTAGTAGGGAGAGACATTTATGTGGATAGATGGTTTAATAGAGAGAGACATGTATGGAGATAGATGTTTCCTTAGAGAGAGACATGTCTGCGGATTGATGGTTAAGTAAGGAAAGACATTTATGTGGATAGATGTTAAGTAGGGAGAGAAATGTTTGTGGATAGATGGTTTAGTAGAGAGAGACATGTCTGTGATTAGATGGTTTAGTATGAAGAGACATGTGTGGAAAGATCGTTTAGTATAGAGAGACATGTATGTGGATAGATGATTTAGTAGAGAGAGACTGTGTGGATAGATGGTTTAGTATGGAGAGACATGTATGTTTATAGATGGTTTAGTAGAGAGAGCCATGTATGTGAATAATGGTATAGTAGAGAGAGACATGTGTGTGGACAGATAGTTCAACAGAAAGAGAGATATGTATGTGGATAGTTGGTTTAGTATGGATGGATGGTGATAGAGTAAGACATGTATATGGATGGATGGTGATAGAGAAAGACATGTATGTGGATGGATGATGATAGAGAAAGACATGTGTATGCATGGATGGTGGTAGAGAAACACATGTATATGGATGGATGGTGATAGAGAAAGACATGTATATGGACGGATGGTGATAGAGAAAGACATTTGTGTGTAAGGATGGTGATAGAGAAAGACATGTATGTGGATGGATGGTGATAGAGAAAGACATGTATATGGATGGATGGTGATAGAGGAAGACATGTATGTGGATGGATGGTGATAGAGAAAGACATGTGTATGCGTGGTTCGTGTCTTTCAAAAAGGAGGGTAGTTCTAATAATGAAGCAACCATTAAAGACCTGATCACAGAAGTTGGCCTCCCACCCCAAGCTCTTTCTCTTCACATTAAGGACTGCTGTTTAGGCACACCCACTTTCTATCTTCTTCCTGAAATCCACAAACCAGGTAACCCTGGACGCCCCATTGTATCAGCGTGTTCATGCCCCACTGAGTACACTTCTGATTTTTTAGATAGCATTTTTCAGCCTCTTGTACACAAACTACCCTCCTTTTTGAAAGACACCAACCACGCATTAACAATTTTTGATACAATCACACTCTCTCAACACCACACCTATCACATCTTTCTCCTTGATGTCTGTTCTCTATACACTTCTATCCCACATAAGGATGGACTCTTAGCACTCCGCCATTTTCACGACAAAGACCTTCACCCCACAACTAACACTGACACCATAATCAGACTTACAGAACTAGTACTAAACCAAAATTCTTTCGAATTCAACGGCGAATACTTCGATCAAATCAGTGGTGTTGCTATGGGATCGAAACTGGGTCCCACTTATGCATGTCTATTTATGGGCTTTCTGGAAGTCAAATTATGGGAAACCTACACTGGCAGATTTCCAGAATTCTGTAAAAGGTACATCGATGATGGCATTGGAATTACAAGTATGCCACATGAAGACCTTAAAAAATGTATTGTATTCGCCAATACACTCAATAAGAACATAAAATTCACTTATGAAATCTCTGACAAGTCTGTTAATTTTTTAGACATTAAAATTTCTATTGGCACAAACAGGCTTGTCACCTCTGTATTTTACAAGCCCACCGATAGCCACACCTATTTGCTTTACACCTCTTCCCATCCTGAGGCCTGTAAGATCTCCATCCCATATTTCCAACTCCTCCGTCTTCGCCGCATATGTCAGGATAATTTGGATTTTATAGATCAGTCCAACAAGTTATTAGAATTTTTCTGTCATCGCCACTACCCAGAAAAGGTCCTTCGTAAAGCCTTCAACCGTATCCAACTAGTGAGCCGCAAAGAAGTAATCAGGAAAAAGCCTGTTACTCCATCTGACAGAGTTAAGTTAGTACTGCCTTTCCACCCGCACGGTCAGATGGTTAAGAAAATCCTTTATCGTCATCTGCCGATAATCCAACTCGACTCCGACACTCGTGACATTTTCTCTGAAGCATCCCTAATGGCATACAAACGTGAGCCAAACCTTAAGGACATCCTCGTCCACAGCCACTTGAAGCAGAGCCTTACATATGTTGACACCAGAAAATGTAACCGCCCCCGCTGCGTTACCTGCCCTGTAGTTTGGAAAACGAAAACAATCACCTTTCCCAAAACTATCCTCACTCTTCATGAGGGATTCACATGTGAGTCCCGAAATGTGATATATGTCATCGTTTGCAAAAGATGCAGGATAACATATATCGGTGAGACTGGCCTCAGATTAGGGGACCGCATGCAAAACCATCTGTACGACATCGCCCAGCCTGCTTCGAAACCAGTCCCAAATCATTTCAATGGCCCCAACCACAGAGGCAAATCTGATTTTCTGGTAACAGCCATTAAACAATGTCACGCAGATGACACTAGCCGCCTGGCACTTGAGAACCGCTGCATTCAAAATTATGGGACGCTGGAACCACATGGGTTAAACTCGCTGTTTAGTTACACGTAACATCATCTTCTTCAATCATTACAGTACCTCTCCACTAAATCCACCCCTCCTTACTTTTCAAACTTCCTCACAGCGTCACTCTGCAACCCCGCTATTTTCTATGCAACCCCTCTTCTCTGCAACACCTCTTCCCCAATCACCTGTTTCAATTTCTCCTAGCTAGTCCAGTAGTGCGTCACTCTCTCTCCCCTCCCCGGTTCCACATCCACCACCCCCAGTTACAACCCACAGACCACATGTCACAGGTCTCTATTTAAACAATTTCCACGTCCTACCAGATCCATTCCTGACACACACCACCGGACAAGCCACACCTTGCAATTTACAGCTAAGTACTCCTTATGGAAAGGCAGTACTAACTTAACTCTGTCAGATGGAGTAACAGGCTTTTTCCTGATTACTTCTTTGCGGCTCACTAGTTGGATACGGTTGAAGGCTTTACGAAGGACCTTTTCTGGGTAGTGGCGATGACAGAAAAATTCTAATAACTTGTTTTTTTTAAACAGTATTCATGTGAATCTATACTTTATCTCCTCTCCCTATTTCTTCGTCCTGTATGTTTTTGTATGATTAAGGCTCACGCCGAAACGTCACAACTTTGTAATCGTTAAGTAATAAAGCTGCTCCTACTTTTTTCCGATTTTATACATTCTAGTATCACAGCTTTAATGCAGTGTTTAGTGTATAGTTGTATACTTATACGCCAATTATTGTGTTACACGTGTGTGGATTGATGGTTTTAGTAGGAAGAAACATGTGTGTGGATTGATGGTTTTAGTAGGAAGAAACATGTGTGTGGATTGATGGTTTTATTAGAGAGACACACGTGTGTGGATTGATGGTTTTAATAGGAAGAAACATGTGTGTGGATTGATTGTTTTAGTAGGAAGACATGTGTGTGGATTGATGGTTTTAGTAGAGAGACCCATATGTGTGGATTGATGGTTTTAGTAGGAAGACACATGTGTGTGGATTTATGGTTTTAGTTGGAATACACATGTGTGTGGATTGATGGTTTTATTAGAGAGACCCATGTGTGTGAATTGATGGTTTTAGTAGAGAGACACATGTTTGTGGATTGATGGTTTTATTAGAGAGACACATGTGTGTTTATTGATGGTTTTAGTAGGAAGAAACATGTGTGTGGATTGATGGTTTTATTAGAGAGACCTATGTGTGTCAATTGATGGTTTTAGTAGGAAGACACAGGTGAGTGGATTGATGGTTTTATTAGAGAGACCCATGTGTGTGGATTGATGGTATTAGTAGGAAGACACATGTGTGTGGATGAATAGTTTAGTTGAGAGAGACATGTGTGTGGATTGATGGTTTTAGTAGAGAGACACATGTGTGTGGATTGATGGTTTTAGTAGGGAGACACATGTGTGTGGATGGATAGTTTTGTATGGAGAGACATATGTGGATGAATAGTTTAGTTGAGAGAGATATGTGTGTGGATGAATAGATTAGTTTAGAGAGATATGTGTGTGGATGATTAGATTAGTTTAGAGAGATATGTGTGTGGATGAATAGTTTATTGAGGAGAGATATGTGTGTGGATGAATAGTTTAGTTGAGAGAGATATGTGAGTGGATGAATAGTTTAGTGGGGAGAGATATGTGTGTGGATGAATAGTTTAGTGAGAGAGATATGTGAGTGGATGAATTGTTTAGTGGGAAGAGATATGTGTTTGGATGAATAGTTTAATGAGGAGAGATATGTGAGTGAATGAATAGTTTAGTGGGGAGAGATATGTGAGTGGATGAATAGTTTAGTGGGGAGAGATATGTGAGTGAATAAATAGTTTAGTGGGGAGAGATATGTGAGTGGATGAATAGTTTAGTGGGGAGAGATATGTGAGTGGATGAATAGTTTAGTGGGGAGAGATATGTGAGTGGATGAATAGTGTAGTGAGGAGAGATATGTGAGTGGGTGAATAGTTTAGTGGGGAGAGATATGTGAGTGGATGAATAGTTTAGTAGAGTGGGTATGGATGGTTTAGTAGGTAGAGACATGTGTGTGGAAAGATGGTCGTGAGGAGAGATGTGTGTGTGTGTTGGTAAATAATGTGTATATCTGTGTATGTGGCTGGCTTTATGTCAGTAGTATATCTCAAACAGTGACACATATTATTTTTTTTTAATTCTGGAAATAAAAACTTGGACCTAGAAATATATCCCTGGTTTGTAATTTTTGAGATATATTCCTAGTGAATAATTACCTAGATGTATCCCTGGTGAGCAATTATTGATATATACCCCTGGTGAATAATTACCGAGATATAGCCCTGGAGAATAATTACCGAGATATAGCCCTGGTATGTAAATATCGAGATATATCGCCATTTGGTAATTACCAAGATATTTCCCTTGTGAGTAATTAGAGAGATATATCCAGGATTAGTAATTAAGGAGATAGAAGTTTCAACTGTCATGACACACTTCTGTCTAATCTCCATCACATATCTTTTAAGCTGCTGATTCTCTGCTGCTAATGTGGACTCGCCCTGACCAGAATCCTGTTTGTCTGTTCTCTGGTTCTAATGTGGACTCGCCCTGGCCAGAATCCTGTTTGTCTGTTCTGAAAGTATTTTTGGATTTCACCCCGTATCAGTTCAGAATTAAGGCGGAGAGTTTCTGATCTGGTGTCAAGTTCATCATTTGGACCGAGCGCGTGTACTAGGTAGGGGAAATCACGGATATCTTCCTGGAGGGGAAATCACTGACATCTTCCTGGAGGGGAAATCACTGACATCTTCCTGGAGGGGAAATCACTGATACCTTCCTGGAGGAGAAATCACTGATACCTTCCTGAAGGAGAAATCACTGATACCTTCCTGGAGGGGAAATCACGGATATCTTCCTGGAGGAGAAATCACTGATATCTTCCTGAAGGGGAAATCACTGATATCTTCCTGGAGGAGAAATCACGGATATCTTCCTGGAGGAGAAATCACTGATATCTTCCTGAAGGGGAAATCACTGACATCTTCCTGGAGGGGAAATCACTGATACCTTCCTGGCTTCTTGATGACTCATTCTTGATGAAGTTCATTTCCGCTATTTCAGCGGCTTGTATTTGCTGTTCTCTTCCCCAGCCGTCCACATCACAGTTCTTGCTAATTATCTTCGAGAATATGTCTTCCATAGTAATGCTTATTTGATGTGGTAACCATGATCACCTCTGTCAGTTATGTGCAATATTTGTGTGTGTGTTTTGTTTCGTTATTTTCATCGTCTTTCATAAAGGCATATCCCCGAAATATTGGTTTGTTGCTGTTTATTTTACATTTCTAGGTGCTCATCACATTGCCTCTTTTGCCATTCATTCTCACTTGTAAAACTGCACATGCGCTTTTAATTATCTGACAGAAATCTTCTGTTTTGTCTGACTGGTATAGTACTTGGCGCTGGTGTCCTATTTCAAGGTAGGTAGTTCAAGTCTAGGAGATGTCCTAGCCATCAACTTAGAAATGTGTACGCCGTAAAGCCGTGCATGACGCTATATATCTCCCTACCTTGTGCTGACATACAGTCAGTCAGTCATTCAGTGAGTCAGTCAGTCAGTCAGTCAATCATTTGCATGACCCTTGCGGCTAAACTTTGCCTCCCTAACAACTCTCCTGTAGGCCTCTCGGTTGTAAGTAAGATACCCTGCTGGTGCTAATGCATCAATTTGCAGATTATCAAAGATGTCTTGCAGCCATCTTTGCCTTGGTCTTTTCTCTTTCTTTTTCCCGTTATGTACCCTTCCAAGACGGTTTTCTCTAAATTATCATGACGTTTAATGTGTCCAAAATATTTAGGTTTCTTTTGTTTAATCCTCTTTACTAGCCAGCCTTCTTCAATATTAAGTTCTTGTAGTATGGACATATTTGCTCTTTTCTGCGTCCATGATATATTAAGAACTCTTCTGTAGCATTTACAATCAAAGACATGTATATGTTTCTCAGTTGTTTTGTTAAGTGTGCCGACATGTGAAGAAAAACATGAGCATTAACCTGCCTTGTGTCGACATGTAAAGGAAAAGATAGATACTAATCTGTCCTGTGTCGACATGTAAAGGAAAAGATAGATGCTAATCTGTCTTGTGTCGACATGTAAAGGAAAATGTAGATACTAATCTGTCTTGTATCGACATGTAAATGAAAATATAGATACTAACCTGCTTTGTGTCGACATGTAAAGGAAAATATAGATACTAACCTGCCTTGTGTCGACATGTAAAGGAAAATATAGATACTAACCTGCCTTCTGTCGACATGCAAAGGAAAATATAGATACTAACCTGCCTTGTGTCGATATGTAAAGGAAAATATAGATACTAATCTGCCTAAACTGGAGAGTTTTGAATATCTTGGATCACTACTAACTAATAATGGAGATACCATGAGGGAAATTAAAAGGAGGACATCTATTGCTCTTCAGAAAGTAAAACAAATAAAGAATCTGTGGAGAGGAACAGACAGAACTACAAAAAATAAGATTTTTAAGGGCATGCATCTTTCCCATAGCAACATATGCCTGTGAGACCTGGACACTTAACAAAACAGCTGAGAAACACATAAATGCCTTTGAATGTAAATGCTACAGAATAGTTCTCCAAATATCGTGGACACAAAAAAAGAACAAATATATCTATACTACAAGAGCTTAATATTGAAGAAGGCTGGCTAGTAAAGAGGATTAAATAGAGAAAACTTAAATGTTTTGGACACATTACACGTCATGATAATTTAGAGAAGACCGTATTGGAAGGATACATAATGGGAAGCAAGAAAAAGAGGAAGACCAAAACGAAATGGCTACAAGACATCGTTGACGATCTGCAAATGGATTCCGCAGCAGCAGGCCTTCTTGCTCACAACCGAGAGGCCTACAGGAGTGCTGTTTGGGAGGCAAAGTTCCGCAAGGGACATGCACATGAATGAATGAATCTGCCTTATGCCGACATATTACATCTTTCCCGTGCTGTTAAACGTCGCATAGGGCCCGCAAGGTAGTTCCTGAAGATGTCTTCGGTGATTTATCCAGTCTCATCAAGGGATGTTATGCCCAATGAATTGGCATCTCTTTAAAATGTCTTCTTTAGAGTTTCACGTGGTCGACCTCTTTTTCTTCGGCCTGTTGTGTTCCATTTGATAGATTGTTTGGGGATTCTCTGATTGTTTCTTATCATCACATGACCGACATATGTCCATCTTCTTTTTCTGATCAACCATGAGACAGGTTGTTGTTTGCTCATCTGTCTGATCTCTGCGTTGTTCTTGAATTCTTTCCATTTTATACCGAGTATTTTCCTTAAGCATTTGTTTTTGAAAGAGTCTAATTTCTTGTCTAATTCTTTAGTTGTTTTCCAGCTTTCACATGCATAAATGAGAGTGGATATTACATTTGAATTGAATAATCTTAACTTGGTTTTTGTGCATATAACTTTTGAATGCCATATGTTCTCAAGATTCTTGAAGGTCAATGCTGCTTTGGCAATCCGAATTCTAACGTCTTTTCTGGTGTCACCATTGTGGTCTATATAGCTGTTGAGATATGCAAAATGGTTTACTTCTTCAACAGCTGTTCATTCTACGTATATTTGTCCTTTGTTGTTAATGAGAAACTTCATTATTTTTGTTTTATCCTTCTTTCCATGGATCTCAGCTCAAATTATTGTCAATGAAGCCTTTCTTTCCATGGATCTCAGCTCTAATTATTGTCAATGAAGCATTTCTTTCCATGGATCTCAGCTCTAATTATTGTCAATGAAGCCTTTCTTTCCATGGATCTCAGCTCTAATTATTGTCAATGAAGCCTTTCTTTCGATGGATCTCAGCTCTAATTATTGTCAATGAAGCCTTTCTTTCGATGGATCTCAGCTCTAATTATTGTCAATGAAGCCTTTCTTTCGATGGATCTCAGCTCTAATTATTGTCAATGAAGCATTTCTTTTCATGGATCTCAGCTCTAATTATTGTCAATGAAGCATTTCTTTTCATGGATCTCAGCTCTAATTATTGTCAATGAAGCATTTCTTTCCATGGATCTCAGCTCTAATTATTGTCAATGAAGCCTTTCTTTTCATGGATCTCAGCTCTAATGACATGTTCTGGAATGGCATTTGAGCCCATATATCTTTTATATACAACACAACCAGCTTCATAAAGTTGAAGTTATTCAAAACTGAGGTCTTGTCTATAGAATGTGTACTTGTTTTCATTCATTGAGCAAGATTTTACCAGCTTAATTATCTTAAGGCCAGCAATATCAACCTGCAGATTTTGTGTCAATCAATGGGAATATATTCTCATCTCTGTCTTGTATCATAAGATGACCTCTCTGTCTTGTATCATAAGTCAACCTCTGTCTTGTGTCACAAGTTGACCTCTCAGTCTTGTGTCACAAGTTGACCTCTCAGTCTTGTGTCACAATTTGACCTCTCAGTCTTGTGTCACAAGTTGACCTCTCAGTCTTGTGTCACAAGTTGACCTCTCAGTCTTGTGTCACAAGTTGACCTCTCAGTTAACTGATATTTCAAGATACATTGGTACTGAATGGTATGCGCACACTGAAGTAATTTCATGACCTCCAGGAAATAAAGACCGAAATCTCACATGTTTCCAGCAAGAGATGATGTGTCAGAAACAGTAGCAGATTTGTACAGAATAACAAGAGATGATGTGTCAGAAACAGTAGCAGATTTGTACAGAATAACAAGAGATGATGTGTCAGAAACAGTAGCAGATTTGTACAGAATAACAAGAGATGGGTAATAAAAAGAAATACTAATCATGAACTGCCTTACAGAAGCAGCAGAAAGCAACGTTCAGCAAAATATGTGTCATACATCAATACTTAAACAATGATGGAGGACACATCACGTGTTTAACAGTGTTAAGCGATAAAAAATGATTCACGTTAACAGAATGTGAGTTATGTTAGCAACAGAATTCGGGTTATGTTAGCAGAGTGTAGTGTCGTAGTTTATATTATCAAAAAATGTTTCATCCAGATAAAATATTTACCTGAGTGGTTCTATCAAAACTGTCAAGTATGTGATCGAGTCCCATATGAGACAGCACCGCCCTTGCATCTTCTGTAAAAGACTCCATGTGACTGACATGTGTTGGCATAAACTGACACGGGTCACACATATCATATACCGGCGTCCAGTGAGACTCGGGGTAGTACAAACTAGCGGCCACAAAATCAGAGAAGCTCAGATACTTCCCACAATTTATTTGATCAAATGTGGATGACCTGTTGGGATCAAATGAACTATTAAACATAGCTGCTAACTGGTCGAAGTGTTTTCTCATAAAGTCGTCTTCTGCTGTTTTAAAGTCGCTGCTTAAACTCGTGGAGCTCGATGAACCGTGTCCTCTGATAAAGTTTGAACTTGTGTCAGCACCATTCCACGGAAACCTATGTCCATTCTTGAAGATAGTCCAGTTATGAAACCTGTCTCCGTTCTTGAAGGCACTCGAATTATGAAACCTGCGTCTGAGAAACTGACTCGATCTCCGCTTACCTCTTGACACTTTCATGAAAAACTTCCCATAAGTGCGCCAGAAGTCAGGCAGGTACATCTTATCCAGATATGACGCAATCATCCGACTCAAAGGTTCTCGTGTTACTATAAGTCTAACAGGAAAGACCTCACGTCGATGTAGCACTTTGTCGTACCTGTGTCCATTGGTGGTCTGCAGGTTGTGAACCACAAGCCGAGGGATTTCAAAAGGATTCTTATATGAGCCATGAGACACCTGCACAAGTAATGATATGAGCCATGACACCTGCACAAGTAATGATATAAGCTATGAGACACCTGTATAAGTAATGATATGAGCTATGAGACAACTGCGTAACTTCAGAAACAGTAGCAGATTTGTACAGAATAACAAGAGATGGGTAATAAAAAGAAATACTAATCATGAACTGCCTTACAGAAGCAGCAGAAAGCAACGTTCAGCAAAATCTGTGTCATACATCAATACTTAAACAATGATGGAGGACACATCACTTGTTTAACAGTGTTAAGCGATAAAAAATGACACCTGCATAAGTAATGATATGACCTGTGTGACACCTGCATAAGTAATGATATGAGCTTTGAGACACCTGTATAAGTAATAATATGAGCTATGAGACAACTGCACAAGCAATTATATGAGCTATGAGACAAATGCACAAGTAATGATACGAACTATGAGATAACTGCACAAGTAATCATATGAACTAAGAGACATCTGCACAAGTAATGATATGATCTATGAGACACCTGCAAAAGTATATGTAATAATATAAGCTATGAGACACCTGCATAAGTAATTATATGAGCTATAAGACACCTGCATAAGTAATGATATGTGCTATGAGACACCTGCATAAGTAATAATATGAGCTATGAGACACCTGCATAAGTAATGATATGAGCTATGAGACACCTGCATAAGTGATGACATGAGCTATGAGACACCTGCATAAGTAATAATGTGAGCTATGAGACACCTGGATAAGTAATAATATGAGCAATGAAACACCTGTATAAATATTGATATGAGCTGTGAGATACCTGCATAAATAATAATGTGAGCTATGAGAACTCATTACTTAAAGTCATCAAAGACTCTCTCTCTCTCTCTTTCACTTCCCCTCTCTCTCTCTCTCTGTCATTCCTCTCCAGCATTATTTGATACTCTATGTGTGTTCACAGCTTCATTAGAACAAACTAGTTACAGTTTCCTGTCACACGGAATGTGTATAGATGATAGTTGAGATAACCGCTCCAGAAATGACTGTCATAGCAGGAGATGAAGTGGAGGATAAGCTATCTCAGATAAATGTCTCCAGGGCGCGCATCTCAACTAGCCTCTGACGGTCAAGTCCAACTCCTGGCTTTCTCGTGGGGGAACTGTTTGAACAGTTTGAGGAGAAGGAGTGAAAGGCAAGTGATTGGGGCCTGGACACCAGACGCTTCAGACAGACTGGACTCGATTACTTGGGAGAGCAGCTCATGTAGAACATGGAAAAAATCCAATATCAAAGCATATGCTTCTATAAAGCTTCCATATTCTCTATAGTGGTTATATGCATTTTTAGTGCCTCTATATTCTCTATAGTAATTATATGCTTCTTTAGTGCCTCCATATTCTATATAATGATTATATGCTTCTTTAGCGCTTCCATATTCTCTATAGTGATTATATGCGTCTTTAGTGCTTCTATATTTTCTATAGTGATTATATTCGTCTTTAGTGCTTCTATATTCTCATTAGTGATTATATGCTTCTTTAGCGCTTCCATATTCTATATAGTGATTATATGCTTCTTTAGTGCTTCCATATTCTATGTAGTGATTATATGCTTCTTTAGTGCTTCCATATTCTCTATAGTGATTATATGCTTCTTTAGTGCTTCCATATTCTATATTATGATTATATGCTTCTTTAGTGCTTCCATATTCTATATTATGATTATATGCTTCTTTAGTGCTTCCATATTCTATATTATGATTATATGCTTCTTTAGTCATTCCATTTTCTATTCAGAGCTTGTATGCTTCTTTTGTGCTGTCATATTCTATTTATTCCTAATATGCTTCTTTATGGCTGCCAATTTCTATTTAGTGCTGATATGCCTCTTTAGTAGTTCTTTATTCTGTATGGTACTGATATGCTTCTTTAGTAGTTCTTTATTCTATATTGTGTTGATATGCTTCTTTAGCAGTTCTTTATATTGTGCTGATACGCTTTGTTAGTTCTTCCATATGCTTTTTAGCGCTGACACAAAATGTTAATTGATATCTATAAGTAACATTCTTGATGATCTGCTAAGATCTATCTTTTTCTTCTTTCTTCTTCTTCTTCTTCTTCTTCTTCTTCTTCTTCATCCTCTTCTTCTTTTTCCTCCTCCTCCTCCTCCTCCTCCTTCTTCTTCTTCTTCTTCTTCTTCCTCCTCCTCTTCTTCTTCTTCTTCTTCTTCCTCCTTTTCTTCTTCTTCCTCTTCTTCTTCTTCTTCGTACTCAAAGCATAAACACTAATGAAATACCTTCTTGTTTACAAAACTGAAGATACGTTTCCAGAAAGTACAGCCGGCCTTGGGAACAAAGCAGTAGATGACACCAGTTTCTGTGTGTGTGAACACTCCATGGACGCTTGCCGTATGTGAGGCTGACCAAGCACAAACATCTTCTACTTGTCTTCTGCGACGCAAGAACTCGGAATCTGATGTCCAGTTCCTTGAAGTGGGAGAGCTGAAGTCTTGGATGAAACCATGTCCTGGTCTTAGTCTAGTGACAGCCAGGTGTAACTGGTTGCTGGCATGACCTGTCCAGGGTACATCAAATACATATTTTTAATGACCAGAAAAACTTCCTAGATTATTTGTTATAAGTTCTACAAGTAAAAGCATCAAATGAGAAGTACCAAGTTCACATGGTTGTTTATTGTTATTTTGTGTCGTTATGTTTTTGTTGCTATATTACTACGTTGTTTGTTGCCATGTTATTAAAGGTAGATAGCGGTGGATGGTGCAGTTTTACAAGGCGGCAGAGGGAGTGAGTAAGTGAGAAAAAACGAATAGAAAGTATGAGAGTGTGATGAGAATGCATAAATGAAAAATATACCACATCCAATATTTCGGCATGAGCCTTTTTTCGAGGATTACATACACAAACAAAATACGACACATAACGAACAGAAAATGAAAAACTTATCTTAGTGGCATCCTCCTAAGCAGGAAACACAAGAATACGTGTCCCATTGACGAGGCATAGAGACCACGGGGTTGGGGGGGGGGGGAACCACAAAGCCAATCGGAAATAAGAGGCGAGGAAAGGGAGAGCAACAGGTGGTGTCAGGAGAAAGGGAATGGCAACAGACACCTGTAGACCGCTAGAGAAGCAGGTGTCCCCCCTCGTGGGGGGGGGGGGAACCACAAAGCCAATCGGAAATAAGAGGCGAGGAAAGGGAGAGCAACAGGTGGTGTCAGGAGAAAGGGAATGGCAACAGACACCTGTAGACCGCTAGAGAAGCAGGTGTCCCCCCTCGTGGGGAGGGGGGGGGAAGAGGGAGAGATAGTTAATAAAGATCTGCAGGAACGAACAGAAAGGGTCATAAACACATTATATGCTTCTTTAGTGCTTCCATATTCTATATTATGATTATATGCTTCTTTAGTGCTTCCATATTCTATATAATGATTATATGCTTCTTTAGTGCTTCCATATTCTATATTATGATTATATGCTTCTTTAGTCATTCCATTTTCTATTCAGAGCTTGTATGCTTCTTTTGTGCTGTCATATTCTATTTATTCCTAATATGCTTCTTTATGGCTGCCAATTTCTATTTAGTGCTGATATGCCTCTTTAGTAGTTCTTTATTCTGTATGGTACTGATATGCTTCTTTAGTAGTTCTTTATTCTATATTGTGTTGATATGCTTCTTTAGTAGTTCTTTATATTGTGCTGATACGCTTTGTTAGTTCTTCCATATGCTTTTTAGCGCTGACACAAAATGTTAATTGATATCTATAAGTAACATTCTTGATGATCTGCTAAGATCTATCTTTTTCTTCTTTCTTCTTCTTCTTCTTCTTCTTCTTCTTCTTCTTCATCCTCTTCTTCTTTTTCCTCCTCCTCCTCCTCCTCCTCCTCCTTCTTCTTCTTCTTCTTCTTCTTCCTCCTCTTCTTCTTCTTCTTCTTCCTCCTTTTCTTCTTCTTCCTCTTCTTCTTCTTCTTCGTACTCAAAGCATAAACACTAATGAAATACCTTCTTGTTTACAAAACTGAAGATACGTTTCCAGAAAGTACAGCCGGCCTTGGGAACAAAGCAGTAGATGACACCAGTTTCTGTGTGTGTGAACACTCCATGGACGCTTGCCGTATGTGAGGCTGACCAAGCACAAACATCTTCTACTTGTCTTCTGCGACGCAAGAACTCGGAATCTGATGTCCAGTTCCTTGAAGTGGGAGAGCTGAAGTCTTGGATGAAACCATGTCCTGGTCTTAGTCTAGTGACAGCCAGGTGTAACTGGTTGCTGGCATGACCTGTCCAGGGTACATCAAATACATATTTTTAATGACCAGAAAAACTTCCTAGATTATTTGTTATAAGTTCTACAAGTAAAAGCATCAAATGAGAAGTACCAAGTTCACATGGTTGTTTATTGTTATTTTGTGTCGTTATGTTTTTGTTGCTATATTACTACGTTGTTTGTTGCCATGTTATTAAAGGTAGATAGCGGTGGATGGTGCAGTTTTACAAGGCGGCAGAGGGAGTGAGTAAGTGAGAAAAAACGAATAGAAAGTATGAGAGTGTGATGAGAATGCATAAATGAAAAATATACCACATCCAATATTTCGGCATGAGCCTTTTTTCGAGGATTACATACACAAACAAAATACGACACATAACGAACAGAAAATGAAAAACTTATCTTAGTGGCATCCTCCTAAGCAGGAAACACAAGAATACGTGTCCCATTGACGAGGCATAGAGACCACGGGGTTGGGGGGGGGGGGAACCACAAAGCCAATCGGAAATAAGAGGCGAGGAAAGGGAGAGCAACAGGTGGTGTCAGGAGAAAGGGAATGGCAACAGACACCTGTAGACCGCTAGAGAAGCAGGTGTCCCCCCTCGTGGGGAGGGGGGGGGAAGAGGGAGAGATAGTTAATAAAGATCTGCAGGAACGAACAGAAAGGGTCATAAACACATTTAGGCCGCTAGATACGCAAATCAGGTTAGGGGGAGGCGAGGGAAGCAGGGAGATAATATGAAACTGGTGAATGATGGAAAAGACCTGGAGGGGCAATAAACACCTATAGGCCGTCAGAGAAGAAGAGAAGGTGGTGATGGAGAGGGGGTGAGCTAAGAGAAATAAACAAGAAAGTTAAATAAAGAGAAATAAACAAGAAAGTTAAACTGATAAATTGAAGAGTAAAAGTGGAAAACTGAAGAAGTTAAAGGAAGCTGAAGACATTGTTAATTCCAGCTTGGTGGAGACAGTCAGCCTGGAAAATAAGGCGTTGTTCTAGGATTCTCAGAGATCGTACATCAGCAGAACAGGAGCGAATCGGACTAACAGAAGTGTCCTATTTTCCCCCTGTGGCTGCTAAGGCAAATATGTTTAGCCAAAGGTGTCCAAGTCTCCTAGAAATGCCTTTAAGATGTTGACGAAAACGATCTCCTAAGAGCAAATCGATCTTCTCTATATACTTCATATCACAACGTTTGCACATAATAGCATAAATAACATTGCGTGAAGTGCAAATTAAGCCCTCCTGAACTGATAACGTGGACTTAGGGAAGTAGATATGGCTAGCCTCGACAACAAACATAAAAAGTGTTATCTGTCTTAAGGCGATTTTCTGTCAAAATCTAAGTTACACGTCTCTATAAATTTTTTCGTCAACATCTAAGGTGCATGTCTCTGCCAGTCGTATCTATCAAGAGTTCAATGTGATGTCTCTATCAGTTTTTTCCTTTCAAAATCTATGTGTGATGTCTCTATCAGTTTATTTCTTTCAAAATCTATGTGTGATGTTTCTATCAGTTTTTTTTTTCTTTAAAAATATATGTGTGATGTCTCTGTCAGTTTGTTTTTTTTATTTCAAAATCTATGTGTGATGTCTCTGTCAGTTAGTTTTTTTCTTTAAAAATCTATGTGTGAAGTCTCTATCAGTTTTTTTTTTTCAAAATCTATGTGTGATGTCTCTATCAGTTTGTTTTTTTCTTTCAAAATCTATGTGTGATGTCTCTATCAGTTTGTTTTTTCTTTCAAAATCTATGTGTGATGTCTCTATCAGTTTGTTTTTTTTTCTTTCAAAATCTATGTGTGGCGTCTCTGTCAGTTTTTTTTTTTTTCTTTCAAAATCTATGTGTGATGTCTCTATCAGTTTGTTTTTTTTTCTTTCAAAATCTATGTGTGATGTCTCTGTCAGTTTGTTTTTTTCTTTCAAAATCTATGTGTGGCGTCTCTATCATGTAGTTCTGATCTTACTTTCATATTCTTTTCCATGACAACGGCCATCTTGTCTTAAATTTTGGATACATTTATTTTTAAAAGTTATTTAATTACATTTTTCTAATTACTTTAGTATTGAAGAACGCCTTTCCGGCCGAAATATTTAGTGTTTTGTGCATGTTTATAGCTTTCCATGTTTAAAAAATATAGTCCTTACAGGTTAGCTTTACGAAAAATGCAAAATAATTTACAAAATGAGAAGGGAAACGTAGGCCGTATGGATATACTTTTTTTTTAATGTGGCAAATAACAAAAGGGAGCCTTCCAAGACAAGACAAGACATGCCTCACTTAGATGTTACTTGTCATTCATTCATTCATTTGCATGTCCCTTGCGGAACTTTGCCTCCCTAACAGCACTCCTGTAGGCCTCTCGGTTGTGAGCAAGATGGCCTGCTGGTGATGCATACATTTGCATATCATCAATGATGTCTTGCAACCATCTTCGCCTTGGTCTTCCTCTCTTTCTTTTTCTCATTATGTACCCTTCCAGGACGGTTTTCTCTAGATTATCATGACGTTTAATGTGTTCAAAATATTTAAGCCATGATATTTGAAGAACTCTTCTGTAGCATTTACATTCAAAGGCATTTATGTGTTTTTCAGGTGTTTTGTTAAGTGTCCAGGTCTCAAGGCGTATGTTGCGATGGTAAAGATGCATGCTCTTAAAAGTCTTATTTTTGTAGTTCTGTCTGTTCCTCTCCACAGTTTCTTTATTTATTTTACTTTCTGAAGAGCGATAGATGTCCTCCTTTTAATTTCCCTCATTGTGTCTCCATTATTAGTTAGTAGTGATCCAAGATATTCAAAACTCTCCACTTCTTCCAGTTTTTCCTCATTGATACATATTTCAGCTGCCTTATTTGTTTTGTCAGTTGTCATCAATTTGGTTTTCTTTGCATTAAGATAGAGGTTTTGTTCTTCGCTGTTCTTACGGACTGACATAATTAGTTTTTCCATTCCTTTTTGTGTTGTGAACAGTAATACTGTGTCGTCAGCATATCTAATCTCTGATACTTCATAACCACCAATTGTTATGGGTAATATTCTTTGTCTGCATCTTCTCTAACATTCCTCATTATATTTTCAGTATACAAGTTAAATAAGTAAGGTGACAATATGCACTACTTGTTTTATATCAAACCAAGTTGTTGTTTCACCGTTTATTCTTACTGCTGCTTGTTGGTCTAGATACAGCAGTGATGTTAACTGTATCAAATGTGTTGGAAATCCCATTTTTCCATTATTTCCCAAAGTTTCTGGTGTTGCCTTTGAGCAATCTATAAAGGCTAAATATAGATTCACATTAAACTCTCTGCATTTCTCTATTATTAATCTTATATTGAATATATGATCTCTTGATCCTCTTCCTTGCATGAAACCAGCTTTGACCATATTGATTTTTTTTATATTTTCTTTCCAAGTCTAAAAAATATAGTCCTTACAGGTTAGCTTTACGAAAAATGCAAAATAATTTACAAAATGAGAAGGGAAACGTAGGCCGTATGGATATACTTTTTTTTTAATGTGGCAAATAACAAAAGGGAGCCTTCCAAGACAAGACAAGACATGCCTCACTTAGATGTTACTTGTCATTCATTCATTCATTTGCATGTCCCTTGCGGAACTTTGCCTCCCTAACAGCACTCCTGTAGGCCTCTCGGTTGTGAGCAAGATGGCCTGCTGGTGATGCATACATTTGCATATCATCAATGATGTCTTGCAACCATCTTCGCCTTGGTCTTCCTCTCTTTCTTTTTCTCATTATGTACCCTTCCAGGACGGTTTTCTCTAGATTATCATGACGTTTAATGTGTTCAAAATATTTAAGCCATGATATTTGAAGAACTCTTCTGTAGCATTTACATTCAAAGGCATTTATGTGTTTTTCAGGTGTTTTGTTAAGTGTCCAGGTCTCAAGGCGTATGTTGCGATGGTAAAGATGCATGCTCTTAAAAGTCTTATTTTTGTAGTTCTGTCTGTTCCTCTCCACAGTTTCTTTATTATTTTACTTTCTGAAGAGCGATAGATGTCCTCCTTTTAATTTCCCTCATTGTGTCTCCATTATTAGTTAGTAGTGATCCAAGATATTCAAAACTCTCCACTTCTTCCAGTTTTTCCTCATTGATACATATTTCAGCTGCCTTATTTGTTTTGTCAGTTGTCATCAATTTGGTTTTCTTTGCATTAAGATAGAGGTTTTGTTCTTCGCTGTTCTTACGGACTGACATAATTAGTTTTTCCATTCCTTTTTGTGTTGTGAACAGTAATACTGTGTCGTCAGCATATCTAATCTCTGATACTTCATAACCACCAATTGTTATGGGTAATATTCTTTGTCTGCATCTTCTCTAACATTCCTCATTATATTTTCAGTATACAAGTTAAATAAGTAAGGTGACAATATGCACTACTTGTTTTATATCAAACCAAGTTGTTGTTTCACCGTTTATTCTTACTGCTGCTTGTTGGTCTAGATACAGCAGTGATGTTAACTGTATCAAATGTGTTGGAAATCCCATTTTTCCATTATTTCCCAAAGTTTCTGGTGTTGCCTTTGAGCAATCTATAAAGGCTAAATATAGATTCACATTAAACTCTCTGCATTTCTCTATTATTAATCTTATATTGAATATATGATCTCTTGATCCTCTTCCTTGCATGAAACCAGCTTTGACCATATTGATTTTTTTTTATATTTTCTTTCCAAGTCTATCCATTATGATTTTTAATTGAATTTTACTGGCATGACTAATCAGGGCAACAGTTCTGTAGTTTGTGCATAATTTCAGGTTACCCTTTTTTTGGCAGTGGTATGAATACAGTTCTTTTCCATATGTTACTTGTGCTTTTAAATAAAATAAAATTTTGTCACGGCTATAACTAGACAAACAATTGCAAATTTACAACTTGATAAACTGTTACCATTGTTACAACTAAACAAACTACCATCTTTGCTACAACTAAATTGTATGTCGTCATTTTTACAACTAAAAAACTGTCATCTTTGCTACAAATAAATTATAAATCGTCATTGTTACAACTAGATAAACTGCCATCTTTGCTACAAATAAATTAAATATCGTCATTGATACAACTAAACAAACTGCCACCTTTTCTTCAACTAAATTAAATACCGTCATTGTTACAAGAAGACAAACTACCGCCACTGTTACTAGAAAAACTACCGCCACTGTTACTAGACAAACTACCGCCACTGTTACTAGACAAACTACCGCCACTGTTACTAGACAAACTACCGCCACTGTTACAACCAGACAAACTACCGCCACTGTTACTAGAAAAACTACCGCCACTGTTACTAGACAAACTACCGCCACTGTTACTAGACAAACTACCGCCACTGTTACAACCAGACAAACTACCGCCACTGTTACTAGAAAAACTACCGCCACTGTTACTAGACAAACTACCGCCACTGTTACTAGACAAACTACCGCCACTGTTACTAGACAAACTACCGCCACTGTTACTAGACAAACTACCGCCACTGTTACTAGAAAAACTACCGCCACTGTTACTAGACAAACTACCGCCACTGTTACTAGACAAACTACCGCCACTGTTACTAGACAAACTACCGCCACTGTTACTAGACAAACTACCGCCACTGTTACTAGACAAACTACCGCCACTGTTACAACCAGACAAACTACCGCCACTGTTACTAGAAAAACTACCGCCACTGTTACTAGACAAACTACCGCCACTGTTACAACCAGACAAACTACCGCCACTGTTACTAGAAAAACTACCGCCACTGTTACTAGACAAACTACCGCCACTGTTACTAGACAACTACCGCCACTGTTACTAGAAAAACTACCGCCACTGTTACTAGACAAACTACCGCCACTGTTACTAGACAAACTACCGCCACTGTTACAACCAGACAAACTACCGCCACTGTTACAACCAGACAAACTACCGCCACTGTTACTAGACAAACTACCGCCACTGTTACTAGACAAACTACCGCCACTGTTACTAGACAAACTACCGCCACTGTTCAACCAGACAAACTACCGCCACTGTTACTAGACAAACTACCGCCACTGTTACAACCAGACAAACTACCGCCACTGTTACTAGACAAACTACCGCCACTGTTACAACCAGACAAACTACCGCCACTGTTACAACTAGACAAACTACCGCCACTGTTACTAGACAAACTACCGCCACTGTTACTAGACAAACTACCGCCACTGTTACTAGACAAACTACCGCCACTGTTACTAGACAAACTACCGCCACTGTTACTAGACAAACTACCGCCACTGTTACTAGAAAAACTACCGCCACTGTTACAACCAGACAAACTACCGCCACTGTTACAACCAGACAAACTACCGCCACTGTTACTAGACAAACTACCGCCACTGTTACTAGACAAACTACCGCCACTGTTACTAGACAAACTACCGCCACTGTTACAACCAGACAAACTACCGCCACTGTTACTAGACAAACTACCGCCACTGTTACAACCAGACAAACTACCGCCACTGTTACAACCAGACAAACGTAGGCCGTATGGATATACTTTTTTTTTAATGTGGCAAATAACAAAAGGGAGCCTTCCAAGACAAGACAAGACATGCCTCACTTAGATGTTACTTGTCATTCATTCATTCATTTGCATGTCCCTTGCGGAACTTTGCCTCCCTAACAGCACTCCTGTAGGCCTCTCGGTTGTGAGCAAGATGGCCTGCTGGTGATGCATACATTTGCATATCATCAATGATGTCTTGCAACCATCTTCGCCTTGGTCTTCCTCTCTTTCTTTTTCTCATTATGTACCCTTCCAGGACGGTTTTCTCTAGATTATCATGACGTTTAATGTGTTCAAAATATTTAAGCCATGATATTTGAAGAACTCTTCTGTAGCATTTACATTCAAAGGCATTTATGTGTTTTTCAGGTGTTTTGTTAAGTGTCCAGGTCTCAAGGCGTATGTTGCGATGGTAAAGATGCATGCTCTTAAAAGTCTTATTTTTGTAGTTCTGTCTGTTCCTCTCCACAGTTTCTTTATTTATTTTACTTTCTGAAGAGCGATAGATGTCCTCCTTTTAATTTCCCTCATTGTGTCTCCATTAGTTAGTAGTGATCCAAGATATTCAAAACTCTCCACTTCTTCCAGTTTTTCCTCATTGATACATATTTCAGCTGCCTTATTTGTTTTGTCAGTTGTCATCAATTTGGTTTTCTTTGCATTAAGATAGAGGTTTTGTTCTTCGCTGTTCTTACGGACTGACATAATTAGTTTTTCCATTCCTTTTTGTGTTGTGAACAGTAATACTGTGTCGTCAGCATATCTAATCTCTGATACTTCATAACCACCAATTGTTATGGGTAATATTCTTTGTCTGCATCTTCTCTAACATTCCTCATTATATTTTCAGTATACAAGTTAAATAAGTAAGGTGACAATATGCACTACTTGTTTTATATCAAACCAAGTTGTTGTTTCACCGTTTATTCTTACTGCTGCTTGTTGGTCTAGATACAGCAGTGATGTTAACTGTATCAAATGTGTTGGAAATCCCATTTTTCCATTATTTCCCAAAGTTTCTGGTGTTGCCTTTGAGCAATCTATAAAGGCTAAATATAGATTCACATTAAACTCTCTGCATTTCTCTATTATTAATCTTATATTGAATATATGATCTCTTGATCCTCTTCCTTGCATGAAACCAGCTTTGACCATATTGATTTTTTTTTATATTTTCTTTCCAAGTCTATCCATTATGATTTTTAATTGAATTTTACTGGCATGACTAATCAGGGCAACAGTTCTGTAGTTTGTGCATAATTTCAGGTTACCCTTTTTTTGGCAGTGGTATGAATACAGTTCTTTTCCATATGTTACTTGTGCTTTTAAATAAAATAAAATTTTGTCACGGCTATAACTAGACAAACAATTGCAAATTTACAACTTGATAAACTGTTACCATTGTTACAACTAAACAAACTACCATCTTTGCTACAACTAAATTGTATGTCGTCATTTTTACAACTAAAAAACTGTCATCTTTGCTACAAATAAATTATAAATCGTCATTGTTACAACTAGATAAACTGCCATCTTTGCTACAAATAAATTAAATATCGTCATTGATACAACTAAACAAACTGCCACCTTTTCTTCAACTAAATTAAATACCGTCATTGTTACAAGAAGACAAACTACCGCCACTGTTACTAGACAAACTACCGCCACTGTTACTAGACAAACTACCGCCACTGTTACTAGACAAACTACCGCCACTGTTACTAGACAAACTACCGCCACTGTTACAACCAGACAAACTACCGCCACTGTTACTAGAAAAACTACCGCCACTGTTACTAGACAAACTACCGCCACTGTTACTAGACAAACTACCGCCACTGTTACAACCAGACAAACTACCGCCACTGTTACTAGAAAAACTACCGCCACTGTTACTAGACAAACTACCGCCACTGTTACTAGACAAACTACCGCCACTGTTACTAGACAAACTACCGCCACTGTTACTAGACAAACTACCGCCACTGTTACTAGAAAAACTACCGCCACTGTTACTAGACAAACTACCGCCACTGTTACTAGACAAACTACCGCCACTGTTACTAGACAAACTACCGCCACTGTTACTAGACAAACTACCGCCACTGTTACTAGACAAACTACCGCCACTGTTACAACCAGACAAACTACCGCCACTGTTACTAGAAAAACTACCGCCACTGTTACTAGACAAACTACCGCCACTGTTACAACCAGACAAACTACCGCCACTGTTACTAGAAAAATCGCCTTGGTCTTCCTCTCTTTCTTTTTCTCATTAGGTACCCTTCCAGGACGGTTTTCTCTAGATTATCATGACGTTTAATGTGTTCAAAATATTTAAGCCATGATTTGAAGAACTCTTCTGTAGCATTTACATTCAAAGGCATTTATGTGTTTTTCAGGTGTTTTGTTAAGTGTCCAGGTCTCAAGGCGTATGTTGCGATGGTAAAGATGCATGCTCTTAAAAGTCTTATTTTTGTAGTTCTGTCTGTTCCTCCACAGTTTCTTTATTATTTTACTTTCTGAAGAGCGATAGATGTCCTCCTTTTAATTTCCCTCATTGTGTCTCCATTATTAGTTAGTAGTGATCCAAGATATTCAAAACTCTCCACTTCTTCCAGTTTTTCCTCATTGATACATATTTCAGCTGCCTTATTTGTTTTGTCAGTTGTCATCAATTTGGTTTTCTTTGCATTAAGATAGAGGTTTTGTTCTTCGCTGTTCTTACGGACTGACATAATTAGTTTTTCCATTCCTTTTTGTGTTGTGAACAGTAATACTGTGTCGTCAGCATATCTAATCTCTGATACTTCATAACCACCAATTGTTATGGGTAATATTCTTGTCTGCATTCTTAACATTCTCATTATATTTTCAGTATACAAGTTAAATAAGTAAGGTGACAATATGCACTACTTGTTTTATATCAAACCAAGTTGTTGTTTCACCGTTTATTCTTACTGCTGCTTGTTGGTCTAGATACAGCAGTGATGTTAACTGTATCAAATGTGTTGGAAATCCCATTTTTCCATTATTTCCCAAAGTTTCTGGTGTTGCCTTTGAGCAATCTATAAAGGCTAAATATAGATTCACATTAAACTCTCTGCATTTCTCTATTATTAATCTTATATTGAATATATGATCTCTTGATCCTCTTCCTTGCATGAAACCAGCTTTGACCATATTGATTTTTTTTTATATTTTCTTTCCAAGTCTATCCATTATGATTTTTAATTGAATTTTACTGGCATGACTAATCAGGGCAACAGTTCTGTAGTTTGTGCATAATTTCAGGTTACCCTTTTTTTGGCAGTGGTATGAATACAGTTCTTTTCCATATGTTACTTGTGCTTTTAAATAAAATAAAATTTTGTCACGGCTATAACTAGACAAACTACTGCCACTGTTACAACTAGACAAACTACTGCCACTGTTACTAGAAAAACTACCGCCACTGTTACAACTAGATAAACTGCCATCTTTGCTACAAATAAATTATAAATCGTCATTGTTACAACTAGATAAACTGCCATCTTTGCTACAAATAAATTATAAATCGTCATTGTTACAACTAGATAAACTGCCATCTTTGCTACAAATAAATTAAATATCGTCATTGATACAACTAAACAAACTGCCACCTTTTCTTCAACTAAATTAAATACCGTCATTGTTACAAGAAGACAAACTACCGCCACTGTTACTAGACAAACTACCGCCACTGTTACAACTAGACAAACTACCGCCACTGTTACTAGACAACTACCGCCACTGTTACTAGACAAACTACCGCCACTGTTACAACCAGACAAACTACCGCCACTGTTACTAGACAAACTACCGCCACTGTACTAGACAAACTACCGCCACTGTACAACCAGACAACTACCGCCACTGTTACTAGACAAACTACCGCCACTGTTACAACCAGACAAACTACCGCCACTGTTACTAGACAAACTACCGCCACTGTTACTAGACAAACTACTGCCACTGTTACTAGACAAACTACCGCCACTGTTACTAGAAAAACTACCGCCACTGTTACTAGACAAACTACCGCCACTGTTACTAGACAAACTACCGCCACTGTTACTAGAAAAACTACCGCCACTGTTACTAGAAAAACTACCGCCACTGTTACTAGACAAACTACGCCACTGTTACAACCAGACAAACTACCGCCACTTACTAGACAAACTACCGCCACTGTTACTAGACAAACTACCGCCACTGTTACAACCAGACAAACTACCGCCACTGTTATAGACAAACTACCGCCACTGTTACTAGACAAACTACCGCCACTGTACTAGACAAACTACCGCCACTGTTACTAGAAAAACTACCGCCACTGTTACAGACAAACTACCGCCACTGTTACTAGACAAACTACCGCCACTGTTACAACCAGACAAACTACCGCCACTGTTACAACCAGACAAACTACCGCCACTGTTACTAGACAAACTACCGCCACTGTTACTAGACAAACTACCGCCACTGTTACTAGACAAACTACCGCCACTGTTACAACCAGACAAACTACCGCCACTGTTACTAGACAAACTACCGCCACTGTTACTAGACAAACTACCGCCACTGTTACTAGACAAACTACCGCCACTGTTACTAGACAAACTACCGCCACTGTTACTAGACAAACTACCGCCACTGTTACTAGACAAACTACCGCCACTGTTACTAGACAAACTACCGCCACTGTACTAGACAAACTACCGCCACTGTTACTAGACAAACTACCGCCACTGTTACTAGACAAACTACCGCCACTGTTACTAGACAAACTACCGCCACTGTTACTAGACAAACTACCGCCACTGTTACTAGACAAACTACTGCCACTGTTACTAGACAAACTACCGCCACTGTTACTAGACAAACTACCGCCACTGTTACAACCAGACAAACTACCGCCACAGTTACAACTAGACAAACTGTCGACATGATAACGACTAGCATCTAGTCAACTAAAATAATATTTGTTCAGCGAACTAAAGCAGTTTTACCATTCATCATTATCATCATCATGTGCCGTGCCGACTGGCGTTGGCTATTATGCATCTCCAGAGTACACGATCCTTCATGCAGGCCATCAGTTCAGTTGGTGATCTCCTCTCACACCATCCCGTCAGACTGTCCAGTATCATTTCTCTTGGTCTTCCTCTTGATTTTCTTCCTTCTATTTTTCCTGTTGTTATTTTTCCTGTAATATTTTCAATGCCCCCTCTTCTCATTGCATGTCCTATGAAAGTACATTGTCTTTCTCTTATCTTTTTGACAAGGTTTTTTGTCTCTCCAGCTCTTCTCATACATTCTTCATTAGTTATTTTTGCTGTCCAGGGGATTCGCAACATAAACCACATTTCTGCTGCTTCCAATGATTTTTGTGCAGACTTGCATATTGTCCATGATTCACTTCCATATAACAAGATAGGTTCAATATAGCATTTTAGGACTCGTTTTCTAACATTTATTGATAAAGATGTGTTAGCTAATATGTTTCTCATTCTCTGAACAGCAGTCTTTGCTTGGCCTATTCTGTTCCTAATTTCTGTTCTGCATTTCCCATCTGAAGTTATTACTGCTCCAAGGTATTTGAATTTCTGCACCTGCTTTAGAATAGTTTCGTTTAATTTAATACTGCATGCTGGTGGATTCTGTTTCTTAGATATAACCATAGTCTCTGTCTTTTTGATGTTCAAAGTAAGGCCTTTCTGTTCACTTTCTTTGGCGACTTTATCCAAGAGATTTTGCAGGTCTTGTTGGTTCTCAGCTATCAGTACTGTGTCGTCAGCATACCGAAGGTTGTTAATATTGTATCCTCCAATTTTTATGCCTGGTTCTGTGATGATTGTTCTTAGAATATTCTCGCTATACAGAGAAAAGAGGTCTGGAGATAGTACACGTCCTTGTCGCACCCCTTGTTTTATAGGTTGATATTTTCCAATTCTATTTTCAACTCAAACTGCTGCTTCTTGCTGCCAGTATAGATGTTTTACAATCCTCAGGTCTTTGCCGTCTATACTGATGTCCTCAAGCATTTTACTAATTTCATTATGTTTCACCTTGTCAAATGCCTTGGTGTAATCAATGAAGCATAAGTAGAGATCTTTCTGTACTTCTAAAGCTCTTTCTGTTAGTGTTCGTAAAGCATAAATGGCATTGTGTGTTCCCTTTCCTTCACCAAATCCAAACTGTTCATCTGCTATTTCCATTTTTATCTTTTTCCTTGTTCTTCTCATAATTATTCTCAGAAGTAGCTTCGTTATGTGACATGAGAGACTGATAGTCCGATGGTCGTCACATTCCTTTGCACCTGGTTTCTTTGGTAGTGCTATAAACGTGTATTTAATCAGGTCACTGGGAATATAACCACTGTTGTAAATGTCATTAAGTAGCTTGGTTATTATTTTTATTCCTGTCTCCTCTAGTGCCTCTATTTCTTCTATTGTTATATTATCAGGCCCAGTCTCTTTTCCTTTCTTCATATGTTTGATGGCATCTATGATTTCATCTTCAAGTATTGGTGGTCCCTCACAGTTTTCAGTATCTTGTGTTAATTCTGGTCTTTCTCCTCTATATAGCTCACCGATATAATCTGTCCACCTGTCCATAATGTCTTATTTTCCCATTAACATTTTACCTTCTTTCGATTTCAGGCATCCTGTGGTATATTTTGTTTTCCTGTCTGTGAGTTCATTAATTCGTTTGTCCATGTTTTTGCTGTCTTTATTATGAGAGTCCTCTATCTGTCTGCACTGTTCATTTAACCACACTTCTTTTGCTTTTCTGCATTTGCGTCTTATTTCTTTATTTATCTTGCTATATTTTTCCTCGTTATTTTTACTCCTCCTGCTCTTGTCCATCAGTCCTAACATGTCGTCTGTTATCCATTTATTTTTAGAGGCTTCTTTTTTTGGTGGTATTATCTCCTTAACATTTTGGTGAATAGAATCTCTTTACATTTCCCATTGTTCATCTATACTATTTATCTTTGCTATTGCATTGTATCTATTTGTTATAATAACTTTGTATTGTTCTCGCAGTTCTTGGTCATTTTTAAGAAGTTCTGTATTCAGTTTGATGTTTCTCACTTTTCTGCCTGCTTTCTTTAGTTTTATTCTAACTTTATCACAGAGTGGATCATGGTCACTATTGCAGTCAGCTCCTGGCATGGTTTTTGTTGTCAGTAATGCATTGCGGAATCGTTTGTTGATTTATTATGCAGTCTATCTGGTTAAAAGTCTTTTTGTCTGGGCTGCACCACGTTGCCAGTCTTCGAGGATGTTGTTTAAACCAGTTGTTTCCTACAACCATGCTGTGTAATCTTGCCCATTCAATTAATTTATAACCTCTGTCATTCCTCTCCCCCAGTCCATAGTCACCAACGATGTCTGAAGTTCTTCCTTTACCAACTTTGGCATTAAAATCTCCCATGACTATGGTAACTTCATGTGACTTTGTGTGTTTTAGTGCTGTCTCTGTGTCATTATAAAATAGCTGAACATCTTCTTCAGAACTTTCAGATGTTGGAGCGTACACTTGTATAATATTTATGTTTATTGGTTGCCCTTTCAGTTGGGCTAGCAGGACATGGTCCGAGATGTTCAAATATCCTACAATTGTCCTTGCCGTTTGTTCATCAAATATAATTCCTACTCCTCGTTCATGTTTCTCACTTCCTGAATATATTATTGTATATTTATCTGAGTTTATCTTACCTGCACCTGTCCATCTAATTTCACACATTCCTAATATGTTGATCTTCATCCTTTCCATTTCCATCTTCACATTTTCTAATTTTCCAGCCTGGAATAAAGTTCTAACATTCCATGTTGCTATTTTGAACTTGTTAGTTGTCCCACCAGTAGCTTGATGACGATCTGGCCTCACCTGTGGCTCGTGAGCTGCCCTACCTGACGAGGCTTTTCCAGAGGAACATCCATTAACGTCGTTCATGATGAATCGATTATTCTGTTCAAGCATAACTATTCTTGGGAACTACAACAGTGATTTCCCGTTGCCTTCTATCGGTTTTTGTACGGACTCTCCGCTAGCCTGACATGAGAGGAGGGATAACAGAAAGCAAGTTTGATATGAAAGGAGGGATAACAGAAAGCAAGTTTGATATGAAAGGAGGGATAACAGAAAGCAAGTTTGATATGAAAGGAGGGATAACAGAAAGCAAGTTTGATATGAAAGGAGGGATACCAGATTGAAATCTTAACATGAGAGAAGGGATAATAGAATGAAAGATTGATGTGAGAAGAGGGATAAGAGAATGAAAGTTTGATGTGATACGAGAGATAATAGAATGAAAGTTTGATATGATAACGAGAGATAAGAGAATGAAAGATTGATATGAAAACGAGAGATAACAGAATGAAAGTTTGATGTGAGAGGAGGGTTATTACAATGAAAGATTGATGTGAGAGGAGGGTTATTACAATGAAAGATTGATGTGAGAGGAGGGTTATTACAATGAAAGATTGATGTGAGAGGAGGGTTATTACAATGAAAGATTGATGTGAGAGGAGGGTTATTACAATGAAAGATGGATGTGAGAGGAGGGTTATTACAATGAAAGATTAATGTGAGAGGAGGGTTAAAGATTAATGTGAGAGGAGGGTTATTTCAATGAAAGAGTGATGTGAGAGGAGGGTTATTACAATGAAAGATTGATGCGAGAGGAGGGTTATTACAATGAAAGATTGATGTGAGAGGAGGGTTATTACAATGAAAGACTGATGTGAGAGGAAGGCTATTACAATGAAAGATTGATGTGAGAGGAGGGTAATTACAATGAAAGATTGATGTGAGAGGAGGGTTATTACAATGAAAGATTGATGTGAGAGAAGGGTTATTACAATGAAAGATTGATGTGAGAGGAGGGTTATTACAATGAAGGATGGATGCGAGAGGAGGGTTATTACAATGAAAGAAGGATGTGAGAGGAGGGTTATTACAATGAAAGATTGATGTGAGAGAAGGGATATTACAAAGAAAGAAGGATGTGAGAGGAGGGATAAAACAATGAAAGCATGATATTAGAGAGGGGATAACAGAATAAAGGTTCCATTGTGAGAGGAGAGATAACAGAATAAATTTGGTATGGGAGGAGAGATAACAGAAAAAAGGTTGGTGTGAGAGGAGAGATAACAAAAAAAAAGGTTGGTGTGAGAGGAGAGATAACAGAAAAAAGCTTGGTGTGAGAGGAGAGATAACAGAATAAAGCTTGGTGTGGGAGGAGAGATAACAGAAAAAAGCTTAAGATGAGAGCAGAGATAACAGAATAAAGCTTAAGATGTGAAGACATATAACAAAATAAAGCTTAAGATGAGAGAAGAGATAACACAATAAAGCTTGGTGTGAGAAGAGAGATAACACAATAAAGCTTGGTCTGAGAAGAGAGATAACAGAATAAAGCTTGGTGTGAGAGGAGAGATAACAGAATAAAGCTTAAGATGAAAGGAGAGATAACAGAATACAGCCTGGTGTGAGAAGAGAAATATCAAAATAAAGCTTGGTGTGGGAGAAGAGATAACAGAATAAAGCTTGGTGTGAGAGGAGAGATAACAGAATAAAGCTTAAGATGAAAGGAGAGATAACAGAATACAGCCTGGTGTGAGAAGAGAGATATCAAAATAAAGCTTGGTGTGGGAGAAGAGATAACAGAATAAAGCTTGGTGTGAGAGGAGAGATAACAGAATAAAGCTTGGTGTGAGAGGAGAGATAACAGAATAATGCTGGGTGTGGGAGGAGAGATAACAGAATAACGATTAGTGTGAGAGGAGAGATTAAAGAATAAAGCTTGGTGTGGGAGGAGAGATAACAGAATAAATCTTGATGTGAGAGGAGAGATAACAGAATAAATCTTGGTGTGAGAGGAGAGATAACAGAATAAAGCTTGGTGTGGGAGGAGAGATAACAGAATAAAGCTTGGTGTGAGAGAAGAGATAACAGAATAAAGCTTGGTGTGAGAGAAGAGATAACGGAATAAAGCTTGGTGTGAGAGGAGAGATAACACAATAACGCTTGGTGTGGGAGTAGAGATAACAGAATAAAACTTGGTGTGAGAGGAGATATAACAAAATAAAGCTTGGGGTGAGAGAAGAGATAACAGAATAAAACTTGGTGTCGGAGTAGAGATAAAGAATAAAGCTTGGTGTGAGAGAAGATATAACAGAATAAAGCTTGGTGTGAGAGGAGAGATAACAGAATAAAGCATGGTGTGAAAGGAGAGATAACAGAATAAAGCGTGGTGTGAGTTCAGAGATAACAGAATAAAGCTTGGTGTGAGATAAGAGATAACAGAATAAAGCTTCTTGTGAGAGGATAGATAACAGAATAAAGCTTGGTGTGAGAGGATAAATAACAAAATAAAGCTTGATTTGAGAGGAGAGATAACAGAATAAAGCTTGGTGTGAAACGAGAGATAACACAATAAACTTGGTGTGAGAGAAGAGATAATAGAATAAAGCTTAAGATGAGAGAAGAGATAACAGAATAAAGCTTGGTTTGAGAGAAGAGATAACAGAATAAAGCTTGGTGTGTGAGGAGAGATAACAGAATAAAGCTTGGTGTGAGAGGAGAAATAATAGATTAAAGCTTAAGATGAGAGAAGAGATAACAGAATAAAGCTTGGTGTGAGAGGAGAGATAGTAGATTAAAGCTCGGTATGAGTATGAGATAACAGAATAAAGCTAGGTGTGAGAGAGAAGACAATAGAATACAGCTTACGATGAGAGTAAAATAACAGAATAAAACTTGGTGTGACAGAAGAGATAATAGAATAAAGCTTAAGATGAGAGAAGAGATAACAGAATAAAACTTGGTGTGAGAGGAGAGATACCAGAATAAAGCTTGGTGTGAGAGTGGAGATAACAAAATAAAGCTTGGTGTGAGAGTAGAGATAATAGAATAACGCTTGGTGTGAGTGAAGAGAATACAGAATAAAGTTTGGTGTGAGAGAAGAGATAACAGAATAAAGCTTGGTGTAAGAGAAGAGATAACAGAATAAAGCTTGATGTGAGAGAAGAGATAACAGAATAAAGCTTGATGTGAGAGTAGAGATAACAGAATACAGCTTAAGATGAGAGGAGAGATAACAGAATACAGCTTGGTGTGAGAAAAGACTTAACAGAATAAAGCTTAAATGAGAGGAGAGATAACAGAATAAAGCTTGGTGTGAGAGTAGAGACTACAGAATAAAGCTTAAGATGAGAGGAGAGATAACAGAATAAAGCTTGGTGTGAGAGTGGAGATAACAGAATAAAGCTTCATGTGAGAGGAGGGATAACAAAATAAAGCTTTGTGTGAGAGAAGAGACAACAGAATAAAACTTGATGTCAGAGAAGAGATAACAGAATAGAGCTTGATGTGAGAGGAGAGATAACAGATTAACGCTTGGTGTGAGAGGAGAGGTAACAGAATACAGCTTGGTGTTTGAGAAGAGATAACAGTATAGAGATTGGTGTGAGAGGAGAGATAGCAGATAAAGCTTTGTGTGAGAGAAGATGAGATAACAGAATAAAGCTTAAGATGAGAGGAGAGGTAACAGAATAAAGCTTGTGTGAGATAAGAGATAACAGAATAAAGCATGGTGTGAGAGGAGAGATAACATAATAAAGCTTGGTGTGCGAGTAGAGATAACAGAATAAAGCTTAAGATGAGAGAAGAGATAACAGAATAAAGCTTGGTGTGAGAAAAGACTTAACAGAATAAAGCTTAAATGAGAGGAGAGATAACAGAATAAAGCTTGGTGTGAGAGTAGAGACTACAGAATAAAGCTTAAGATGAGAGGAGAGATAACAGAATAAAGCTTGGTGTGAGAGTGGAGATAACAGAATAAAGCTTCATGTGAGAGGAGGGATAACAAAATAAAGCTTTGTGTGAGAGAAGAGACAACAGAATAAAACTTGATGTCAGAGAAGAGATAACAGAATAGAGCTTGATGTGAGAGGAGAGATAACAGATTAACGCTTGGTGTGAGAGGAGAGGTAACAGAATACAGCTTGGTGTTTGAGAAGAGATAACAGTATAGAGATTGGTGTGAGAGGAGAGATAGCAGATAAAGCTTTGTGTGAGAGAAGATGAGATAACAGAATAAAGCTTAAGATGAGAGGAGAGGTAACAGAATAAAGCTTGGTGTGAGATAAGAGATAACAGAATAAAGCATGGTGTGAGAGGAGAGATAACATAATAAAGCTTGGTGTGCGAGTAGAGATAACAGAATAAAGCTTAAGATGAGAGAAGAGATAACAGAATAAAGCTTGGTGTGAGAGAAGAGATAACAAAATAAAGTTTGGTGTGAGAGGAGATATAACAGAATAAATTTTGATCTGGGAGGAGAGTTAACAGAATAAAACTTAAGATGAGATGAGAGATAACAGAATAAAGCTTGATGTGAAAGAAGAGATAACAGAATAAAGCTTAAATTGAGAGGAGAGATAACAGTATAAAGCTTGATGTTATAGGAGAGAAAACAGAATAAAACTTAAGATGATAGGAGAGATAACAGAATAAAACTTGATGTGAGAGGAGAGAACAGAATAATGCTTGATGTGAGAGGAGAGATAACCAAATAAAGCTTGATGTGAGAGGAGAGATAACAAAATAAAGCTTGATGTGAGAGGTGAAATAACAAAGTGGATGCTTAATGTGAGAGGAGAGGTAACAGAATGAAAGCTTGATGTGAGAGGAGAGATAACAGAATGTATGCTTAATGAGAGAAATAGAATGAAAGATTGATGTGAGAGGAGATATAACAGAATGAATGCTTAATGTTCTTATCTTATATCCTTCCCGTGCCGTTAAACATCACATAGGGCTCGCAAAGTAGTTTGCCAATTTTTTCCTGTCTTCAGCAAGTCTTTCAACCTCATCAAAGGATTTTATGCCTGTTAATTTGGCCTCTCTTAACAATGTCCTCTTCAGAGTTTCGAGCGGTCTGCCTCTTTTTCTTTGGCCTGTTGTGTTCCACTTGATAGCTTGTTTTGGGATTCTCTGATCATTTCTTCTCATCAGGTGACCAACATATGTCCATCTCCTTTTCCTGATCACCCATGAGACTGGTTGTTGTTCAGTCATCTGTCTTATCTCTGCATTGTTCTTGAATTTGTTCCACTTGATGCCGAGTATTTTCCTTAGGCATTTATTTTCAAAAGAGTCTAATTTCTTTTCTATTTCTTTAGTTGTTTTCCAGCTTTCACATGCATAAATGAGGGTGGATATTACATTTGAATTGAATAGTCTTAACTTGGTTTTTTGTGCTTATAACTTTTGAATTCTATATATTCTCACGATTCTTGAAGATTGATGCTGCTTTTGAAATTCTGATCCTCACTTCCTTTCCAGTGTCACCATCCTGGTCTATGTAGCTGCCAAGGTATGCAATTTGATTGACTTCTTCAATATCTGTCCCTTCTATGTGTATTTTTCCAGTTTGAATTAGGGGAATTTTAATTATTTTTGTTTTATCCTTGTTAATTTCAAGTCCTATTTTGCTAGCCAGTGAAGACAGGCTATCTGTTTTTTCTTGCATGGAATTCACATTATTACTGATAAGAGTTATGTCATCAGCAAAATCAAGATCTTCTAGTTGGGTCATGTGTACCCAGTCAATACCTGTGTTACCTGTGCAGCATTTTTTCATTATGAAGTCTATTGTAATCCCAAAAAGTAAAGGAGACAGTATACATCCTTGTTTCACACCTGTTTCAATCTGCAACCATTCACTCATCCCTTCTTCTGTCTTGAATTCACAAACATATCCATTGTATAAGTCCTTAATGATGTTGACAATTTTAGATGGTATTCCATATAGACTTAAAATTCTCCATAATGAATCTCTGTGTATGCTATCAAATGCCTTTTTAAAATCTATGAAGTTCAGTATTAATGGTTTCTGCTTTTCAATATGTTCTTCAAGTATTATTCTGAGAGTAAAGATCTGGTCGAGACAGCTTCTCCCTTTTCAAAATCCTGCTTGTTCTTCTCTCATTGCAGTATCCACTATATCTTTAAGTCTGTTCAAAATGACCTTGCAAAATACTTTTGACAGAACTGATATTAAGGTTACTCCTCTTCAGTTGTTACAGTCACTAAGGTTGCCTTTTTTATATTTAATTTAACAATGATTCCTTTTTTCCAATTAGAAGGGACCTTTTCCTCTTTCAAAATCTTGTTAAACATTCACTGTAGTTGTCTCATGTTGTCACTATTGATAGCTTTTAGCATTTCGGCTGTTATTTCATCTGCACTTGCAGCTTTGTTGTTAGTCATTAAATTCACTGCTGTTTCAATTTCATGCAATTTAATTTCATCTAAGTTGACATTTAGTTGTGGGGCTGGTAGGTCAGTTTCAAGGTTTAACAATTCTTTTGGGTGTGGTCGATTAAGTATTTCTTGGAAGTGTTCAGCCCATCTTTGCTTTTGGTCTTTATTTGATGTTACTAGTGTTCCAGTTTTTCTAAGGACTGGTCTTTCTTTAGATGTAATAGTACCTGTTAGCCTCTTTTGTATGTTATATAAAGTTTTGCTGTCTCCTGTTTTTGCTGCTTTTTCTGCCTCGTTCGCCGTATTGTCTATGTATTCTCTTTTATCCCTCTAGCTGAACTTTTTACTTTCTTGTCTATTTCTGTGTATGTTGCTTTCGCCAGATCTTAGAGGATAGAAAAGAGAATAAAAGCTTGATGTGAGAGAAGGCACAACAGAATGAATTCTTGATGTGAGAAGAGACATAAGAGAATGAAAGATTAATGTGAGAGGAGAGGTAACAGAATGAAAGTATGACGTGAGAGGAGGGATAAAAAAGAATGAAAGTCTGATGTGAGAGGAGGGATAAAAAGAATGAAAGTATGATGTGAGAGGAGGGATAAAAAGAATGAAAGTATGATGTGAGAGGAGAGATAAAAAGAATGAAAGTATGATGTGAGAGGAGAGATAAAAGGAATGAAAGTATGATGTGAGAAGAGAGATAAAAAGAATGAAAGTATGATGTGAGAGGAGGGATAAAAAGAATGAAATTATGATGTGAGAGGAGAGACAAAAAGAATGAAAGTATGATGTGAGAGGAGAGATAAAAGGAATGAAAGTATGATGTGAGAGGAGGGATAAAAAGAATGAAAGTATGATGTGAGAGGTGAGATAAAAAGAATGAAAGTATGATGTAAGAGGACGTGTTTTATCGTTTCTGTCTACAAGGAATATTATGTGGATGTTTATGCTTGTGTTGTCCCTGTGTTGTCCTTGTGTTGTCCCTGTGTTGTCCTTGTGTTGTCCCTGTGTTTGTCTGATTGTATGAGAAGTTACCAGTTCCATGGCTGGGTATTTTGATAGTTGGATCTATTAGAAGTTGTGTTCTTCCTACATCGCCATACCGTCTGCATCGTGTTCCATCAATAAACGTTCCTTTATGTGTTACTGGAAAATCTGAACTAGTCTGATTATACTGTAACAAAGAATGACTGGACATTTGCAAGGACATGACATGGAAATTGTCTGAAACGATGTTTAGTCACATCAGATGGACTGCCGAGTACACAGCAGGTTTGGCAACAACAGCGGACTAAGTTAAGCAATTATGTTACATGGTGACACATTAAGTTTGAACATGGCACATTTTTTTAGGTAAATACGGTAGTAGAGGTGATCAGACAATTAATTAATCATCTGAAGTAGTAGTAGAAGAAGAAGAGAAAGAAGAAGAAGTAATAGGAAGAAAGAAGGAGAAAGAAGAAGTAAAATGAAGAAGAAGAAAGAAGAAGAAGAAAAACAAAGAAGAAGAAGAAAGAAAGAAAGAACGAAGAATAAGAAGAGGAAGAAAAGTAAGAGGAAGAAAGAAGGAGAAAAAAGAGATAAATTTAAGAAGTAAAATAAGAAGAAAGAAGAAGAAGAAGAGGAAGAAGAAGAAGAAAGAGGAAGAAGAATAGAAAGAAGAAAAAAAAGAAAAAGAAGAGGAAGAAGAAAGAAGAACAAGAAGTAGAAGACGAAGAAGAAGAAGAAGCAGAAAGAAAAAGAAGAGGAAGAAGAAAGAAGAAGAAGTGGAAGATGAAGAAGAAGAAGCAGAAAGAAGAAGAAGAGGAACAAGAAGAGGAAGAAGAAGAAAGATTAAGAAGAAGAAGATACAAGAAGTAAAAAGGAGCAGAAGAAAGAAGAAAAAGAAGAAAGAAGAAGTTAAAAAAAAGAAGAAGAATTAGGAAGAAGAAGAATTAGGAAGAAGAAGAAGAAGAAGAAGAAAGAGGAAGAAGAATAGAAAGAAGAAAAAAGAAGAAAAAGAAGAGGAAGAAGACAATGGAAGAAGAAGTAGAAGACGAAGAAGAAGAAGCAGAAAGAAAAACAAGAGGAAGAAGAAAGAGAAAGAAGAAGTAGAAGACGAAGAAGAAGAAGCAGAAAGAAGAAGAAGAGGAACAAGAAGAAGAAGAAGAAGAAGAAAAAGAAGAAGAGGAGGAGGAGGAGGAACAAAAAGAAGAAGAAGAAGACATGAAATATTTCATCTCCGCCTGAAATTTGGCTCCTTCTCGTGCACTTCTACTTGCGTTTCCAGACTTTCGTGCTTCTCATTCATTCTTCTCCCGTGAAGAGCGTCATCTGTAGCTATCTATTATCTTTTGCCCCACGTCAGAAAGGCATTGTGTGCATTCCAGTTCAAATTATGGAACTCTTTTTTTTTTCTTTTTTTGTTTTAAAATTCTATTGTCCAGGATCTTGTTTATTTCACTTTTAATTGCGTAGTAACTTCCGAGTAATGACTCATTCAAGATGAAAAGTTCTCCTCTTTGCCGTATTACTACAGAGAGAAGGGGCGAAAGTTAGAGAAAAGAAAGGGGGAAAGTGCTACATTTTCTGACATTCTAACTTAATTGTCTTCCACACAGCGAAAATGTACCACTAACAAAACTTCCACGTTAGATTGAGCAAACGAAACATGCACGTTGGAATGAGTAGACAAAACATGCATGTTAAATGAGCGACATACCTGCAAGTTAGAATAAGCAAAAAAAACCTGCATGTCAGAACGAGCAGACACAACCTGCATCTTAGAATAAGCAAACAAAACCTACTTCTTAGAATAAGCAAACAAAACCTACATCTTAGAATAAGCAAACAAAACTTACATGTTAGATTAAGCAAACAAAACCTACATGTTAGAATAAGCAACCAAAACCTACATCTTAGAATAAGCAAACAAAACTTACATGTTAGAATAAGCAAACAAACTCTGCATCTTAGAATAAGCAAACAAATCCTACAAGTTCGAATAAGCAGACAAAACCTACATCTTAGAATAAGCAAACAAATCCTACAAGTTAGAATAAGCAAACAAAACCTGCATCTTAGAATAAGCAGACAAAAACCTACATCTTAGAATAAGGAAACAAAACCTGGATCTCAGAATAAGCAAACAAAACCTGCATCTTAGAATAAGCAAACAAATCCTACAAGTTAGAATAAGCAAACAAAACCTGGATCTTAGAATAAGCAGACAAAACCTACATGTTAGAATCAGCAAATAAAATCCAGCTGTTCCAGAGAAGTTTTACAATACTCGTTTCAGTTATTGTTGTCTTTGAGATCATGTTAACACAGACTGAGTAGATATATGTATGTGTAAATACTAAATACTGACTGATGTATAAATATATATGTCAATACTTAATACTGAAGGATACATATGTTACTGTTGAACACAGACCGACTGGATACATGTGTATGTAAATACTAAGTACTGACTGATGTATAAATATGTATGTCAATACTTAATACTAAGTTTATATATGTTAGTGTTGAACATAGACTGATTGGATACACATATATGTAAATACTAAATTGGATACACATATATATGTAAATACTAAATACTGACTGATGTATAAATATGTATGCCAATGTTTAATACTGAAAAATATATACATTAGTGTTGAACACAGACTGACTGGAAATATGTGTGTGTAAATACTAAATACCAATTTATATATATATATATATATATATATAGGGGAAGTCAGTAAGTAACTCGCAAATTGAAATAGTTGATCAGTGGCAGTTGTCATGTAGCTTTTATGTATCTCAGTGGCAGTTGTCATGTAGTTTTTATGTATCTTATCTTATATCTTATATCCTTCTCGTGCCGTTAAACATCACATAGGACTCGCAAAGTAGTTCGCCAATTTTTCCTGCCTTCAGCGAGTCTTTCAACCTCATCAAAGGATTTTATGCCTGTTAATTTGGCCTCTCTTAATAATGTCCTCTTCAGAGTTTCATGCGGTCCGCTTCTTTTTCTTCGGCCTGTTGTGTTCCACTTGATAGCTTGTTTTGGGATTATATGATCATTTCTTCTCATCAAGTGACCATCATATGTCCATCTCCTTTTCCTGATCACCCACGAGACTGGTTGTTGTTCAGTCATCAGTCTGATCTCTGCATTGTTCTTGAATTCTTTCCACTTGATGCCGAGTATTTTCCTTAGGCATTTGTTTTCAAAAGAGTCTAATTTCTTGTCTATTTCTTTAGTTGTTTTCCAGCTTTCGCATGCATAAATGAGGGTGGATATAACATTTGAATTGAATAGTCTTAACTTGGTTTTTGTGCTTATAACTTTTGAATTCCATATGTTCTCAAGATTCTTGAAGATTGATGCTGCTTTTGCAATTCTGATCATAACTTCCTTTCTAGTGTCACCATCTTGGTCTATGTAGCTGCCAAGGTATGCAAATTGATTGACTTCTTCAATATCTGTCCCTTCTATGTATATATTTATGTATATATATATATATATATATATATATATAATATATATATATAGATAGTACCATCATCCAACTTTATAATAGTTGTATGTAGGGGGCGCTGGGAGTTACGCTTTTCATGAGCAAAGCAATAACAAAATGGCTACCCAACTATTAGTGTGTACCAAAGAAGAACAGAGAAGTGTAGTGTGTTTTTTTTTTGTGAGCTAAAGGACATTCAGAAGAAAATGATTACAGTTTATGCTGAAAAGTGTTTATCACGTAAAGCTGGGTAAAAGTATTTTCTCAGGGACGCACCGAAATTGTTGACGAAGTCCGACTTGGCCGTCCTATTCAGATTACAACAGAAGCGACTGTGCAACGTGTGAATGTGATTATCAGAGCTGATAGACGAGTAACGATAGACAGTGTAGCAAGTGCAGTCGGATGTTCACATGGCTTAGCCTACAGAATAATCCATGAGCAATTGAATTTTCGGAAAGTTTGCTCACGTTGGGTACCCAGAGATATGAATGATGAAAACAAAATGAACCGATTTGATTTGTCATTGCAGCATCTCGGTCATTACGCATATGAAGGTGAAGATATGCTCCAAAGGATTATTACTGGAAACGAATCTTGGATGCACTACTACCAACCAGAATCAAAACGTGCCTCAATGCAATGGAAACACCCGTCATCGCCATGCGCAAAAAAAAAAAAAATCAAGATTACGCCTTCTGCGGTGAATGTTATGCTGACAATGTTCTGGGATTATCAAAGAGTGTTGTTAACCAAGTTCCAGAAGTATGGTGACAGTGTGAATTCTGTATCGTATTGTGGAGTTCTGTCGATGCTGCGGGATGTAATTCGAAGAAAACGTCCTGGTCTGCTGACTAGAGGTGTGCTTCTCCTTCATGACAATGTTAGACCACATACGGCTCGGTTAACCCAAGAGAAATTTACCCAGTTGGGTTGGGAAGTTCTTGAACATCCACCCTATAGTTCTGACTTAGCTCCAAGTGATTTTCACCTGTTTGGTACATTGAAAAACCACTTTGGCGGGAGAAGATTCTCGAGTGACTAAGAGGTGGAAACAGAAGTAAAAAAAGAAATTGGTTCAGAAATCGGACTCCCGATTTTTACGCTATGGGTATTGCATCACTGATTACACGATGTGGTAAATGTATCAATGTTGGTGGCGGTTACGTTGAGGGGAATAATGTAGGTTCGAAAATTAAAAGTTTTCAAATTACTGTCGCATTTATTTATTTATTTATTTTTGTAACAGGCATTTGTGAGTTAATTGGTGACTTCGCTTGTAATAATATTTAATACGAGAGGACATATATATTAGTATTGAACACAGACTGAATCGACACATGAATGTGCAAATACTAAATATTGATTAATGTATAAATATATATGCCAATACTTAATCATGAAGGATATATATGTTAATGTTGCAAACAGATGATGATGTAAACAAATTGACTGTATACATGTATGTGTAAATACTAAATACTGACTGTTGAATAAATTTATATGCCAATACTTAATACTGAAGAATATATACATTAGTGTGGACCACAGACTAACTGGATACATGTATGCGTGAATAATAAATAGGAACTGTGGAATAAATATATATGTCAATACTTAATACTGAAGTGTACATATATATATATATATATATATATATATATATATATATATATATATATATATATATCTTATCTTATATCTTATATCCTTCCCGTGCCGTTAGACGTCACATAGGGCTCGCAAAGTAGTTCGCCAACTTAATAATGTCCTCTTCAGAGTTTCACGCGGTCTGCCTCTTTTTCTTCGGCCTGTTGTGTTCCACTTGATAGCTTGTTTTGGGATTCTCTGATCATTTCTTCTCATCAAGTGACCAACATATGTCCATCTCCTTTTCCTGATCACCCATGAGACTGGTTGTTGTTTTTTCATCTGTCTTATCTCTGCATTGTTCTTGAATTCATTCCATTTTATACCAAGTATTTTGCTTAGGAATTTGTTTTCGAAAGACTCTAACTTCTTGTCTATTTCTTTAGTTGATTTCCAGCTTTTGCATGCATAAATGAGGGTGGATATTACATTTGAATTGAACAATCATAACTTGGTTTTTGTGATTATAACTTTTGAATTCCATATGTTCTCAAGATTTTTAAAGGACAATGCTGCTTTTGCAATTCTTATTCTAACTTCCTTGATGGTGTCACCATCCTGGTCTATGTAGCTGCCAAGGTATGCAAATTGCTTTACTTCATGAACAACTGTTCCTTCTACATATATTTTTCCTTCTTGATTAATGAGAAATTTGTTTTTTGTTTTTTCTTTGTTAATTTCAAGACTTATTTTGTTAGCCAAGGAAAACAGAATCTGTTTTTTTCCTGCATTGATTTCACATTGTCACTTATAAAAGTTATGTCATCTGCAAAATCAAGATCTTCTATTTGGGTCCCATGTACCCAATCATTGCTGGTTTTACCTGTACAGCACCTTTTCATTATAAAGTTTATGGCAATTCCAAAAAGCATGGAGATAATATGTGTCCTTGTTTCATGCCTGTTTTAATCTGAAACCATTTGCTCTTTCCTTCTTCTGTCTTGACTTCACAAACATATCCATTGTAGAGATCTCTAACGATGGTGACAATTTTAGATGATATTCCATACAGACTTAAAATTCTCCACACTGAATCTCTGTGTATGCTATTAAATGCTTTTTTAAAGTCTATGAAGTTCAGTATTAATGGTTTCTGCTTTTCAATATGTTCTTCAAGTATTATTCTTAGAGTAAAGATCTGGTTGAGACAGCTTCTCCCTTTTTGAAATCCTGCCTATTCTTCTCTCATTGCAGTATCCACTACATCCTTAATTCTATTCAAAACCACTTTACAAAACACCTTTGACCCAACTGATAGTAAGGTTACACCCCTCCACTTATTGCAGTCACTGAGGTTTTTGGGTATTTTAACAATGATTCACTTTTTCCATTTAGAAGGGGCCTTTTCTTCTTTCCAAATTTTATAAAACATTCTTTATAGTTGGCTCACTGGAAGATATCAACTTATAATAAAACAAGGGGTATGACAAGGATATGTACTGTCTCCAGACCTTTTTTCTCTGTACAGCGAGAATATTCTAAGAATGATCATCACAGAATCAGTCTTAAAAATTGGAGGATACAATATTAACAATCTTCGGTATGCTGACGACACAGTACTGATAGCTGAGAACCAACAAGACCTGCAAAATCTCTTGGATATAGTCGCCAAAGAAAGTGAACAGAAAGGCCTTACTCTGAACATCAAAAAGACAGAGACTATGGTTATATCTAAGAAACAGAATCCACCAGCATGCAGTATTAAATTACATGGAACTATTCTAAAGCAGGTGCAGAAATTCAAATACCTTGGAGCAGTAATAATTTCAGATGGGAAATGCAAAACAGAAATTAGGAACAGAATAGGCCAAGCAAAGACTGCATTTCAGAGAATGAGAAACCATATTATCCAATACATCCTTATCAATGAATGTTAGAAAACGAGTTCTAAAATGCTATATTGAACCTATCTTGTTATATGGAAGTGAATCATGGACAATAGGCAAGTCTGCACAAAAATCACTGGAAGCAGCAGAAATGTGGTTTATTAGAAGAATGTTGCGAATCCTCTGGACAGCAAAAATAACTAATGAAGAATGTATGAGAAGAGCTGGAGAGACAAAAAACCTTGTCAAAAAGATAAGAGAGAGACAATGTACTTTCATAGGACATGCAATGAGAAGAGGGGGCATTGAAAATATTATAATAACAGGGAAAAATAGAAGGAAGAAGATCAAGAGGAAGTCCATTGGAAATGATACTGGACAGTCTGACAGGATGGTGTGAGAGGAGATCACCAACTGAACTGATGGCCTGCATGAAGAATCGTGTACTCTGGAGAAGCATAATAGCCAACGCCAGTCGGCACGGAACCTGATGATGATGATGATATACTTTAGTGTTGAACACAGACTGACTGGATACATGTATGTGTAAATACTAAATACTGACTGATGTATAAATATATATGCCAATACTTAATATTGGAGGATATATATATATATATTAGTGGTGAACAAAGACTAACTGGATACATGTATGTGTAAATACTAAATACTGATCTATTAGTTGCAAAATTTCCTCTTTCATCCGCCCCTGTTTAGCATGCTGTTTGTTTGGAGGTAGGATTTCGATAGATGTTTGCTGAATAGAGTCTTTAAGCATATTCCATTGTTCATCAATCATTTGAGTCTTCTCTATAGCATTATACCTATTATGTACTATGGTCCTACATTGTTCTTGTATTGTCTTATCTTTCCGTAACAGCTCTCTATCTAGTTCTTTGTTTTTATCTGCTACCTTTAACCTCTTTAGCCTGATTCTCACTTTTCCTAAACTGGGATGTGGTCACTGTTGCAATCTGCTCTTGGTCTTGTTTTCACAGATATTAGTGAGTTCTTGAATCGTCTGTTGATCATAATGTAATCTATCTGGTTACATATGTTATTATTTGAGCTTTTCCATGTCCATAGTTGCCTTGGGTGTTGTTGAAACAAAAGTATTTCCTGTTATCATTTTATTCTTTTCTGCCCACTCAATCAACATCTCTCCTCTTTTGTTTCTGATTCCTAGCCCATACTTGCCAGTAGCTTCATTGTCTTGTTCAGTCCCTACTTTTGCGTTTAAATCACCTAGCACAAAGTTTACTTCCCATGGTTTGCACTGTTTCATTGCCATGTCCAGATTGTTGTAAAACTCTTTTATCTCATCAGAACTTTCTAAAGTTGGTGCGTATATTTGGATGAGATTTGTGTCTAGTGGATGGCCCTGTAATTTAACAATTAACACTCTGTCTGATATGCACCAGAAACCTTTCACAGTTCTTGCTGTCTTCTTATCTAATATTATGCCAACTCCATTTCTATGCTGGTTTCCCCCGGAATATATTATTTTTAAGTCTTTATGGTCTCTGCTTCCTTCTCCAGTCTATCTCATTTCACATAAACCAAGGATGTTAATTTCCATTCTTTTCATTTCTTGTTCGATGTTTTCCAGTTTTCTAAGTTCTGTTAATGTTCTAATGTTCCATGTTGCAATTACTGTGGTGTTACTTGTATTTTCTTTGCATATTGTAGTTGGATGACGATCTGGTATCACCTGTCGCACGTGATAGTCCACACCGGACGAGGTGGTTCCACTGGAACCCCCATTAATGTTGTTATGATTCAAAGAATTGTGGATTGTCATGATTGTTCTTGGGAATATGCAGTGTTGGTTTCCCCTTGCCTTCCACTGGTTTGTTTATGGTTTACTCCACTGGCCTTTGATTCTGGCAGAGCCTACCCTACAAGGCAGCATTTGGTTTAAAATCAGAGTTTTCCTTCTCTTAGATGAGCTACCAACCAAGACTAACGAGTATCATCTACCCAAAGTGTCTGGTTTTCAGGCGTCAGATACTCGCCTTTCGCCTCTTCTCCTGTCAGTTTAAACAGTTCCACCACGAGAAGGCCAGGATCTGGACTTGGACTGTCAGAGGCTATTTGAGATGCACGCCTTAGAGACATTTAATTGGAGTGGAGAGCTTATACTCCATATATAAATATGTATGCCAATACTTAATACTGAAGGATATATATATATATATATATTAGTGTTGAATACAGACTGACTGGCTAATTCAATCAGGAGAAATAAAATGTGCTCCATATTAAAATGTCAAAGGAAAAGAATATCATAAAAGCAAGAATTTTGCTGAACATGTCAAGAATAATATGAGTGAGAATGTTGTGATTACATTCTGTGATCAAACAATAATGATCAAAGTGCCCACTGTAAAAGCGTGGGCAATGACAACGGAGGGAGACAACAAAGAAAATAAACAGGTAACGCCTGAGATTTTTTTTTTTTTTCATGAGGAGGACGATTCACGGCCTGGCTGCTTGGTGAGAACGTGGAGTTTTGTTCTGTTTGTCAGGAAATATTCATAGAACATTTTCAAGTGAAGGTAACTGATGATAGTGTTAATGACAGTGATATGTACGTGGTGCTAGTGACATTGATGGTGGCAGTGATATAATAGTGGTGGTAGCTATGATGGTAGTAATGTAGTAGTAATGATATTGGTTATGATGGTAGTAATGTAGTAGTAATGATATTGGTTATGATGGTAGTAATGTAGTAGTAATGATATTCGTTATGATGGTAGTAATGTAGTAGTAATGATATTGGTTATGATGGTAGTAATGTAGTAGTAATGATATTCGTTATGATGGTAGTAATGTAGTAGTAATGATATTGGTTATGATGGTAGTAATGTAGTAGTAATGATATTGGTTATGATGGTAGTAATGTAGTAGTAATGATATTGGTTATGATGGTAGTAATGTAGTAGTAATGATATTGGTTATGATGGTAGTAATGTAGTATGATATTGGTTATGATGGTAGTAATGTAGTAGTAATGATATTGGTTATGATGGTAGTAATGTAGTAGTAATGATATTCGTTATGATGGTAGTAATGTAGTAGTAATGATATTCGTTATGATGGTAGTAATGTAGTAGTAATGATATTCGTTATGATGGTAGTAATGTAGTAGTAATGATATTCGTTATGATGGTAGTAAATTAGTAGTGATTATATTGGTTATGATGGTAGTAATGTAGTAGTAATGATATTCGTTATGATGGTAGTAAATTAGTAGTGATGATATTGACTATGATGGTAGTAATATAGTAGTAATGATATTGGTTATGATTGTAGTAATTTAGTAGTGATGATATTGGTTATGATGGTAGTAAATTAGTAGTGATGATATTGACTATGATTGTAGTAATTTAGTAGTAATGATATTGGTTATGATGGTAATAATGTAGTAGTGATGATATTGACTATGATGGTAGTAATGTAGTAGTAATGATATTGGTTATGATGGTAGTAATTTAGTAGTAATGATATTGGTTATGATGGTAATAATTTAGTAGTGATGATATTGGTTATGATAGTAGTAATTTAGTAGTAATGATATTGGTTATGATGGTAGTAATTTAGTAGTGATGATATTGGTTATGATAGTAATAATTTAGTAGTAATGATATTGGTTATGATGGTAGTAAATTAGTAGTGATGATATTGATTATGATGGTAGTAATGCAGTAGTAATGATATTGGTTATGATGGTAGTATATGATAGTAGTAATGCAGTAGTGATGATTATGATGGTAATGACGTGATCGTGGTAGTGGTTTTGATGGTTATGTGATGACAGATATTATGGAGGTGATGATGATGATGATGATGATGATGATGATGATGATGATGATGATGATGATGATGATGATGATGATGTACTTACCGTAGTGTGTTGAGTTGAGAAATCTACATTTGTGCCAGATTTTTTTTATTAGGAGGATGCAGACAAGCTTGGTCTATCCATTGTTAGTGTTTTATCTGTTGTTTATTTTTTATCTGTTGCTTGTGTTTTATCTGTTGCTTGTGTTGTATCTGTTGCTTGTGTTTTATCTGTTGTTCGTGTTTTATCTGTTACTTGTGTTTTATCTGTTGTTTGTGTTTTATCTGTTGTTTGTGTTTTATCTGTTGTTCGTCTTTTATCTGTTGCTTGTGTTTTATCTGTTATTTGTTTTGCTTTGTGCCATTTTTGTCTCTGCCCACTTTCCTCGCTGTTTGTAGCATTTTTTAAACTGTACCATACACCTCCATCTGTTCTGATGGTTTTGATTGTAGTGATGTGCTGGTGTTTGCTATCATGATGACAGTGTGATGGTAGTGATAGTAGTAATTGTGATGATGATAATGTGTGGTAAAGGTAGCAGTGGCTGTGATGATGATAATGTGGTGGTATAATATTTTCAATTGTTAATAATATATTTCTGACTAAAGAAGATGTATTATGACTAATACCGACTTTATCTTCTCACACTTCTGTTGTTTAGATTAGGTTTCACAAACATTGCCACTTCACTAATCAGAGGAAGTCCGATGAAATGTTCTCTACAGAATTCATTTAATTCTGACAAATAAGATATTCGACTTAGAATTCACAACATCACTTGTACTAAGATGCAATATGACATAAACTTCGTTAGTTTCGTCGTTGAAGCACATCAATGTCAAACTATCATATTCTACATGCCGCATTTCTCAATGTTCTCAATTTCACATTATTCTACACTTGATACGAGAACATTTCCCAATTCCGTATGATATCAGGTGTGCAACACGTGGTCAACTAGTTCCTCGTCTAAAATCACTGTACTCGAAGTTTCAAAGTAACAAATATTCATATCACTTGAAATATATCTTCAATCTTTCCTAGAACTACTTTTGCAAGACTGCTTTTCCTGAGTATCTATTGCTCTAATTGTCCATCTATTCCAACTGTCGTTACCTATGTCTTCTTTCTCTCTCGTGTCTTCTCTGGTGTGTGTTCTCCTTCTCCTGTTCTTCTCTGATTGTCTGTCCTCTTCTTCTCTTGTCTGGATCGGACTCAGTTCACTGACCGTCCTTGTTCCTCTGTCTTCTTGGCTCTGTCCTCTGCCTCTTCTTGGTTCTTCTCCCTTGTTCTTATTGTCTGTTCTTCCGTCTTCGGGCTCCCTCCTCTGTCTCTTCTTCTCCTCGTTCTCCTTTCCTGCCTCTCCTCTCTCCTTTTTAAAGTGCAGCTTCATGGATTAACCAGTAAGTATTTTGGCTCCACCCTTCAGGTGTCCACTGGTTCCCATAAGCGTTCTGATTGTCCGTCATTCAAACTGCACTGTGACTTATCTCTTTTAAGTCAATTGTCCAATAAGCCACGCCTCTAAATATTTAATTGGTCAGCTGGCCGAGCTGGTCACTCCTTTATTTAAAAACCGAGCGCAATCGCGTCACAACGCATGTCAGTCTGTGTCAGTTTCGTCTATACAATTGTTATTTACCTAAGATATTATCTTGCTCTTTCGTGTCAGATATTTTACTGTGTCCTCGCTTTTCACTGTATCTGCCTTTTCTATTCGTCTTTTCTATTTTGTTTATCACCGCTTTGTTATCACTGGACCATCCTACTTTCTGGCGTCCTTTCTTTATCTTACCTTTATGTCAGCGTCACTGTGTCTCGTTTTTTTCTATTCACTGTTTCCACTGTTTACTTTTGTCCTCGTCTTGTTCTAGTGTCATGGAAGTTTTATATCTTTCTCTTCCTTTCCTCTCCATCTTTCTCTGTCGCCATTCGATGTTACTATTTTCTTTACAGAATATGTTCATAATCATCATCATCATCATCATCATGTGCCGTGCCGACTGGCGTTGGCTATTATGCTTCTCCAGAGTATCCGATCCTTCATGCAGGCCATCAGTTCAGTTGGTGATCTCCTCTCACACCATCCCGTCAAACTGTCCAGTATCATTTCTCTTGGTCTTCCTCTTGATCTTCTTCCTTCTATTTTTCCTGTTGATATAATATTTTCAATGCCCCCTCTTCTCATTGCATGTCCTATGAAAGTACATTGTCTCTCTCTTATCTTTTTGACAAGGTTTTTTTGTCTCTCCAGCTCTTCTCATACATTCTTCATTAGTTATTTTTGCTGTCCAGAGGATTCGCAACATTCTTCTAATAAACCACATTTCTGCTGCTTCCAATGATTTTTGTGCAGACTTGCCTATTTTATTCACTTCCATATAACAAGATAGGTTCAATATAGCATTTTAGGACTCGTTTTCTAACATTCATTGATAAAGATGTGTTAGCTAATATGTTTCTCATTCTCTGAAATGCAGTCTTTGCTTGGCCTATTCTGTTCCTAATTTCTGTTCTGCATTTCCTATCTGAAGTTATTACTGCTCCAAGGTATTTGAATTTCTGCACCTTCTTTAGAATAGTTCCGTTTAATTTAATACTGCATGCTGGTGGATTCTGTTTCTTAGATATAACAATAATCTCTGTCTTTTTGATGTTCAAAGTAAGGCCTTTCTGTTCACTTTCTTTGGCGACTATATCCAAGAGATTTTGTAGGTCTTGTTGGTTCTCAGCTATCAGTACTGTGTCATCAGCATACCGAAGGTTGTTAATATTGTATCCTCCAATTTTTATGCCTGGTTCTGTGATGATTGTTCTTAGAATATTCTCGCTATAGTAGGAGATAGTACACATCCTTGTCGCACCCCTTGTTTTATAGGTTATTTTCCAATTCTATTTTCAATTCGAACTGCTGCTTCTTAATTAATTATTATAATTGTTCATAATCATATTCATTAATAATAATAATAATAATAACAACAATATTCGTTACTTACAAAGTCATACTGCAGTGGTAGTGGTAGTGGTAGCAGTGACTGTAATGATGACAATGTGGTGGAAGTGGTAGTAGTGATTGTGACGATGATAATGATAATGTGATGGTGGTTGTTATGATGATGATGATGATGATAATGTGGTGATGGTGGTTTTGATGATGATAATGTGGTGGTGGTTATTATGATGATGATAATGCAGTGATAATGCTAGTAGTGGTTGTGTTGACAATAATGTGGTGGTGGTGGTTATGATGATAATAATGTGGTGATGATGATGATGATGATAATGTGATGGTGGTGATGATGATGATAATATGGTTGTAGTGGTTATGATAATGATAATGTGGTGGTGGTACTAGTAATGGTTGTGAAGATGATAATGTTGTTGTGGTGGTTGTTATGACAATTATAATGTGGTAGTGGTAGTTGTGATGATGATAATGTGGTAGTGGTTATGGTGATAATAATATGGTGGTTATGATGATGATAATGTGGTGGTGGTTATGATGATGATGATGATGATGATGATGATGATGATGATGATGATATTGTGATAATGCTAGTAGTGTTTCTGATGATGATAATGTGGTGGTGGTTATGGTGATGGTGATGATGATAATGATGATGATGATGATGATGATGATGATGATGATGATGATGATGATGATATAATGTGATAGTGGTGGTTATGATGATGATAATGTGGTGGTAGTGCTAGTAGGGTGTTTGAAGATGATAATGTGGTTGTGGTTGTTGTTATGATGACTATAATGTTGTTGTGGTAGTTATCATGATGATAATGTGGTAGTGGTTATGGTGATGATAATGTGGTGGTGATGGTTATTATGATGATAAAATGGTGGTTATGATGATGATAAAATGGTGCTGATGGTGGTTATGATGATGATAAAATTGTGCTGATTGTGGTTATGATGATGATAATGTGGTGTAATTGTTATGATAGTGACAATGTGGTGGTGATGGGTGTGATAATAATTATGTAGTTGTGGTGGTGGTTATGATGATGATAATATAGAGGTGGTAATTATGATGATGATAATATGGTGGTTGTTATGATGATGATAATATGGTGGTGATAGCAGTTATGATGATGATAATGTGGTAGTTGTTATGATGATGATAATGTAGTGGTGGAGGTTTTGTTGAAGATAATGTGGTGGTGTTTATGAGGATGATAATGAGGTGGTGGTGGTAGTGATGATGATGGTGATGATGGCCTTATATTTTCAGGAGAAGCAGAAAACAAACAGAATAATAAATATCTGTACTATATAGCCATACCTACAGAATAATAACCGGGTTTACTATATAGTCTTACAAACAGAAGAGTAACCATGTTTATTATATAGTCTTTCAAACAGAAGAATAACTAGTTGTACTATATAGTTTTACAAACAGAAGAATAGCCAGGTTTACTATATAGTCTTACAAACAGAAGAATAACCAGGTTTATTATATAGTCTTACAAACAGAAGAATAACCAGGTTTACTATATAGTTTTACAAACAGAAGAATAACCAGGTTTACTATATAGTCTTACAAACAGAAGAGTAAACAGGTTTATTATATAGTCTTACAAACAGAAGAATAACTAGTTGTACTATATAGTTTTACAAACAGAAGAATAGCCAGGTTTACTATATAGTCTTACAAACAGAAGAATAACCAGGTTTATTATATAGTCTTACAAACAGAAGAATAACCAGGTTTACTATATAGTCTTACAAACAGAAGAATAACCAGGTTTACTATATAGTCTTAAAAAGAGAAAAATAACCATGTGTACTAAATATTCTAAAGAATATTAAGATGCCATAAAATTGGAGGTTATGAAATACCAGAGATTAGATATGCTGATGGCACAGTATTACTGTCCACAACACAAAAAGGGATGGAAAAACTAATGATGTCAGTCTATAAGAATAATGAAGAGCAAAACCTTTACCTTAATGTAAAGAAAACTAAATTGATAACAACTGACAAAACAAATAAGGCAAATAAAATATGTATCAATGAGGAAAAACTGGAAGTGATTGAGAGTTTTGAATAATTTGGATCACTACTAACTAATAATGGAGATACAATGAGGGAAATTAAAAGGAGGACATCTATCACTCTTCAAAAAGTGAAAAAACTAAATAACCTGTAGAGAGGAACAGACAGAACCACAAAAATAAGATTTTTAAGGGCATGCATCTTTCCCATCACAACATATGCCTGTAAGACCTGGACACTTAACAAAACAGCTGAGAAACACATAAATGCCTTTGAATGTAAATGCTACAGAAGAGTTATTCAAATATTCTGGACACAAAAAAAAGAACAAATATATCTATACTACAAGAACTTAATAATGAAGAAGATTTGTCTAGTAAAGAGGATTAAAGATTCATTCATTCATTTGCATGTCCCTTGTGGAACTTTGCCTTCCTAACAGTAATCCTGTAGGCATCTCAGATTAAAGATAGAAAACTTAAATATTTTGGACACATTAAATGTCATGATAATCTAGAGAAGATGGCTGCAAGACATCGTTGATAATCTGCAAATAGATGCATCAGCATCAGGGCATCTTGCTTACAACTGAGAGGCCTACGGGAGACCTGTTAGGGAGGCAATGTTCCACAAAGGATATGCACATGACTGACTGACTATATAATCTAACAAACAGAATAATAACCAGGTGTACTATATAGTTCTACAAACAGAAGAATAACCAGGTGCACTATATAGTTCTACAAACAGAAGAATAACCAGGTGTACTATATAGTTCTACAAATAGAAGAATAACCAGGTGTACTATATAGTTCTACAAACAGAAAAATAACCAGGTGTACTATATAGTCTTGCAAACAGAAAAATAACCAGGTGTACTATATAGTCTTACAAACAGAAGAATAACCAGATGTACTATATAGTCTTACAAACAGAAGAATTATCAGGTGTACTATATAGTCTTTTATCATAGACTTTTGTTGTAAAATCTCATAACATATTATGCTTGATGTAATTTGTATATTTCAAGTGTCAATGTTTCAGTAATCAATGTTTCAAGCTAATATATGTGTACATTTGTTTCTCACTGACATGGCTGCCTGTGTTGTGTGACTTATACCAGTTTTATAATCTACTAAGATTTTGCTTTCATTTATTACAATGATTAACTTCTCTCTCTATCTTACATCAAAATAAACAATTTTACCTCTCACAAAAACACTCTGCTATTAAATCATCACAGCTCAATTTTCCTTCTGTCAGAAATTCCCATCTTTTTCACTTTTACTAGCGTTATTCTCGTTTTTTTTCTAATTTCCAGACCTTAAGTCTTGCTACCACAATGCAAAATGTTGTAATGTAAGTGTGTCACATGCTGATATCATCATCACTGAACTTTTTGTTGTTTATCACCAACACAAAAATTTTCATATTTTTTATCACCAACACTCAGCTTTTACATCTCTTATTACAAAAACACAAATTTCTCTCTTATATCACAGATATTCTAGTTTCTATCTCTTATATTGCAAATATTTTCTCTCTCTCTCTCTCTCTCTCTCATATCACAAACACTCTAATTTCCTCTCTCTCTTTCTCTCTCTCTCTCTCTCTCATATCATATCATATCACTCTGATTTATCTCTTATAAAGAGTCACCAGATTCTGTAAATGAAAAAACCATAACATTTTTCTGATTGAAAAAAATAAAAGCTAATTGGACTATGAGAAGTAATTGCTAACAAAGAATAGCACCAAACTTCCTATTTCTATTCTCATCACGGAACACAATGCATTTACGTTTATTAGTTTTGTTCTCTTCTAGTGCATTAACACAGTCATTTCTTATTTCAGAACTAGTTTCACTTTTTAAGGAACCCTGTTAAGCACTTCTATTGTCATACTATTTTTAGAACTAAAGTACTGAATAATCAATTTTCTCGGCATCATGGTTACCATGGTTACTAGCGTCGGGTCGTAACATCAAAATAATGGACATTTGCTAAATCACCACATAATTGTGTGGTAGTGGTCTCCCCAATGCCACTTTTTAAAAAAATAATTACAACATTTAGAATTTAACTTGCTAGTGCAATCATTGAAGTGAACGACACATGTTTAACTGTGTGATGGGACATTGTCAGTTCCGTATTGATGTTTCCTGTACAGACGTTTGGGGCCAACCAAGCTGGGAAGGTCTGCGCGGGAAGGTCTGCACGGGAAGGTCTGCGCGGGAAGGTCTGCGCGGGAAGGGTCAGACGACAAAACTTGCACCCTGGTCCTCCAGGTTGGAGTTTGGGGGTTGGGGGTTGAAGCATGGGGCCAACGACCCCCATCTCCTTAAAAATGATTAGGTTATAGAACAGATAAAGAAGCCTCGACATTGGACGGTTAAAAATGGATTACGGCGTTGGAACGTCAAAAATATTATGAGATGGAATATAAGGTTTATACAGACAAAGGGCAGCTAAAGAAATAGCAGATGAACTAAGTAGGTATGACATGGACGTTACAGCATTACAGGAAATCAGGTGGCTTGGAGAAGATATAACAGGCATAGGAGAAATGGTACTGGTATATGGAGGTATTACCAATGGAAGACATGAACTTGGGACAGGTTTTGTTGTCAGGAGAAAAGTATGGGACTTAGTGATGGACTTTGTTGCTAAGATGACTCAGGTAGAAAGTGCCCAGCAAGATGGTCATGAACAATACAAGGACCAGCTTTTTGTCTGTGACAAGTCGTGACAACCACTTCCAGCAAAAGCCCCTTAGTGGTGACATCTTCCTCTTCTATGGATTCATGTAAGAAACAAATCAATGTTTCAAGTGTCAATATTTCAAGTGTCAATGTTTCAAGTGTCAATATTTCAAGTGTCTATGTTTCAAATGTCAATATTTCAAGTGTCAATGTTTCAGTAATCAATGTTTCAAGCTAATATATGTGTACATTTGTTTCTCACTGACATGGCTGCCTGTGTTGTGTGACTTATACCAGTTTTATAATCTACTAAGATTTTGCTTTCATTTATTACAATGATTAACTTCTCTCTCTATCTTACATCAAAATAAACAATTTTACCTCTCACAAAAACACTCTGCTATTAAATCATCACAGCTCAATTTTCCTTCTGTCAGAAATTCCCATCTTTTTCACTTTTACTAGCGTTATTCTCGTTTTTTTTCTAATTTCCAGACCTTAAGTCTTGCTACCACAATGCAAAATGTTGTAATGTAAGTGTGTCACATGCTGATATCATCATCACTGAACTTTTTGTTGTTTATCACCAACACAAAAATTTTCATATTTTTTATCACCAACACTCAGCTTTTACATCTCTTATTACAAAAACACAAATTTCTCTCTTATATCACAGATATTCTAGTTTCTATCTCTTATATTGCAAATATTTTCTCTCTCTCTCTCTCTCTCTCTCATTCATATCACAAACACTCTAATTTCTCTCTCTCTCTTTCTCTCTCTCTCTCTCTCTCTCATATCATATCATATCACTCTGATTTATCTCTTATAAAGAGTCACCAGATTCTGTAAATGAAAAAACCATAACATTTTTCTGATTGAAAAAAATAAAAGCTAATTGGACTATGAGAAGTAATTGCTAACAAAGAATAGCACCAAACTTCCTATTTCTATTCTCATCACGGAACACAATGCATTTACGTTTATTAGTTTTGTTCTCTTCTAGTGCATTAACACAGTCATTTCTTATTTCAGAACTAGTTTCACTTTTTAAGGAACCCTGTTAAGCACTTCTATTGTCATACTATTTTTAGAACTAAAGTACTGAATAATCAATTTTCTCGGCATCATGGTTACCATGGTTACTAGCGTCGGGTCGTAACATCAAAATAATGGACATTTGCTAAATCACCACATAATTGTGTGGTAGTGGTCTCCCCAATGCCACTTTTTAAAAAAATAATTACAACATTTAGAATTTAACTTGCTAGTGCAATCATTGAAGTGAACGACACATGTTTAACTGTGTGATGGGACATTGTCAGTTCCGTATTGATGTTTCCTGTACAGACGTTTGGGGCCAACCAAGCTGGGAAGGTCTGCGCGGGAAGGTCTGCACGGGAAGGTCTGCGCGGGAAGGTCTGCGCGGGAAGGGTCAGACGACAAAACTTGCACCCTGGTCCTCCAGGTTGGAGTTTGGGGGTTGGGGGTTGAAGCATGGGGCCAACGACCCCCATCTCCTTAAAAATGATTAGTGTTATAGAACAGATAAAGAAGCCTCGACATTGGACGGTTAAAAATGGATTACGGCGTTGGAACGTCAAAAATATTATGAGATGGAATATAAGGTTTATACAGACAAAGGGCAGCTAAAGAAATAGCAGATGAACTAAGTAGGTATGACATGGACGTTACAGCATTACAGGAAATCAGGTGGCTTGGAGAAGATATAACAGGCATAGGAGAAATGGTACTGGTATATGGAGGTATTACCAATGGAAGACATGAACTTGGGACAGGTTTTGTTGTCAGGAGAAAAGTATGGGACTTAGTGATGGACTTCAGTGCCTCCAATGAAAGAATCAGCAGCCTCTGCACCAAGAGAACAAAGAAAAATATAACAATGATTAATGTGCATGCACCAACAGAGGATACGGAGGATGAAGTCAAAGAAGAATTTTACAACACGTTAGAGAGAGTAATAGAGAAGACCCAGAAACTTGATATACTGATAATACCAGGAGATTTCAATGCAAAGCTAGGAAAGGAGGAGTCACACAGACACATCACAGGAAAAGAAAGTCTGCATGAAACATCTAACGATAATGGATGGAGGCTAATAAATATGGCAGAAGCTTATGGAATGAGAATAAGTAGCACACGTTTTCAAAATAAGAACATCCATAAAAAAAAACATGGAAATCCCCCGATAATCTAACATGCAACCAGATAGACCATGTTTTAATTGATACCAAGCACACAACAAACATACTTCAGATCAGAGGTTACAGAGGGACTGAATGCAGCACCGACCATTATCTTGTTGGAGTTAAATTAAAATTCAGACCGAAGAAAAAAAAATTGTATATTAAATTAAATAAAAGCTCAGTAACAAATATAGATGCCTTGAAAAGAGAAGACACTAAAGAAAAATTCAGAAATGAGCTAAAACATAAGACAAACACAAGAGGTAATTAAGAAAATAAAAGCATTGACGATAGATGGGAAGATATAAAAACCATTATAAAGAAGACAGTGGAAGAATGCCTGGGAGTCAAGACCATAATTTAAAAAAAAGAACTGGTTCGATGAAGTCTGCAGAGAGGCAGTCATAAAGAAAAGAACAGAAAGACAGATATGGTTGAATGACATGAACAGCAAGCTAAATGAGGAGAAGTACCACACAATATAAAGAAACTCAAAAAGTTCTTCTCCAACAAAAGAAAACGACAATATATGAAAGACATGGTAAGCGAAATGCAGACATGCCATCAGAATAAGTAAAGCAGACAATTCTATAAAGAACTGCGAACAGTAAAGCAAGGGTATAAACAACCTCTGTAGAGCTTGAAGGATAGTAATGGAAACATGATTAACAGTGAAGAGAACATCTGTATCAGATGGAAAGAATATTTTGAAAAACTACAAAACTGTGAAGAGCCTATAACCATATTACCATGCTAAGAAATACAGACTTGTGAACCTGAAATAGAGGAACCAGACTTTTAAAAAGTCATCTACGGTATCATGTTTCTACGAAACAAGAAAGCAACTTGTTCAGATGTAATTGCTGCAGAACTGATTAAGGAAGGTCTAAATCTACATGAACAAATATGTGCACTAATACAACAAATATGGAGAGAAGAAAAACCCCCTAGTGAATGGAGAGAATCATTACTGATCCCAGTATTCAAAAAAGGCGATAAAAGCAAGTGTGAAACTACAGAGGAATATCATTACTGCAAACAAGTTATACAATAATATCTATTATACTTTTAAATAGATTAAAACCATACAGCAAGAACATACTGGGAGGCTATCAAGCAGGTTTTAGGAAGAATAGATCAACCATAGATAAAATATTTTATCTACGTCAAAGAGCAGAAAAGTACCGGGAATATGAAAAAAAGTACATAATATCTTCATTGACTTCAAGAAAGCCTGTGACAGCATAGACAGAAGCAGCTTATGGAAAATTATGAAAGAATTTGAGATACCTAATAAATTAGTCAATTTGACCAGAATATGTAAGGAGGATACACAAAATATAGTAATATATAAGGGAAGAAAAGTCAGAACCCTTCTCTGTAAGAATTGGTTTAAAACAAGGTAATACATTATCTCCATTACTATTCAATCAGTATTAGAAAAGGTAATCAGAGAAGCGAAAGAAGAAAGCCGTACAGAAGAACAAACTAAAATATTAGGATACGCTGATGAGGTCGACTTGGTTTGGGAAACTATGCAAGACGTCATCATTACCTGCATACACGCGAGAGATGTAGCACTAAAAGTGGGCTTGTCATTAACCAAGATAAGTATATGAAGATATCAAGAGACCAGATGCAGAATGATCCAGATTATATAAATGTTGGCGATTCGATTATTCGGAAAGCAGAAAAATACAGATATCTAGGCACAACCTATAACAGAAGCAACACAGTAAGTGAGAAAATTAAAATCAGAGTACAGATAGGGAATAAAATATACTTTGCCTCGCAACACCTGTTAAAATCCAAAATCCTGTCCCAAAACACCAAAAAATAACAATCTACAAAACTATAGTAAGACCAGCCGTCATGTATGTATCAGAAACATCGGGTGCGACAAAGAAAGATGAACAACAGCTGCAGATCTTTGAGAAAAGATCCTAAGAAGAATCTTTGGGCCAATAAAGGATACCAACAGTGGAGACTGGAGAGCTAGAAAGAACACTGAGCTGAATAGCTTGTTTAAATCCCAATGAATTATAAATGTCTTGAAACCGGATGAAAAAAAGAAATGACACAAAACCGCATGAAATATGAGCTAATTCCAAGTCGGAGACAAATTACTTTTACACTGTATAGTTGTCTTAAAATGCATATAGCAGTTATGCCAACCTCATGTTGTAGGAAGAGAGAACTCCAATGTAAAATTCTTTCATTTGAAAGGAAAAACAACACAAAAACCCAAAAAAAAAAAAAAACCAGGACAAACAGGCGTCCCAAAAGCATTATTTGGGACAGTGAAATTTTATGTTTAAAAGCCGGGACTGCCCCTGGTAACTGGGACGTCTGGCAACTATAATCGTATATAATTTCTACTTCTTATATCTTAAAAACAATGTGTCTCTCACTTTATCACTCTCTAATTTCTCCCTGTTACATCACAAATGCTCTAATTTCTATCTCTCATATCACAAATGCTCTGATTTCTACCTCTTATATCACAAATGCTCTAATTTCTATCTCTCATATCACAAAAGCTTAATTTCTATCTCTCACATCACAAATGTTCTAATTTCTATCTCTCATATCACAAATGCTCTAATTTCTGTCTCTCACATTACAAATGCTTAATTTCTACATCTCATATAACAAATGCTCTAATTTCTATTTCTCATATCACAAATTTTCTAATTTATATCTCTCATATCACAAATGCTCTAATTTCTATCTCTCATATCACAAATGCTTAATTTCTATCTCTCACATAACAAATGCTCTAATTTCTATCATCTCTAATATCACAAATGCTTAATTTCTATCTCCCATATGACAAACGCTCTAATTTCTGTCTCTTATAAAAACAAACATATCCCTTCTCTCACATCACCAAAACTAAAATGTTCCTCTATTATGTCATCAATACTTAAATTTTGTATGTCAACTTTATATATCAACTTTGTCTTTATATACCAACCTTGACTTTATATATCAACTTTGACTTTATATATCAACTTTAACTTTATATATATACTTCAACTTTATAAATCAACTTTGATCTTGCTTACACAGTCAATACCCAAATTTGAACTCGCTTACACAATCATTACCCTATTTTGAACTCGCTTATACGATTATTACCCGGGTTTGAATTCACTTACACAATCATTACCCATCTTTAAACTAGCTTGCACAATCATTATCCAGTTTTTAAATCGCTTACACAATCATTACCCAACTTGGTGACTGACTAAAAGCTAGCACATATCATAAACCAATCTTTGAAATGAAAAGCTAAAAAGTAAAGTGTTGATAAATCATGCACTTACCTACTTTGTCAGTAACACCTGCTTCAAACCTGACTGAGGAAATGAAACACGAAGATCTGTAGCCCCACAAACTGAAGGGAAATCTTGCTCTGAGAAAGTAACATACAATCTACCTACGTATATTGCAAGAAGGTCCGCGCACTTATCGAGCGCTTAACTTGGTTCTGTAAATGTTTCTACAGCGATGCAAGACCCGACACAGTACCTCTGAAAGTTCATATGAAGCAATGAATTCTCTTGTTTGCTGCACCCAGAATGTTATCACAGAGTGGAATACGTTTTAAATGATCTTTGAACTCGGCATAAACTGCTTCATTACTGTCTTATTAATTTCAAACTGTAAGCTTTAAGCGTTGGCAAACTCATCAGCTAAAAATGCACTTGTATAAAGTGCACCATAACAATGTTGTAATTCAGAGATGGTTCTAAACTGGCGATCGATGGTTTTGTGTTTTGTGCAGACTGAGACCTCCAACAAAAAGTAAATACAGTTCTCCTCGCCGCATCCGGCTACTGAACAAACAAAAGATGGGAAAATTACATTTTGCAATTTTGTGATCATGTAGAGTAGCTTGCGAACATTCCGCTTTCAGGTTGTGAATGTTTGAACAGAGTAGAACTACATGAAGAGTGTTCTGTTGATTATATATATATATATATATATATATTCTTATATCCTTCCCATGCGTTAAAAGTCATATAGGGCTCACATAGTAGTTCGCTAATTTTTCCTCTCTTCGGCGAGTCTTTCAACCTCATCAAAGGATTTTATACCTGTTAATTTGATCTCACTTAACAATGTCCTCTTCAGAGTTTCGCGCGGTCTGCCTCTTTTTCTTCGGGCTGTTGTGTTCCACTTGATAGCTTGTTTTGGGATTCTCTGATCATTTCTTCTCATCAAGTGACCAACATATTTCCATCTCCTTTTCCTGATCACCCATGAGACTGGTTGTTGTTCAGTCATCTATCTTATCTATGCATTGTTCTTGAATTCATTCCACTTGATGCCGAGTATTTTCCTTAGGCATTTGTTTTCAGAAGAGTCTGATTTCTTGTCTATTTCTTTAGTTGTTTTCCAGCTTTCGCTTGCATAAATGAGGATGGATATTACATTTGAATTGAATAATCTTAACTTGCTTTTTGTGCTTATAACTTTTGAATTCCATATGTTCTCAAGATTCTTGAAGATTGATGCTGCTTTTGCAGTTCTGATCCTAACTTCCTTTCTAGTGTCACCATCCTGGTCTATGTAGCTGCCAAGATATACAAATTGATTGACTTCTTCAATATCTGTCCCTTCTATGTGTATTTTTCCAATTTAGTTAAAGGGAATTTTCATTATTTATGTTTTGTCCTTGTTAATTTCAAGTCCTATTTTGCTAACCAGTGAAGACTGGCTATCTGTTTTTTCTTGCATGGAATTCACATTATTACTGATAAGAGTTATGTCATCAGCAAAATCAAGATCTTCTAGTTGGGTCATGTGTACCCAGTCAATACCTGTATTACCTGTGCAGCATTTTTTTCATTATGAAGTCTATTGTAATCCCAAAAAGTAAAGGAGACAGTATACATCCTTGTTTCACGCCTGTTTCAATCTGGAACCATTCACTCATCCCTTCTTCTGTCTTGAATGCACAAACATATCCACTGTAGAAGTCCTTAATGATGTTGATAATTTTAGATGGTATTCCATATAGACTTAATATTCTCCATAATGAATTTCTGTGTATGCTATCAAATGCCTTTTTAAAATCTATGAAGTTCAGTATTAATGGTTTTTGCTTTTCAATATGTTCTTCAAGCATTATTCTGAGAGTGAAGATCTGGTCGAAACAGTTTCTCCCTTTTCGAAATCCTGCTTGTTCTTCTCTCATTGCAGTATCCACTATATCTTTAAGTCTATTCAAAATGACCTTGCAAAATACTTTTGACACAAATGATATTAAGGTTACTCCTCTCCAGTTGTTACAGTCACTAAGGTTGCCTTTTTGTTTTGTTTTTTTTTTTGGTATTTTAACAATGATTCCTTTTTTTCCAATTAGAAAGGACCTTTTCTTCTTTCCAAATCTTGTTAAACATTCACTGTAGTTGTCTCATGTTGTCACTATTGATAGCTTTTAGCATTTCGGCTGTTATTTCATCTTCACCTGTAGCTTTTTGTTAGCCATTAAATTCACTGCTGATTCAATTTCATGCAATGTAATTTCATGTAGGTTGACATTTAGTTGTGGGGCTGGTAAGTCAGTTTCAAGGTTTAGCAATTCTTTTGGGTGTGATCGATTAAGTATTTCTTGAAAGTTTTCAGCCCATCTTTACTTTTGGTCTTTATATGATCTTAATAGGGTTCCAGTTTTGCTAAGGATTGGTCTTTCTTTAGATGTAATAGTACCTGTTAGCCTCTTTTGTATGTTATATAAAGTTTTGCTGTCTTCTGTTTTTGCTGCTTTTTCTGCCTCTTTCGCCATATTGTCTATGCATTCTCTTTTATCCCTTCTAGCTGAACTTTTTACTTTCTTGTCCATTTCTTTGTATATTGCTTTCGCCAGATCTTTTCCAAGATCTGTTTTTGCATTCAACATGTCTAATTTGACTGCTCGTCTTTCATGTATGTACTTCCATGTGTTTTCTGATATCCATGCTTTTCTATTTGGTTTTTTCAGGCTAGCGCTTGCTTTTGCTGCTGTGATCATGGCTGTGCTGTAAGAATTCCATAATTCATCTATACCTATTCCCTCAACTTCACAGCCATACAAAAAAAATCGTATGCATAATTTGTAGCTTTTTTTTAAAACAATATATATTTTGTCTGGCTGTTTGACATTTTCGTAGCAATAGTCGACTAAACTTGATAACTTTTGTGTGCATGCGATTTGTGTTATGTTTGTGTTTGTATCACAGTAAAGAGAGCAGTAAAGTTTGTGTTTTGTTTTGTTGTAGAATAGGCAGGGAGTAGTCAGAATGATTTTTTTTAAAAATTGGATTATATTGTCTTCATCCATTATTGGAATCAAATTACACAAAAAAAAAATTGTGAACAGAAAATATTACAGGGCAAAACAATGAACGTTTGCAGCTCTTTATATGACATACAAGTCACTTGGAAGTGCATGTCTCCAAACAATTTCACCTGCCGAAACAAAATGGAGTCAGTTGTGACGAAGTTTGACGTGATGCAAACCTGCAGACTTGTGGCAAGATGGCAAAGATCTGAGTGGGGATGAGAATTTTCGAGTCGTGAAAGGTGTTCTAAATTGATTCCAAACTTTTTAGAACATACGTATAACTTAGCTTCTTATGTTACATGTGTAACTTAGCTTCTTATGTTACATGTGTAACTGAGCTTCTTATGTTACATGTGTAACTTAGCTTCATAATTTTGGGGCCGGCTAGCGTAGTGGTTAGAGTACTCGTCTAGCAACCAAATGGTCGAGGGTTCGAATCCCCAGCTGAGCGGGATTTTTTTTCCGACCAATACGGCCCTGAGGTCGACCCAGCCTCGTAAAATGGGTACCAGAGAAAATCTGGGAAGTAAAGGCAGCGAGGAAAGGAACTGGTCACCCTACCTCACACGCTGATGACCCAGCATAATGAGGTCTCTATCGCTTCACCCCCTACGGCATTTGAAATGCTATGGGACTATCTTTACTTTTTTATGAGAGAGCGTTTCATATATTAACGTTTGTGAATATATTTCTTGCGTTTTAAGAGTGTGAGCACTCCTCCTGTGTTTTGAGTGTGTGTATGTGTGTGTGTGTGCTTTGTGTGTTCATCAAAAGTGTGAGTGTGCTTCATATGTTTTATGTATTTGTGTATTCTTCATTAGTGTTATATGTTTCAGTGTGTTTCATGGGTGTTGCAAATGTGAATGTACTTCATGTGTTATATGTACGAGTCTGCTTCATGTGTTATATGTACGAGTCTACTTCATGTGTTATATGTACGAGTCTACTTCATGTGTTATATGTACGAGTCTACTTCATGTGTTATAGTACGAGTCTACTTCATGTGTTATATGTACGAGTCTACTTCATGTGTATATGTACGAGTCTACTTCATGTGTTATATGTACGAGTCTACTTCATGTGTTATATGTACGAGTCTACTTCATGTGTTTTATGTACGAGTCTACTTCATGTGTTATATGTACGAGTCTACTTCATGTGTTATATGTACGAGTCTACTTCATGTGTTATATGTACGAGTCTACTTCATGTGTTATATGTACGAGTCTACTTCATGTGTTATATGTACGAGTCTACTTCATGTGTTATATGTACGAGTCTGCTTCATGTGTTATATGTACGAGTCTACTTCATGTGTTATATGTACGAGTCTACTTCATGTGTATATGTACGAGTCTACTTCATGTGATATGTACGAGTCTGCTTCATGTGCTATATGTACGAGTCTACTTCATGTGTTATATGTACGAGTCTGCTTCATGTGTTATATGTACGAGTCTGCTTCATGTGTTATATGTACGAGTCTACTTCATGTGTTATATGTACGAGTCTACTTCATGTGTTATATGTACGAGTCTACTTCATGTGTTTTATGTACGAGTCTGCTTCATGTGTTATATGTACGAGTCTACTTCATGTGTTATATGTACGAGTCTGCTTCATGTGCTATATGTACGAGTCTACTTCATGTGTTATATGTACCAGTCTACTTCATGTGTTATATGTACGAGTCTACTTCATGTGTTTTATGTACGAGTCTACTTCATGTGTTATATGTACGAGTCTACTTCATGTGTTATATGTACGAGTCTACTTCATGTGTTATATGTACGAGTCTACTTCATGTGTTATATGTACGAGTCTACTTCATGTGTTATATGTACCAGTCTACTTCATGTGTTATATGTACGAGTCTACTTCATGTGTTTTATGTACGAGTCCGCTTCATGTGTTTTAGGAGCATATGTTTCAAGTGCGTTACATGTATGAATGCGTTTCATGTATGTTTATGATTTATGGTCTGGGTTATCATCATTTTAATTCATACAATTCTATGGCACAACACTCCACTCTATCTGTGGTCAGTGTTCAAATACAACCCAAAACACAGTCAGAGTTTAAGCAAATGTATTCTCCCAAAACCAAGGCTTGACATGTTCATAAAAAAAAACTTCTCTTACTTATAATTAATATTCGTTCTTATAACTTGTCAGTATCTGTTTGAGATGGACTATATGCCTCCGTAGTATGTATTTATGGTTGTGCGTATTTTACATACACGTATGAGTAGGTGTAGGTGCGTATATGTATATCGGTATGTATGTATGTATGTATGTATGTATGTATGTATGTATGCATATATGTATGTGTGTATGTACACGTTTTATGTGTACATACATGTGTATGCACATGTCTATGTGTACACATGTGAATGTATATGTGTATATGTACATGTGTTCAAGGATGTATTTGTTTATATGTGGTATCTATGTGTGAATAAATGCATCGGTATATATTTCCTTTAAGAAATGTATAGGTACATGTACTATCAAAGTCTAAATTAGTTTAATCTAAAGTATGGCTGATTGTTGTATCTTTTCTATTGCTGTTCTTAAAATGTGTGAGTTTATAATTAATGTGAACATGTAATAAAATTTATTTCATGTAGTTGCATAAAGTAGAATGTGAAGTGTATGGAAAGAAATGGTTTATTAATTATTTCCTTATTCATTTTTTTTTCATGCATATTATGTTCAAGAACAAATGCTGAATATCTGTGACTGAATGAAAGTTGTATGATGAAGGGCAGAATGGTAGACGGGCCTGCGTGCCCAATTCTTACCTCTTGGAAAATAAAGTCTTTTCGTTCGTTCTGTTCATTGCACTCCGGACATGACCACATGATCACTCCCCCCCCCCCCCAACATATTCATCAGTGTCCTGTGGCTGGTAGTACCTGTCCTGCGGCTGGTAGTACCTGTCCTGCGGCTGGTAGTACCTGTCCTGCGGCTGGTAGTACCTGTCCTGTGGTGGTAGTACCTGTCCTGTGGTGGTAGTACCTGTCCTGTGGCTGGTAGTACCTGTCCTGCGGCTGGTAATACCTGTCCTGTGGCTGGTAGTACCTGTCCTGTGGCTGGTAGTACCTGTCCTGTGGCTGGTAGTACCTGTCCTGTGGCTGGTAGTACCTGTCCTGCGGCTGGTAGTACCTGTCCTGCGGCTGGTAGTACCTGTCCTGTGGCTGGTAGTACCTGTCCTGTGTTGGTTGAGAATTCCTCTTGCGCGTCTCGTATGTCTCTCGTTCCTGGCCAAGCCAATAATATACTCTCAACTCTCTCTCAGTCTAAGCAGAGATGTGGATTCCCTGCCCTTGAAGTCCTCCATTCTGTTTCTCTCTCTTCCCCCCCCCCCCTCTCTCTCTCTCTCTCTCTTAGGGCATTGATAATATCGGCTCGATGCAGTGGTTGTCCATCTGCCATCTCTCATTTACCTGGATGCCCACGTGTCCAGGAACATAGGTGAAGGTGACTCTGTAAATCATTGATCTCTGTAATGACTCAAGCCACTGCCTGCGTACAGAACCTGCCTCAACCTTCCGGATCATACAGAATCACTTAGTACGCAGACACGGATGTAGTCTTGTGACTCCAGCCAGAGGAAAGCTTTCATTACCGCCATCACTTTCATCGTCGTACTGCTTGTGATCATATCGAAGGCACCGCTGGCTCTCTTGATTATTCTGCCCACTGAAAGTGCTGTGAATGCTCATGCACTCCTCTGATGTGGTACAAAGAACCCATCTGTGTAGATTACAGCATCTGCTTCATTAGAGTTTTCACTGATGATGTGTTTACCTCGGCACTTACAGCAAGTAGGTTCTGCTTCTCTTATCAAGAGTGACAGTGCAAGAGAAGGAGACCCTGGACACTGAAGACACAGGTACCCATTCCTGGCCAGGGTTGATATGGTTAGGTTCACAGACCTGCTTGATAATATATGCACGACCCATTTATGACTTGCCTGATCTTCATGTGTGGTAAGTTTGTGTAAAAGATTATGTGCTTTTCGTTCATATTGCGTCTGTATGAATATATGCCTCCGTAGTATGTATTTATGGTTGTGCGTATTTTACATACACGTATGAGTAGGTGTAGGTGCGTATATGTATATCGGTATGTATGTATGTATGTATGTATGTATGCATATATGTATGTGTGTATGTACACGTTTTATGTGTACATACATGTGTATGCACATGTCTATGTGTACACATGTGAATGTATATGTGTATATGTACATGTGTTCAAGGATGTATTTGTTTATATGTGGTATCTATGTGTGAATAAATGCATCGGTATATATTTCCTTTAAGAAATGTATAGGTACATGTACTATCAAAGTCTAAATTAGTTTAATCTAAAGTATGGCTGATTGTTGTATCTTTTCTATTGCTGTTCTTAAAATGTGTGAGTTTATAATTAATGTGAACATGTAATAAAATTTATTTCATGTAGTTGCATAAAGTAGAATGTGAAGTGTATGGAAAGAAATGGTTTATTAATTATTTCCTTATTCATTTTTTTTTCATGCATATTATGTTCAAGAACAAATGCTGAATATCTGTGACTGAATGAAAGTTGTATGATGAAGGGCAGAATGGTAGACGGGCCTGCGTGCCCAATTCTTACCTCTTGGAAAATAAAGTCTTTTCGTTCGTTCTGTTCATTGCACTCCGGACATGACCACATGATCACTCCCCCCCCCAACATATTCATCAGTGTCCTGTGGCTGGTAGTACCTGTCCTGCGGCTGGTAGTACCTGTCCTGCGGCTGGTAGTACCTGTCCTGCGGCTGGTAGTACCTGTCCTGTGGCTGGTAGTACCTGTCCTGTGGCTGGTAGTACCTGTCCTGTGGCTGGTAGTACCTGTCCTGCGGCTGGTAATACCTGTCCTGTGGCTGGTAGTACCTGTCCTGTGGCTGGTAGTACCTGTCCTGTGGCTGGTAGTACCTGTCCTGTGGCTGGTAGTACCTGTCCTGCGGCTGGTAGTACCTGTCCTGCGGCTGGTAGTACCTGTCCTGTGGCTGGTAGTACCTGTCCTGTGTTGGTTGAGAATTCCTCTTGCGCGTCTCGTATGTCTCTCGTTCCTGGCCAAGCCAATAATATACTCTCAACTCTCTCTCAGTCTAAGGAGAGATGTGGATTCCCTGCCCTTGAAGTCCTCCATTCTGTTTCTCTCTCTTCCCCCCCCCCTCTCTCTCTCTCTCTCTCTTAGGGCATTGATAATATCGGCTCGATGCAGTGGTTGTCCATCTGCCATCTCTCATTTACCTGGATGCCCACGTGTCCAGGAACATAGGTGAAGGTGACTCTGTAAATCATTGATCTCTGTAATGACTCAAGCCACTGCCTGCGTACAGAACCTGCCTCAACCTTCCGGATCATACAGAATCACTTAGTACGCAGACACGGATGTAGTCTTGTGACTCCAGCCAGAGGAAAGCTTTCATTACCGCCATCACTTTCATCGTCGTACTGCTTGTGATCATATCGAAGGCACCGCTGGCTCTCTTGATTATTCTGCCCACTGAAAGTGCTGTGAATGCTCATGCACTCCTCTGATGTGGTACAAAGAACCCATCTGTGTAGATTACAGCATCTGCTTCATTAGAGTTTTCACTGATGATGTGTTTACCTCGGCACTTACAGCAAGTAGGTTCTGCTTCTCTTATCAAGAGTGACAGTGCAAGAGAAGGAGACCCTGGACACTGAAGACACAGGTACCCATTCCTGGCCAGGGTTGATATGGTTAGGTTCACAGACCTGCTTGATAATATATGCACGACCCATTTATGACTTGCCTGATCTTCATGTGTGGTAAGTTTGTGTAAAAGATTATGTGCTTTTCGTTCATATTGCGTCTGTATGAATATATGCATGCTCTTCATGTGTGTTCTATACGCCAAGCACACTCAAAACACAGAAAGAGCATTCATACAAGTAGCATAAAAAAACTCACTCACATATACAACACAAATCAAGCACATTCACTCGTGTAACATACGAAGGAAATATAGAAACTAACGCAATACGACACATTAGCAGTGGCTGATGGGTAGTTTGAACATGCACAGCGCAGCACACTACCCTTAGTCTAGTTGAAACCAAGGTCTAATAAACATGAAAGCTCCGATTTCGGATTGCACCATTGGTGAACAAAGAGTCATAGTTAGATTTCTTTGGACAGAGGGAGTGAAACATGTCGAAATTCACACTAGGATGTTAGCTCAGTAAGAATATTAGCTCAGTAAGAATATTAGCTCAGTAAGAATATTAGCTCAGTAAGAATATTAGCTCAGTAAGAATATTAGCTCAGTAAGAATGCGAAAACAGCAATATTCAGCTCAAGCTTCATAAACCATTAGAAAGGTTTACAGCAGGAAGAGCAAACGCGAAAAGATGAAACTCAGTCTGGTCGACCATCAACATCGCCCGCACAAATCCACATCAACATCGCAGGCACAAGTCCACATCAACATCGCAGGCACAAGCCCACATCAACATCGCCCAGACAAGCGCACATCAAAATCACACAGACAAGCCCATTCTCATATTAATAATATGTGGACATCCTCGTCCACAGCCACTTAAAGCAGAGCCTTACATATGTTGGCACCAGAAAATGTAACCGCCCTCGCTGCGTTACCTGCCCGATAGTCTGGGAAACGAAAACGATCAACTTTCCCAAAACTATCCTCACTCTTCATGAGGGATTCACATGCAAGTCCCCTAATGTGATATATGTCATCGTATGCAAAAAGATGCAGGATAACGTATATTGGTGAGACTGGCCTCAGATTAGGGGATCACATGTAGAAACATCTGTACGATATCGCCCAGCATGCTTCTAAACCAGTCCCAGATCATTTTAATGGCCCCAACCACAGAGGAAAATCTGATTTTCTGGTAACAGCCATCAAACGCAGATAACACAAACTGCCTAGCGCTTGAGAATCGCTGCATTCAGGATTATGGGATGCTAGACCCACACGGGTTAAACTCGCTATTCAGCTACACCTAACAGTCTCCTCTTCAACAATTATAATCCCTCTCCACTAAGCTCCATTCCCATTTTACTTGTTACACATAGTTCAGAACCTCCTCACAGCATCACATTACAACCCCTCTACCCTAACTATAATCATCTATTTCACCTTATCCTGGCTAGGTCAGCATTGTACCACTCTCTCTCCCCTCCCCGGTTTCCCTACCCACCACCTCCAGTTACAACCCACCAACCACACATCACAGGTATCCATTTAAACATTCTCTACGCTCTACTATACTCATTTCTGACACACATCGTCGGACAAGCTACATTTTCTTACAAGTTACAGCTGTGCTCTTTTTTTTAAATATAGCATTCATGTGAATCTATAGTTTATCTCCTCTCTCTATTTCTTCGTCCTGTATGTTTTTTGTATGATTATGGCTCACGCCGAAACGTCACAACTTTGTAATCGTTAAGTAGTAAAGCTGCTCCTACTTTTTCCTGTTGTATACATTCTAGTATCACAGCTTTACTGCAGTGTTTTATGTTGAGTTGTATACTTATACACTAATTATTGTGTGTTATTTCGTACTAGTACAACCGTACATTACAAATAAGAGAATTGCCTCCTCCTTGTCCCAAGAAAATCTAAATTTCCACATTTTTGGCTTCTCTGAAAGCCGTTTAATTAGGAACATAACCGATGAAGATATTAGAATTAACGGTTTTAACCCGATCTGTCGTGACCCAAATAGAAACTAGAAACAGGTCTAGTGATGTATGTCTCCACAACTATCCAGTTTAGTCGTAGAGAAGACCTCGAATCATCGGAGGTAGAGTGTATTTGGGCGGAAGTTAAATTGCCAACCTGGAGTCCATTACTTACTGGACTTTTGTAGCGTAATCCAAATGCATCATCACTATGGTACGATCACTTTACGACTATAATGGATGAGGTTTCAACCTTTAAGTTCAAAGATATTATCATTCTTGATTTCAACATAGATCTAACACAGTCAAACCCAACGTGGAACAATATTATATTATTCTACAATTTTTTCCAAACTGTCACCAAACCTACTAGAGGAAAGAAAATATCATCCATAATATTAGATCATATATATGTAGCCCACCCAGAAAATATCATACAATGTAACATCCCTCATACTTTGTTAAGTGATCATTACCCAGTCTGCTGTACATGGACAAGAAAGGGGTATAAACTTCATAAACACAATCACATCAGTATGAAATTTAGAAGCTTTAAAAAATTTAACCTAGAATTATTCCTTAATGATTTGCAAGCATCTTCTCTTACACACGTGTGAAGATAAATATCTGTTATCTGATTGTCCGACTTGAATAATAGACTAGAATGAAGACTGAATCTTTTACAAGCTTGGTGTCTCTGCTTAAACTATTACTTTCTTGTTACTTTCTCCTCTTGTTGCTATTTTACAAATGCTTCGATGTTGAGCCAAGTTTGCAAAATCTGTTGCTTAACTATTCGCACGCCAACACAACAAGAACACCAGGCTCTCCACAATACTACAGCAGAACACCAAGTAATAACTGTACTACATTGAAACCTGCAGTCAATCAACTTCAAGCATACAACACTCCACGAGAAACTAAACAAAGTTCCTGTTTTAAAAATACTAAATAGCACATTTATTCATGGGTAAAATGATAGATGATATCATGAGGAAAGACAAAGACAACGACAATTCCCGGCGTGAAATATTGAACGCCACGTGGAAAGAAACCTTACAATTTCCTTGCAACAAAAAAAAAGGCATACTTGCAAAGATTCCAACAGAAATAGCTCCTCTAACAATAAACTCTTCAAACTATCTCAGACTAACCATTTCATCTAAACTGCCTCTACCAAAATCTGTTACTACTGATAAACTCTATCCAAAATAAGACATTCTCCTATCCAAAACATAATAATGCTCCCCAAGATAAGTAAGGCTCTTTAAAACAAATAAGGCTCTCTTTTCCATAACATAGTAAGGCTAATCTTGAGTGGTATTTATACAATTACTTTACCCACTCAGTTTTCATGTCGCACACTTATCTTCCCACTCAATTTTCATGTCGCACACTTATCTTCCCACTAAGTTTTCCCGTCGCACACTTAACTTCCCACTCAGTTTTCACGTCGCACACTTAACTTCCCACTCAGTTTTCATGTCGCACACTTAACTTCCAACTCAGTTTTCATGTCGCACACTTATCTTCCAACTCAGTTTTCATGTCGCACACTTAACTTCCCACTCAGTTTTCATGTCGCACACTTAACTTCCCACTCAGTTTTCATGTCGCACACTTATATCAAGACCCTTGCCTACGGCCTTAACTAAGATACCTTTAAACCAAGGGTATTTACTCTATTAATTCTTTCATGAACACCAATACTGCTTATATCCTATCAATTAGGAGAATACTATCAGACGTGTACCAGCTAACTGACCCCGATGAGGCAATAGAATATTGGCTAAAGATCTTCAGAGATATATTACACAAGCATGTCCCCATGAAAGAGGTGAGAGCACAACACCAGACGAACACACTTGAAATAATACATGCCATGAGGGAATGTGACGGGGAGCACAAAATCAACTGCTTCAGTAACTAACGCTCACTCAGAAACAAAGTTCAATATTTAATAAGTCAGTCAGTCATTTGCATGTCCCTTGTGGAACTTTGCCTCCCTAACAGCTCTCCTGTAGGTCTCTCGGTTGTAAGCAAGATGGCATGCTGCTGATGCATCCATTTGCAGATTATCAATGATGTTTTGCAGCCATCTTCGCCTTGGTCTTCCTCTCTTTCTTTTTCACATTATCTATCCTTCCCAGACTGTCCTCTCAAAATCCTCATGACTTTTAATGTGTCCAAAATATTTACGTTTTCTCTCTTTAATCCTCTTTACTATCCAGCCTTCTTCAATATTAAGTTCTTGTAGTATGAATATATTTGTCTTTTTTGTGTCCACGATATTTGAAGAACAGTTCTGTAGCATTTACATTCAAAGGCATTTATGTGTTTCTCGGATGTTTTGCTAAGTGTCCAGGTCTCACAGGCATAAGCTGCGATGGTAAAGATCTTCTTACATCTTATCTTATATCCTTACCGTGCCGTTAAACGTCACATAGGGCTCACAAAGTAGTTCGCCAATTTTTCCTGTCTTCGGTGAGTCTTTCAACCTCATCAAAGGATTTTATGCCTGTTAATTTGGCCTCTCTTAATAATGTCCTCTTCAGAGTTTCACGCGGTCTGCCTCTTTTTCTTCGGGCTGTTGTGTTCCACTTGATAGCTTGTTTTGGGATTCTCTGATCATTTCTTCTCATCAAGTGATGGTAAAGATCATCATCATCATCATTAGGTGCCGTGCCGACTGGCGTCGGCTATTATGTTTCTCCAGAGTACCCGATCCTTCATGCAGGCCATCAGATCAGTTGGTGATCTCCTCTCACACCATCCCGTCAGACTGTCCAGTATCATTTCTCTTGGTCTTCCTCTTTATCTTCTTCCTTCTATTTTTCCTGTTGTTATAATATTTTCAATGCCCCCTCTTCTCATTGCATGTCCTATGAAAGTACATTGTCTCTCTCTTATCTTTTTGACAAGGTTTTTTGTCTCTCCAGCTCTTCTCATACATTCTTCATTAGTTATTTTTGCTGTCCAGGGGTTCGCAACATATTTCTAATAAACCACATTTCTGCTGCTTCCAATGATTTTTGTGCAGACTTGCGTATTGTCCATGATTCACTTCCATATAACAAGATAGGTTCAATATAGCATTTTAGGACTCGTTTTCTAACATTCATTGATAAAGATGTGTTAGCTAACATATTTCTCATTCTCTGAAATGCAGTCTTTGCTTGGCCTATTCTGTTCCTAATTTCTGTTCTGCATTTATCGTCTGAAGTTATTACTGTTCCAAGGTATTTGAATTTCTGCACCTGCTTTAGAATAGTTCCATTTAATTTAATACTGCATGCTGGTGGATTCTGTTTCTTAGATATAACCATAGTCTTTGTCTTTTTGATGTTCAAAGTAAGGCTTTTCTGTTCACTTTCTTTGGCGACTTTATCCAAGAGATTTTGTAGGTCTTGTTGGTTCTCAGCTATCAGTCCTGTGTCGTCAGCATACCGAATGTTGTTAATATTATATACTCCAATTTTTATGCCTGGTTCTGTAATGATTGTTCTTAGAATATTCTCACTATACAGAGAAAAAAGGTCTGGAGATAGTACACATCCTTCTCGCACCCCTTGTTTTATAGGTTGAATTTTTCCAATTCTATTTTCAACTCGAACTGCTGCTTCTTGCTGCCAGTATAGATGTTTTACAATCCTCAGGTCTTTGCCGTCTATACTGATGTCTTCAAGCATTTTAATAATTTCATTATGTTTCACCTTGTCAAATGCCTTGGTGTAATCAATGAAGCATAAGTAGAGATCTTTCTGTACTTCTAAAGCTCTTTCTGTTAGTGTTCGTAAAGCATAAATGGCATTGTGTGTTCCCTTTCCTTCAACACATCCAAACTGTTCATCTGCTATTTCCATTTTTATCTTTTTCCTTGTTCTTCTCATAATTATTCTCAGAAGTAGCTTCGTTATGTGACATGAGAGGCTGATAGTCCGGTGGTGATCACATTCCTTTGCACCTGGTTTTTTGGTAGTGCTATAAACGTGGATTTAATCAGGTCACTGGGAATATAACCACTGCTGTTGTAAATGTCATTCAGTAACTTTGTTATTATTTTTAATTCTGTCTCCTCTTGTGCCTCTATTTCTTCTACTGTTATATTATCAAGCCCAGTCGCTTTTCCTTTCTTCATGTGTTTGGTGGCATCTATGATTTCATCTTCAAGTATTGGTGGTCCATCACAGTTTTCAGTATCTAGTGTTAATTCTGGTCTTTCTCCTCCACATAGCTCACCGATATACTCTGTCCACCTGTCCACAATGTCTTATTTTCCCATTAACATTTTACCTTCTTTCGATTTCAGGCATCATGTGGTATATTTTGTTTTCCTGCCTGTGAGTTCATTAATTCGTGTGCGCATGTTTTTGCTGTCTTTATTATGAGAATCCTCTATCTGTCTGCACTGTTCATTTAACCACACTTCTTTTGCTTTTCTGCATTTGCGTCTTATTTCTTTATTTATCTTGTTATATTTTTCCTCGTTATTTTTACTCCTCCTCCTCGTGTCTATCAGTCCTAAGATGTCGTCTGTCATCGATTTATTTTTAGAGACTTCTTTTTTTTTGTGGTATTATCTCCTTAACAGTTTGGTAGATAGAATCTCTTAACATTTCCCATTGTTCATCTATACTATTTATCTTTGCTATTTGTTAATAATAACTTTGTATTGTTCTCGCAGTTCTTGGTCATTTTTAAGAAGTTCTGTATTCAGTTTATGTTTCTCACTTTTCTGCTTGTTTTCTTTAGCTTTATTCTAACTTTTCCACAGAGTGGATCATGGTCACTAGTGCAGTCGGCTCCTGGCATGGTTTTTGTTGTCAGTAATGCATTCCAGAATAGTTTGTTGATTAATATGTAGTCTATCTAGTTAAAAGTCTTTTTGTCTGGGCTGCACCACGTTGCCAGTTTTCGAGAATGTTGTTTAAACCAGGTGTTTCCTACAACTATGCTGTGTATTCTTGCACATTCAATTAATTTTCTACCTCTGTCATTCCTCTCCCCCAGTCCATAGTCACCAACGATGTCTGAAGTTCTTCCTTTACCAACTTTGGCATTAAAATCTCCCATGAGTATGGTAACTTCATGTGACTTTGTGTGTTTTAGTGCTGTCTCTATGTCATTATAAAATAGCTGTACATCTTCTTCAGAACTTTCAGATGTTGGAGCGTACACTCGTATAATATTTATGTTTATTGGTTGTCTTTTCAATTGGGCTAGCAGGACTCGGTCCGAGATGTTCAAATATCCTACAATTGTCCTTGGTGTTTGTTCATCAAATATAATTCCTACTCCTCGTTCATGTTTCTCACTTCTTGAATATATTATTGTATATGTATCTGAGTTTATCTTCCCTGCACCTGTCCATCTAACTTCATTCATTCCTAATATGTTGATCTTCATCCTTTCCATTTTCATCTTTACATTTTCTTATTTTCCAGCCTGGAATAAAGTTCTAACATTCCATGTTGCTATTTTTAACTTGTTAGTTTTGCAAAGATGCATGCCCTTAAAAATCTTATTTTTTAAGTTCTGTCTGTTCCTCTCCACAGGTTCTTTAGTTGTTTTACTTTCTGAAGAGCGATAGATGTCCTGCTTTTAATTTCCCTCATTGTATCTCCATTATTAGTTAGCAGTGATCCAAGATATTCAAAACTCTCCACCTCTTCCAATTTTTCCTCATTGATACATATTTCAGCTGCTTTATTTGTTTTGTCATTTGTCATCAATTTAGTTTTCTTCGCATTAAGATAGAGGTTTTACTCTTCGCTGTTCTTACGGACTGACATAATTAGTTTTTCCATTCCTTGTTGTGTTGTGGACAGTAATACTGTGTCATCAGCATATCTAATCTCTGGTACTTCATAACCTCCAATTGTTATGTCATCATATTCTTTATCTATATTTTCTCTAACAATCCTCATTATATTTTCAGTATACAAGTTAAATATGTAAGGCGACAGTATGCACCCCTGACGGACCCCTTGTTTTATGTCAAACCAAGTTGTTGTTTCACCATTTATTCTTACTGCTGCTTGTTGGTCTAGATACAGCAGTGATGTTAATTGTATCAAATGTGTTGGAAATCCAGTGTTTTCCATTATTTCCCAAAATTTCTGGTGTTGTACACAATCAAATGATTTTGAGTAGTTTATAAAGGATAAATATAGATTCAAATTAAATTCTCGGCATTTCTCTATTACAAATCCTATATTGAATATATGATCTCTTGATTCTCTTCCTTGGCTAAAACCAGCTTGGACCATATTGACTTTTCTTCTATTTTCTTACGAAGTCTACCTATTATGATTTTTAATAGAATTTTATTGGCATGACTAATCATGTTCTGTAGTTTGTGCATAATTTCTTAATAAGATAGAGAAAAGTTTCTTTAGGAATCTAATACAGAATAAATCAGACAGTTCTTATATCATCAAAACCAGCTCCTGTATGCGACTTACATGAACTACAAACATCCTGGATAGCAGATGTACTAAATGTTTAAAGTTACACATTCCATTCTTAACAGTCAGTGAAGTTCACAGTTATCTCTTATCCTTGAAAAAGCAATAACGAGCTGGGCTTAACCATGTCAGCGATAAGAACTTACGTTACAGTCAGAGACAGTTTTGTAGGATTACACTTCGAAAAAATAGTTGACAGAGCTCTTTAGTGAGATGTGAGAGAAAGAAAAATCACAAGAGAATTACCTGGGATTCGAACCCCGGACTCTGGTAGGTCGAGCAGTCGTCTAGCTTCGAAAGAACAACGTACTAACGAACTGCGCTAACTCTCATCTACAAAACAAGGTGTTTGCAAGCATAGTCTTTAGTAACTGTTCAGTAGACACGAGGGATCGTGACACCTGGATCTAATCCTTCAAAACTGTGTTCTCTTACTTTACCGTACGAAAGCCACGTTGTTTCCAGTTTATTTTTTAAAATGTTTCTGAAACTATACCTGAAACTAACTTCACGTAATAAGTATTCGTTCGTGTGCTGTTGTTGTTCAAGTATGCACCAGACATGGCAGGAGAACGTATGTATGTTTGTCTAAAAAATTGGTACCTTTTGGAGAGACTGAATCTAAACTACTGAATTTCTGTCTCATGATCCCTCGTGTCTACTGAACAGTTACTAATGGTTATGTTTACAAACACCCTTTTTTTGGAGGTTAGAGTTGGCAAAGTTAGTTACTACGCTGTTCTCTCGTGGCTAGACGGCTGCTCGTCCTACCGGAGTCCGTGTTCGAATCCAAGGTAATCCTCTTGTGATTGTTCTTTCTATAACATCTCACTAAAGTTCTTTGTCTACGATTTTTTCCAGGTCTAATCCTACAAAACTGTCTTCTTACTTGATCGTACGAAAGCTTCGTTGTTTCCTATTTATATAAAAAAAATTGTTCCTAAGATCTTATGTTATGCTGTACCTGTCAGTTCACATACACTGACATACAGTTACAATCATGTCATTGCAATTGTGTTATTTCCCCGAGGCTTTTAAAACTCATAAAGTGTATCATCTCTTTAAACCTGGCTTATCCAACAATCTTACCAATTATAGACCAATATCCATACTATTGTCATTATCAAAACCACTCGAAAAACACATACACAAAGTAACTCTACGACACGCCCAAAAGAACAATTTACTCATAGACAGTCAGTCAAGTTTTAGACCCAATCATTCCTGCCACACAGCTCTCACCAAAATGACAGAAAACTGGTTAGTAAATATATATGACGACAGACTATGTGGTGCCATCTTTGTCGACTTTTAAAAGATATTTAATATGACTGACCATGCTATTCTTGTAAAACAAAAAAAAAAGACTTTCAGACTGCACCTAATAAAATTAATTGCATCGTTTCTTTCAGACACACAACAGACCGTATTCTTCAACAATTCTCTATCAAATTCTGCTTCAGTTAACACTGGTGTTCCGCAAGGTTCTATTCTATGTCCGGTAAACTCCTCTTGTGACCATTTTGCCGATGATTGCAGTCTACACCAATGACTATGACTGTACTAACCTAGAATCAACTCTTCAGGTCGAGTTAAACAATCTAATTAGATGGAGCAACAACAATGGCATGATTATAAATACTGATAAAACAAAATCAAAGCTTATAACAAGACAGAAATTACAAAACGCAATAAAAACAACACTTTGGCTCTATAAGGAAACATCACAGATAAAAAACATTAGCGAGCACAAAACACTAGGTCTTATTACTGACCACCATCTGACCTGAAACTCTCATGTGCAAGGTCTAACTTATCGCACATAAAGTATACCAGTTAGCCAAAATAAAGCACTTCATCGATCAAGACACAATGAAGACAAACTACATATCACATATTCAAACACATTTAGACTATTGCTCAACAATCTAGGATGGTTGCTCAGTGTCAAATACAAAGAGGCTTTGCTCACTTACAATGTATAAATTAGGAAACAAGCAGGAACAGCTTTACTATTTAACAATTACACACTTGTGACTTTTAGGAGCAGCCATCTTCAAACAAAAACAAACAGGACGAAGAATCAGAGAGAGGAGACAAAGTGTAGATTCACATCAAGCTTATGTAAACGCAATAACAAAAAATGAAAAGATAAATGAAAAAAAAAATAATGAAAAATTATAACTGAATCAAAACTCATCTCAGTCCTTGTAAAGCTACAATTAAAAATATAAACAAAATATAAATATAAACAAAATATAATATAAACAAAATAAAAAAATAAACAATATGAATTGTGTATAGTTGTATGCCTATACACTAATTATTGTGTGTATTTATCTTTACAAGCGAGCAGTGAAGCTTATTAGTGACAAAGATCAAGCACAACAACTAGTCAGAATAAACGTATACTGCCTCTTAAGAACAGGTTTCTCTTCAACAAAGCCAAGCTGCTACATCAAATTCTTTCACAGCATGCTTCATCTTATCCATGGAACCTGTTTAAATATAGCCCAAAGTGCATCCACCTTTATTGGAAAAATATAACAGGGTAAAAAAGAAATAAGACGCAAATGAAGAGAAGCAAAGGAAGTGTGGTTAAATCAACAGTGCAGACATATAGAGGACTCTCATAATAAAGACAGCAAAAACATGCACAAACGAATTAGTGAACTCACAGGCAGGAAGACAAAATATACCACATGATGCCTGAAATCAAAAGATGGTAAAATGTTAATGGGAAAATAAGACATTGTGGACAGGTGGACAGAGTATATCGGTGAGCTATATGGAGGAGAAAGACCAGAATTAACACCATATACTGAAAACTGTAATGGACCACCAATACTTGAAGATGAAATCATAGATGCCATCCAACACATGAAGAAAAGAAAAGCGACTGGGCCTGATAATATAACAATAGAAGAAATAGAGGCGCTAGAGGAGATAGGAACAAAAATAATAACCAAGTTACTGAATGACATTTACAGCAGTGGTTATGTGCCCAATGACCTGATTAACATTTATAGCACTACCAAAGAAGCCAGTGCAAAGGAATGTGATCACCACCGGACTATCAGCCTCTCATGTCACATAACAAAGCTACTTCTGAGAAGTATTATGAGAAGAACAAGGAAAAAGATAAAAATGGAAATAGCAGATGAACAGTTCAGATTTGTTGAAGGAAATGGAACAAACAATGCCATTTATGATTTACGAACACTAACAGAAAGAGCTTTAGAAGTACAGAAAAATATCTACTTATGCTTCATTGATTACACCAAGGCAATCGACAGGGTGAAACATTATGAGATTGTTAAAATACTTGAAGACATAGACAGTAAAGATCTGAGGATTGTAAAATAACTATACTGGCAGCAGCAAGCAGCTATTTGAGATGAAAACAGAACTGGAAAATATCAACCTATAAAACACGGAGTACGACAAGGATGTGTACTATCTCCAGACCTTTTTCTCTGTACAGCGAGAATATTCTAAGAACGATCATTGAAGAACCAGGCATAAAAATTGTAGGATACAATATTAACAACCTTCAGTATGCTGACGACACAGTACTGATAGCTGAGAACCAACAAGACCTGCAAAATCTCTTGGATAAAGTCGCCAAAGAAAGTGAACAGAAAGGCCGTACTTTTGAACATCAATAAGACAGAAGCTATGGTTATATCTAAGAAACAGATTCCACCAAAATGAAGTATAAAATTAAATGGAAACATTCTAAAGCAGGTGCAGAAATTCAAATACCTTGGAGCAGTAATAATTTTCATTCATTCATTCATTCATTTGCATGTCCCTGGCGGAACTTTGCCTCCCAAACAGCACTCCTGTAGACCTCTCGGTTGTGGGCTGCTGATGCATCCATTTGCAGATTATCAACGATGTCCTGAAGCCGTCTTCGTCTTGGTCTTCCTCTTTTTCTTTTTCCCATTATGTATCCTTCCAATACGGTCTTCTCTAAATTATCATGACGTTTAATGTGTCCAAAATATTTAAGTTTTCTCTCTTTAATCCTCTTTACTATCCAGCCTTCTTCAATATTAAGCTCTTGTAGTATAGATATATTTGTTCTTTTTTGTGTCCACGATATTTGGAGAACTCTTCTGTAGCATTTACATTCAAAGCCATTTATGTGTTATTAATATTAAGTAATAACTTCAAATGGGAAATGCAGAACAGAAATTAGGAACAGAATAGGCCAAGCAAAGACTGCATTTCAGAGAATGAGAAACATATTATCCAATACATCCTTATCAATGAATGTTAGAAAACGAGTCCTAAAATGCTATATTGAACCTATCTTGTTATATGGAAGTGAATCATGGACAATAGGCAAGTCTGCACAAAAATCATTGGAAGTAGCAGAAATGGGGTTTATTAGAAGAATGTTGCGAATCCCCTGGACAGCAAAAATAACTAATGGAGAATGTATGAAAAGAATTAGAGATACAAAAATCTTGTCAAAAAAATAAGAGAGAGACAATGTACTTTCACAGGACATGCAATGAGAAGAGGGGGCATTGAAAATATTATAACAACAGGAAAAATAGAAAGAAGAAGATCAAGAGGAAGACCAAGAGAAATGATTCTGGACAGTCTGACGGGATGGTGTGAGAGGAGATCACCAACTGATCTGATGGCCTGCATGAAGGATCGGGTGCTCTGGAGAAGCATAATAGCCAACGCCAGTCGGCGCGGCATCTGATGATGACGATGATAATGATGATGATGATGATGCAGTCAACGCTCAAACAAAATATGTCTTCCAAAACCTAGACTTAATCTTTACAAGAATAGCTTTACTTATTCTGCTGCTGGTCTGTGGAATACCTTCCTATCCTGTATAAAAAATAAACTATACTCCTTCCTACAATTACACACTTTTTCATTATCTATTTGACGTGGACTACGAATACTGGTTCCCGTCCCATCACCGAAGTCAAGCAACGCCGGACGTGGTTAGTACTTAGATGGGTGACCGCTTGGGAACACCACGTGAACAGTTATTTTAGGCTGCTCTTACAGACACCAAATTCTGTTAATTGTTTGTATTACCAAAATTTTTGTTTGGTAGTCATTTATATATGTATGTAGTTACTGCATTGTTAACTATGTTTGTTATATGAGCAGCATATTTATAGAATGTCTGGAACAGAATGAAAGTTGTATGATAAAGGTCATAATGTCAGACAGGCCTGCGTGCCCAGTTCTTAACCCTTTTGAAATAAAGATCGATCAATCAATCAATCAATCAATCTGTATAACAGTACATTAAAAATAAGAGAATCGCTTACTTCCAATCTGTAGAGATTGTACGTTGTAACGTTGAGAAGAAAGTAGTCCTAAAATAAATTAGTCTATAAATAAGACACTAAAAAGAGTAACACTTAATTATAATTATAAGTAAATTGTCCCACATTAGTGTCCCCTAACGAAGATCGGCAGCTCGAATTAGAGCAGTATTTGCTATAAAAAGTAAGTAACCCGAGATCAGCTGATTTACTTGTGTATGTTTTTCCAGCTGTAATTGATTTTGGCCTTCACCTGTGAGATGTTTGAATGTTCACGTGCTGTTGGAGTGACTGCTGGGCAAGAAAACCTGGCTTTCACTCAGGCAGTGAGTGAGTGAGTGAGTGAGGGTGTAGGTGGTGTTCTCGTAGAGTAAGTTATGAATGTGTCATAGTTAGTTGACTGTTGAATGTAAGAGCCACAGAGTCTCTTCCTATGGCGTAAGTTATTATGTTGCCAGTGTTTGTCCGGCTGTGTTGAGTATTTCATGCTGCTGTGTCTGATGATATGCTACTCGACCATTTTATCATCAGTTAATGGCTTTTTTTCATCATCATCTAGTGCAGATTACATATCATTGAGTGCGCAACTGTGACAGCAGACTTCATGATTCTTAGATCATTGTAACAGCAGACTTCATGCTTCTTAGATCATTGTAACAGCAGACTTCATGCTTCTTAGATCACTGTAACAGCAGACTTCATGCTTCTTAGATCATTGTAACGGCAGACTTCGTGATTCTTAGATCATTGTAACAGCAGACTTCCTGCTTCTTAGATCATTGTAACAGCAGACTTCATGCTTCTTAGATCACTGTAACAGCAGACTTCATGCTTCTTAGATCATTGTAACGGCAGACTTCATGCTTCTTAGATCATTGTAACAGCAGACTTTATGCTTCTTAGATCATTGTAACAGCAGACTTCATGCTTCTTAGATCATTGTAACAGCAGACTTTATGCTTCTTAGATCATTGTAACAGCAGACTTCATGCTTCTTAGATCATTGTAACAGCAGACTTTATGCTTCTTAGATCATTGTAACAGCAGACTTCATGCTTCTTAGATCATTGTAACAGTGCTGCTATTTTCGTCCTGGGTTGCCTGCAAGGAGAGCATCATCTGAGTGAGTGAGTGAGTGAGTGAGTGAGTGAGTGAGTGAGTGAGTGAGTGAGTGAGTGAGTGAGTGAGTGAGTGTTACATTTGCCAGTCTGTTTTCTGTTGCAGTAGAAACACATACGACAACGAAATGTGTAAGTTCACATCCGCAATATTTGGGACTGTTCTGCTGTCAGTCAGTAAGAACAGCCAAGAGCAATATCTTAATATGAAGAAAACTAAACTGATGACAACTGACAAAACAAACAAGGTAGTTGAAATATATATCAATGAGGAAAAACTGGAAGATGTGGAGAGTTTTGAATATCTTGGATCACTATTAACTAATAATGGAGATACAATGAGGGAAATTAAAAGGAGGAAATCTATTGCTTTTCAGAAAATAAAACAACCAAAGAAGCTGTGGAGATGAACAGACAGAACTACACAAATAAGATTTTTAAGGGCATGCATCTTTCCCATCGCAACATATACCTGTGAGACCTGGACACTTAACAAAACAGGTGAGAATCACATATATGCCTTTGAATGTAAATGCTACAGAGGAGTTTTTCAAATATCATGGACACAAAAAAATAACAAATATAGCCATAATACAAGAACTTAATATTGAAGAAGGTTGGCTAGCAAAGAAGATTAAACAGAGAAAACTTAAATATTTTGGGCACATTAAACGTTATGAGGATTTAGAGAAGACCGTCTTGGAAGGATACATAATGGGAAAAACAAAGAGAGGAAGATCAAGGCAAAGAAGGCTGCAAGACATCGTTGATAATCTGCAAATATATGCATCAGCAGCAGGCCATCTTGCTCACAACCGAGAGGCCTACAGGAGAGCTGTTAGGGAGGCAAAGTTCCACAAGGGATACGCAAATGACTGACTGACTAATGCAGTGGAATTCGGTCGGGGCGTCCCGTCACTCAGCCACAGAAATGGGCACCTGCCTCCTGAAGGTCATGAAGAAAAGGCGGCCAGGCCTCACATCACTCTCTAGTGTGCCGACAAGTCAAGGAAAATATGGACATTGACATCTTATCCTCTAGTGTGCCGACAAGTCAAGGAAAATATGGACATTGACATCTTATCCTCTAGTGTGCCGACAAGTCAAGGAAAATATGGACATTGACATTTTATCCTCTAGTGTGCCGACAAGTCAAGGAAAATATGGACATTGACATCTTATCCTCTAGGTGTCTCCTTGACATAACAGGGTTACTGTTTTTTTTTCTTTACTAGTACTAAAGGATATGTTGCTATTACTAAAGGATATGTTGCTTTTACTAAAGGATATGCTTTTACTAAAGGATATGTTGCTTTTACTAAAGGATATGTTGCTTTTACTAAAGGATATGTTGCTTTTACTAAAGAATATGTTGCTTTTACTAAAGGATATGTTGGTTTTAATTTTTATTCGGACCTAAGGTATCTGATGGTATACACTATGGGTATTTGTGGTATAACGCCATCTCGTTTACCATGTAGTACCTTTTGTGATCAATTCTCAGCAATTCGATGGCTTTCACTTTGTTCTCTACTACATCTATCTGGGCGCATTTTGTACCCAACTTTCTTACTAGGAAGAAGCCTAAAAAGCTAAGTCTATATTTTTCATCCATTTTTTTTCTTTTATCTGTTGTGTTGTTTTTGTATATGATCCTTGAAATAGGATTTTGCCAAAATATTGGATTGTTCTACACTCATTATTCGTATGGACTTCTCTTACTTTCTGTCCACTTTCCTCACTCTCTCTTTTTCTACAACTGAAGCGTACACACAGTCAGCTTTCACTGCTAGAACCAGGTTTATCGCGGTTATTTTTTCTTGTATATGCTAAAACAGCTGTTGCGGTTCTCAAACTTTTCAAGCAGCGGGTCACACAACTTATTCTGTGTGTGTGTGAGTGAAAGAGAGAGAGAGAGAGAGAGAGAGAGAGAGAGAGAGAGAGCATTTAGAGCGCTTTTCAAACTTTTCAAACAGCGGATCTCACAACTTATTGTCATTGTGTGAGTGTGTGCGTGAGAGAGAGAAGGGGGAGAGAGAGAGAGAGATAAGGGGGAGAGCGCACGCGCTTTTCAAACAGCGCGTCAGACAACTTATTCTCTGTCAGATATATATATATATATATATATATATATATATATATATATATATAGAGAGAGAGAGAGAGAGAGAGAGAGAAATCAGTAACAATATGTAAACCTCTTGGCCAAAGATAACAACAAAAGCGCCACAGGAAAAAAAATACTGATGCCGATTTGTAAGTCAATGTGGCAGGTTGGTAAGTCATGTGGTAGGTTGGTAAGTCAATGTGGCAGGTTGGTAAGTCAATGTGGTAGGTTGGTAAGTCACTTCTGTATGTGAATATGCGCCCTTCAATTATAGAGCCTATTACTGGTAATAAATAATTGTGGCTCCAGTTCTAGAAGCTGGAAAGCGACCAGCGTACTAACTATAGAGCCAGTTACTGGAAAGCGACCAGTTTACTAACTATAGAGCCAGTTACTGGAAAGCGACCAGTTTACTAACTATAGAGCCAGTTACTGGAAAGCGACCAGTTTACTAACTATAGAGCCAGTTACTGGAAAGCGACCAGTTTACTAACAATAGAGCCAGTTACTGGAAAGCGACCAGTTTATTAACTATAGAGCCAGTTACTGGAAAGCGACCAGTTTACTAACTATAGAGCCAGTTACTGGAAAGCGACCAGTTTACTAACTATAGAGCCAGTTACTGGAAAGCGACCAGTTTACTAACTATAGAGCCAGTTACTGGAAAGCAACCAGTTTACTAACATATTTTTTTCTATAAAATCTTCCCACCTGCTTATATCCCCCCCCCCCACCCACCCCCTCCTTATATTTTTAACTTCCAAGTTCTCTACCTTGTACAGCTGTGGGGATGAAGACGTTGTGTGATGAGGCAATCAGCGACTCGTAGCTGACATGCTAGCGTCAGGGTTAGCGAACCATAGCTGACATGCTAGCGTCAGGGTTAGCGAACCATAGGTGACATGCTAGCGTCAGGGTTAGCGAACCATAGGTGACATGCTAGCGTCAGGGTTAGCGAACCATAGGTGACATGCTAGCGTCAGGGTTAGCGAACCATAGGTGACATGCTAGCGTCAGGGTTAGCGAACCATAGGTGACATGCTAGCGTCAGGGTTAGCGAACCATAGGTGACATGCTAGCGTCAGGGTTAGCGAACCATAGGTGACATGCTAGCGTCAGGGTTAGCGAACCATAGGTGACATGCTAGCGTCAGGGTTAGCGAACCATAGGTGACATGCTAGCGTCAGGGTTAGCGAACCATAGGTGACATGCTAGCGTCAGGGTTAGCGAACCATAGGTGACATGCTAGCGTCAGGGTTAGCGAACCATAGCTGACATGCTAGCGTCAGGGTTAGCGAACCATAGCTGACATGCTAGCGTCAGGGTTAGCGAACCATAGCTGACATGCTAGCGTCAGGGTTAGCGAACCATAGGTGACATGCTAGCGTCAGGGTTAGCGAACCATAGCTGACATGCTAGCGTCAGGGTTAGCGAACCATAGGTGACATGCTAGCGTCAGGGTTAGCGAACCATAGCTGACATGCTAGCGTCAGGGTTAGCGAACCATAGCTGACCAAGACCCTGTCCCACCCCCAGTAACAGGCATAGCCTGGCTAACGGGGCAGGGATCGTCATTGACCCATAGTGGTGGAGTCTGGTAAAGAAGCATTGCACACCCCTGCTTTTTAGCTGTAATCTGGGACTGAAAAAAATAGCCGCCATCACCCGCTCCCACGCCGATAAGATGCTGTATGACAGTATAATGATATTTGAAGGTAGAGATTAGCTAAGTCAGGTTGGAAGTTAAAAGTTGAGTTTAAAACAGAGTTATGTCCGGTAAATTGTTTACGATTTCATTCCCTGTTTAAGTTCCAGCGTGATGGTCACGTGCTGGTATAGACTGATCGGGCACATGCTGGTATAGACTGGTCGGGTGATCAGTTATGACAAAGATTGGGCAGCCAGTCATAGTTTAATATTTTAGCTATTCCTCAACACAGCATCGGCTGCAAAGAAGAACACCAGCTTGCAGTTACAGGGAAATTGTACAAGTACTTACACAGCTGTGCACTTGTAACGTCCAGCCTCTCTCTCTCTCTTATACAGCTGTATACTTATAACGTCCAGCCTCTCTCTCTCTCTTATACAGCTGTATACTTATAACGTCCAGCCTCTCTCTCTCTCTCTTATACAGCTGTATACTTATAACGTCCAGCCTCTCTCTCTCTCTTATACAGCTGTGCACTTGTAACGTCCAGCCTCTCTCTCTTATACAGCTGTGCACTTGTAACGTCCAGCCTCTCTCTCTTATACAGCTGTGCACTTGTAACGTCCAGCCTCTCTCTCTCTCTCTCTTATACAGCTGTATACTTATAACGTCCAGCCTCTCTCTCTCTCTCTCTGATACAGCTGTATACTTATAACGTCCAGCCTCTCTCTCTCTCTCTTATACAGCTGTATACATATAACGTCCAGCCTCTCTCTCTCTCTCTCTTATACAGCTGTATACTTATAACGTCCAGCCTCTCTCTCTCTCTTATACAGCTGTATACTTATAACGTCCAGCCTCTCTCTCTCTCTCTCTTATACAGCTGTATACTTATAACGTCCAGCCTCTCTCTCTTATACAGCTGTACAGTTATAACGTCCAGCTTCTCTCTCTTATACAGCTGTACAGTTATAACGTCCAGCTTCTCTCTCTTATACAGCTGTACAGTTATAACGTCCAGCTTCTCTCTCTTATACAGCTGTACAGTTATAACGTCCAGCTTCTCTCTCTTATACAGCTGTACAGTTATAACGTCCAGCTTCTCTCTCTTATACAGATGTACACGAAAGCAACAATTACCCAATCACAACAGTACAGGAAGGACACTGCCATTTCATCTCTCTACAAACAGTTTGTTATGTCTAGCCACTCTATCTCTCTATAAACATTTTATGTCTAGCCACTCTATCTCTCTACAAACAGTTTGTTATGTCTAGCCACTCTATCTCTCTACAAACAGTTTGTTATGTCTAGCCACTCTATCTCTCTACAAACAGTTTGTTACGTCTAGCCACTCTATCTCTCTACAAACAGTTTGTTATGTCTAGCCACTCTATCTCTCTACAAACAGTTTGTTACGTCTAGCCACTCTATCTCTCTATAAACAGTTTGTTATGTCTAACCACTCTATCTCTCTACAAACAGTTTGTTATGTCTAGCCACTCTGTCTCTCTATAAACAGTTTGTTATGTCTAGCACCCTATCTCTCTACAGTTTGTTATGTCTAGGCACTCTATCTCTCTAAACACAATCTGTTATGTCTAGCCACTCTATCTCTCTACAAAGTTTGTTATGTCTAGCCACTCTATCTCTCTACACAGTTTGTTATGTGTCTAGCCACCCTATATCTCTAGGAAGTGCTAGTTGGCTAAGTCGATAGTACGCTGTTCTCTCGTGGCTAGACGGCTGCTCGTCCTACCGGAGTCCGTGTTCGAATCCCAGGTAATTCTCTTGTGATTTTTCTTTCTCTCACGTCTCACTAAAGTGCTTTGTCTACGATTTTTTCGAGGTCTAATCCTACAAAATTTGTTCTCTTACTTTACTATATCTCTACAAAGAGTTTGTTATGTCTAGCCACTCTGTCTCACTACACCGTTTTTTTTAAATGTTTAGCCATTATATTTTGTTATCTGTCTAGCCACTCTATCTCTCTACAAACAGTTTGTTATATGTCTAGCCACACTATCTCTGTACCAAGAGTTTGTTTTGTCTAGCCACTCCACCTCTCTACAAACAGTTTGTTATGTTTATCCTGTGAAGTCCTCTACACGGAGATTGTATTTCTCACAATTGGTCAGCTTGCCCTGCCGCCATTGTTCCTGAAACAAACATAATGTGTGGCCACGAGTGAACTGTTTGATGGTTAAACTTGTGGAGTAAACACGTCGGCACAGTCCAGACTTAAACTAACCACGGTTTAAGCACTTGCCCAGACACTTGACCATGAACGTTTCTTTTTTCATAAATCACAAATTTCAGGTTTGTAAAACTGTTGTTACATAACTGACTACTACAATAATATCCTGCTCTAGGCTTGTCAGATTGTGTCAATAAAAAACCGGGACATTTTTCCAGGCTGAAAAAAAAAAGAAAAGCTATTCACGTTTGGTCACTAATTACTAACAAAGGATAACAGACGTGTCTAGATCTAAGATTTTTATTTTAAAACTGCATACCAAAGAAAGAATATCAGTTACGCCATATTGATGTTATAGTTCAGCTCAGAAGAGCAGAAACTATTAGTATTTCATGTATATATAATACATATGTTTAGTCTTCTTCTTCTTCTTCGTTCACTTCTACCACCAAAAACCGCACTGTGAACCTACTGAATTCACACATGTGGTCCTCGTTAGGTCCGGTGGTCCCCTGTGTGGTCCAAAATAGACCACATGAGTTCCACGAAGGACCACAAGGGGTTCAGAGTATCACAGTACTTTAGCCTGTATTCTTGGTGGGTCTCGGAAGCGGGATTGCGTGACACCGTGGTTTTCATTGCACCAGTTTGGTCTAGGGTTGGACTTTCTCACCGGAAGACCTCGACGTGTTTGGAATATCAGTGCATTCCCGCTGGGTGAGAGGCGTTAGCCCACCCAGGACAGAGTTGGACTTTCTCACCGGAAAACCTCGACGTGTTATGAGATACCCGTGTATCACCGCCGGGTGAGAGGTGGTTGCCCATCCAGTCCAGGGTTGGACTTTCTCACCGGAAAACCTCAGCGTGATTAGGATACGCAGACATCCCCGCCGGGTGAGAGGTGGTTGCCTATCTAGACTTCCTGGTCCAGTGTCTCCGACTTCAGCATTTTGCGGTCGTGGCCGCTACCCTTCCTAGTTGTGACCAGGATGGAGCTTTTGTCCAGGAGGACGAATCCTCGCCACTAGTGACTTCTACCCCTGGGTTGAGCCGGTTTAGGCATTTCCCAGTATGGGCATGTTTGGGACGGGACCGACCTCTAGGGCAGAGGTACTGTGACATTCATAGCCTTCAAGATTCACCCCTGGTATGAGCCGGTTTAGGCAAAATTCACCAGTATGGGTGTTTATCAGGCGTTACCGACCTCTAGAGCGGAGGTGGCATGACATGTCTAGCCATCGAGTTCCACCCCTGGTGTGTGCCGGTTTAGGCATATTTCACCAGTGTAGGTGTATTTCGGACGTAGGCGGCCTCTAGAGCAGAGGTGCCGTGGTATAGCTCTCGTAGCGCTACTACTGGACATACCAGGTTAAACTTCACTTTCCACCACCTTTTCCCATCGGCGCCGCACAGCAACCTTTATTTCCGCATTTACTTCCTTAACCGGGAGGAGCTTCACTCCACGCGCGGCATTTGAAAAGTCAAGCCAGCAGTGACTTAACCTCTGGGACAAACCGGTTCATGCATTTCACACGATATGACTGCACTCAGGACGTGGCCGACCTCCAGACCAGAGGTGCCGTGATTTGACTGTTTGCTTCGCTTTATTCTTTCAACCACCTTTTCCGCAGTGATGCTGCGCGGCAACCTCATTTGCAAATTTCTTCATTGGCCGGGAAGAGCACCGCTCCACGCACGGCAGCTGAAGATCTCGCCAACAGCGGCAGATGAGCTACCAAACGTGACACTCATCTACCCTAAGTAACTGGTTTTCAGGCGCCAGATATTCGCCCTCGCCCCTTCTCCTGTCAGTTTAAACAGTTCTGCCACGGGAAGGCCAGGAGCTGGACTTGACTGCCAGAGGCTGTTTGTGGCGCGTTTGCAGTCCTTAGAACCATATGTTTAGTGTTTTACTCTTTGCATGTATTTTGAAATTAAAATAGTTCAAAATTAATTCAAGGGTTTTAGAACATTCTTTATCTGAGTACGAAAGTATTTTCTGTTAGATATTTACCTTTAAGATCCTGTATCATCCTATTGTCCTGCTTCTAGTATTTATCTGACTTCAAAGTTCTGGTAAGAAGATCCTGCAACTGAAAAACATAATCAGAGAATTCTGAGCAGTTTATTTAATTATTGCTTCAACTGTTGAGATGTGAAGGTGATTTCGTTTCTATGTTCATTGCACATTCATGAGGGAAAACTCGCTTTCCACATTTGCATTATGTCCAAGAACACTAAAGATAAATTCACACAGTTTTAGTAATTCCGAGTACTGTCCCAAAGATTCAGACTGTCCAAAGAAATAGGTCCACTCCTCCTGACTGGATTTGCTATTCCAGTTGTCCTCCTTTGTGAGTATTACATCAATACAGTGCTTCAGATATGTGAACTGGTTAAAGAGTAGTGAATAATCATTAGACTGCCTCTTGTCTTGCAGAAACTTGACAGTCTCTTCCACTTCAGGCCAGGCTGGTAAGGGAACCCAACAGCACCCACTTACAGAGGGAAAAATTCTTTCAAAAGTGTCATCCTATGAAGGTTGCTGGCTGTGGCTTTGTTCGGAGTGTCCAACCGGAAAGGTCAAAGTAGCGCCTCGTGATTTGGGGCACGTGACTGGCTTGTGTGTATCGTCCAGTCAGTAATGTGTATTTGATCAGTTCATTCATCTGTTGTTTGGGTCGAGGTGTGACCTGGGAAAATAGTGAAGGAGCAAGTTATCGTCACTGTCTTATGGATTTAATGTATATTTTGTAGTATCGTCTCCTGCCATAATCTCCTCTTGGGCCTCCTTCAAGTTGTTAAGTTGTTGTACTCTAAAGTTTGTTTAATAAAAAACATTGGGAAACACTCGCGTGAACTTTTGTTAAACACTGGCCATTTTTTCTTCATATTTATTGTTCTGTAACTGCAATGTGAAGTTCATTACAGACTAGATGTAAAGCATAAAAAATCGACGATAGAATAAACTTTTTAAAACTCACAATACGCTCACAGTTTTTAGAAGGAAAAGTTACTTTAAAAAACTTACTTCTGAATTTTCTGTGTCGTGAATGTCGAGATGACAGTTCTATATACTGAGTGTACGTATGATATATACCTCCTCGTTTTACAAAAGTTTATTTAAAGCATATCTCGTTTTACAAAAGTTTGTTTAAAGCATATCTCGTTTTACAAAAGTTTGTTTAAAGCATATCTCGTTTTACAAAAGTTTGTTTAAACCATATCTCGTTTTACAAAAGTTTGTTTAAAGCATATCTGGACTGAGTTTGCCGGGACCACACAGTGTTCCTCACCTCACAGTCTCAAGATCCATTTAGTGACCTCATTATGTCTGGGTGTCAGCATGTTTGCTGACAAAATTATGACCCTTAAAATGACATGGAATTTTGTTGACAAACCTGTGATATAAATTGTTAATATTCTTGGAATATAACTTTTTGTCTGGAGAAAGTCTCCACATAAGCACATTTTACTACCAAACTCTGAAGATGATTTTCTTCAGAACATTACTTGCTACTTCTGCTGAAATAATGGACGAAACGGACTTGACTTGCCACTTCTGCTGAAATAATAGACGAAATTGACTTGACTTGCTGCTTCTGCTGAATGACTGAAGAAGAATGTTCACTGCTGCTTGTACAGATTGCTTCAATCATAAGACGAGACTACTTCAATTATGAAACATAATAATTGGTGTATAAGTATACAACTATACACTAAACACTGCAGTAAAGCTGTGATACTAGAATGTATAAAATTGTAAAAAAGTAGGAGCAGCTTTATTACTTAACGATTACAAAGTTGTGACGTTTCGGCGTGAGCCTTCATCATACAAAAACATACAGGACGAAGAAATAGGGAGAGGCGATAAAGTATAGATTTACATGAATACTGTTTAAAAAAAATTTTTTTTTAAAAGGAGTACTTAGCTGTAAATTGCACGGTGTGGCTTGTCTGGCGGTGTGTGTCAGGAATGGATCTGGTAGGACGTGGAAATTGTTTAAATAGAGACCTGTGACATGTGGTCGGTGGGTTGTAACTGGGAGTGGTGGATGGGGAACCGGGGAGGGGAGAGAGAGTGACGCACTACTGGCCTAGCTGGGAGAATTTGAAACAGGTGATTGGGGAAGAGGTGTTGCAGAGAAAATAGCGGGGTTGCAGAGTGATGCTGTGAGGAAGTTTGAAAAGTAAGAAGGGGTGGATTTAGTGGAGAGGTACTATAATGATTGAAGAAGATGATGTTACGTGTAACTAAACAGCGAGTTTAACCCATGTTGTTCCAGCGTCCCATAATTTTGAATGCATCGGTTCTCAAGTGCCAGGCGGCTTGTGTCATCTGCGTGACATTGTTTAATGGCTGTTACCAGAAAATCAGATTTGCCTCTGTGGTTGGGGCCATTGAAATGATTTGGGACTGGTTTCGAAGCATGCTCGGTGATGTCATACAGATGTTTTTGCATGCGGTCCCCTAATCTGAGGCCAGTCTCTCCGATATATGTTATCCTGCATCTTTTGCAAACGATGACATATATCACATTTCGGGACTCGCATGTGAATCCCTCATGAAGAGTGAGGATAGTTTTGGGAAAGGTGATTGTTTTCGTTTCCCAAACTACAGGGCAGGTAACGCAGCGGGGGCGGTTACATTTTCTGGTGCCAACATACGTAAGGCTCTGCTTCAAGTGGCTGTGGACGAGGATGTCCTTAAGGTTTGGCTCACGTTTGTATGCCAATAGGGGTGCTTCAGAGAAAATGTTACGAGTGTCGGAGTCGAGTTGGATTATCGGTAGATGACGATAAAGGATTTTCTTAACCATCTGACCGTGTGGGTGGAAAGGCAGTACTAACTTAACTCTGTCAGATGGAGTAACAGGCTTTTTCCTGATACAGCCACAGCCACTTGAAGCAGAGCCTTACGTATGTTGGCACCAGAAAATGTAACCGCTCCCGCTGCGTTACCTGCCCTGTAGTTTGGGAAACGAAAACAATCACCTTTCCCAAAATTATCCTCACTCTTCATGAGGGATTCACATGCGAGTCCCGAAATGTGATATATGTCATCGTTTGCAAAAGATGCAGGATAACATATATCGGAGAGACTGGCCTCAGATTAGGGGACCGCATGCAAAAACATCTGTACGACATCACCCAGCATGCTTCGAAACCAGTCCCAAATCATTTCAATGGCCCCAACCATAGAGGCAAATCTGATTTTCTGGTAACAGCCATTAAACAATGTCACGCAGATGACACAAGCCGCCTGGCACTTGAGAACCGCTGCATTCAAAATTATGGGACGCTGGAACAACATGGGTTAAACTCGCTGTTTAGTTACACGTAACATCATCTTCTTCAATCATTATAGTACCTCTCCACTAAATCCACCCCTTCTTACTTTTCAAACTTCCTCACAGCATCACTCTGCAACCCCGCTATTTTCTCTGCAACCCCTCTTCTCTGCAACACTTCTTCCCCAATCACCTGTTTCAAATTCTCCCAGCTAGGCCAGTAGTGCGTCACTCTCTCTCCCCTCCCCGGTTCCCCATCCACCACTCCCAGTTACAACCCACCGACCACATGTCACAGGTCTCTATTTAAACAATTTCCACGTCCTACCAGATCCATTCCTGACACACACCGCCGGACAAGACACACCTTGCAATTTACAGCTAAGTACTCCTTTAAAAAAAATTTTTTTTTTAACAGTATTCATGTAAATCTATACTTTATCGCCTCTCCCTATTTCTTCGTCCTGTATGTTTTTGTATGATTAAGGCTCACGCCGAAATGTCACAACTTTGTAATCGTTAAGTAATAAAGCTGCTCCTACTTTTTTCCAATTTTATACTTCAATTATGAGACTCTCAGATTTCAGTAATGTCCACTGCAGTTTTGACTGAACCGAGCCAGCGTGACTTACTTTTTTTTTCTTAAACAACATAGAATTCATTATTCTAATCTCTTAAAAGCATGATAACTTTTGTCTTGTCAATGAACACACACTGTATGCCAGTGAACTGTATAAACTAGGAACAAAGTAGGAGCAGCTTTATTACTTAACAAGTACAAAGCTGTGACGTTTCGGCGTGAGCCTTAATCATACAAAAACATACAAGACGAAGAAATAGAGAAAAGAGATAAAGTATAAATTCACATGAATGCTATGTAAAAAGTAGGAATGGGGAAAAATAATAAATATGGGGGGGGGGGGGGACGTGGAGAGAAGAGAGAGTGATACAGTGGTATTCTAGCGGAGAGATGGTGAAATAGGTGGTTATAGTTAGGGTACAGGAGTTGTAATATGATGCTCTGAAGAAGTTCTGAATTATGCGTTACAAGTGAGAAGGGAGTGGAATTTAGTGCAGAGGTATTATGATTGTGGAAGAGGAGAATGTTAAGTGTAGCTGAATAGCGAATTCAAACCATGTGGTTCCAGCGTCCCACATTCCTGAATTTAGCGGTTCTCAAGTGCTAATCGACTTCTGCCATCAGCGTGACATTGTTTGATGGCTGTTACCAGAAGATCACATTTTTTTCTCTGTGGTTGGGGCCAATGAAATGATTAGGGGCTGGTTTCGAAGAATGATGGGTGATATCGTACAGATGTTTCTGCTTCCTGTCCCTTAATCTGAGACCAGTTTCACCAATATACGTTATCCTGCATTATTTTGCATACCACGGCATATATCACATTACGGGGCTCACAGGTGAATCCCTCATGAAGAGTGAGGATAGTTTTGGGAAAGGTGATTGTTTTCGTTTCCCAGACTACAGGGCAGGTACGAGTAACACGGCGAGGGTTACATTTTCTGGTGCCAACATAAGCAAGATTCCGCTTCAGGTGGCTATGGACAAGGATGTCCTTAAGATTTGGTTCCTGTTTGTATGCTAATAGAGCTTGATCAGAGAAGATGCCGTGAGTATTGGGGTCGAGTTGGATTAGTGGCAGATGGCAATAAAGAATTTTCTTAACCATTTGACCATACGTGTGAAAAGGAAGTACTAATTTGACTCTGTCAGATTAGGTAACAAGATTTTTCTGAATGCTTCTTCATGGTTCACGAGTTGGATACGGTTAAATAGTTTCATAAGGACATTTTCTGGATAGGGGAGATGACGAAAAATTTATGATAATTTGCTGGACTGATCTATAAAGTCCAAGTTATCCTGACATAGACGGCGAAGACGGAGGAGTTTGGAGTATGGGATCGAGTTCTTGCAAGTTTCAAGATGGGAGGAAGTGCAAAGTAAATACGTATGGTTGTCGGTGGTCTTATAAAATTCAGAGGTGACAAAACTGTCTCTGCAAAGAGATATTTTGATGTCTAAAATATTGACAGATTTGTCAGAAATTTCATAAGCGAATTTTATTATCTTATTAAGCGAGTTGGCGAATTCAATAAATTTTAGTTCGTCCTTTGGCACACTGGTGACTGCAATGCCATCATCGATGTACCTTTTGTAGAATTCTGGGAGTCTACCAGTGTAAGCATCCCATACTTTGACTTCCAGAAAGCCCATAAATAAGCATGCATAACGGACTCATTTTCGTTCCCGTGGCGACACCACTGATTTTATCAAAGTATTCGCCTTTGAATTCAAAAGAATTTAGGATCAGTACTAGCTGTGTGAGTCTAATTATGGTATCAGCGTTAGTGGTGGGGTGAGGGTCTTTGCCAAGAAAAGAGCAGAGTGCCAATAGTCCATCCTCATGCGAGATAGAGATGTAAAGGGAGCAGACATCAAGGAGAAAGATGTGATAGGTTTTGTGCATAAAAATTTGTTATGGCGTGGTTGAAGGGGTGCGACAAGGTTGTGTACTATATCCAGACATTTTTTTCTCTGTATAGCGAGAATATTCTAAGAACAATCATCACAGAACCAGGCATAAAAATTGGAGGATACAATATTAACAACCTTCGGTATGCTGACGACACAGTACTGATAGCTGAGAACCAACAAGACCTGCAAAATCTCTTGGATAAAGTCGCCAAAGAATGTGAACAGAAAAGCCTTACTTTGAACATCAAAAAGACAGAGACTATGGTTATATCTAAGAAATAGAATCCACCAACATGCATATAAAATTAAACGGAACTATTCTAAAGCAGGTGCAGAAATTCAAATACCTTGGAGCAGTAATAGCTTCAGATGGGAAATGCGGAACAGAAATTAGGATCAGAATAGGCCAAGCAAAGACTGCATTTCAGAGAATGAGAAACATATTAGCTAACACATCTTTATCAATGAATGTTAGAAAACGAGTCCTAAAATGCTATATTGAACCTATCTTGTTATATGGAAGTGAATTATGGACAGGTCTGCACAAAAGTCATTGGAAACAGCAGAAATGTGGTTTATTAGAAGAATGTTGCGAATCCCCTGGACAACAAAAATAACTAATGAAGAATGTATGAGAAGAGCTGGAGAGACAAAAAAACCTTGTCAAAAAGATAAGAGAGAGACAATGTACTTTCATAGGACATGCAATGAGAAGAGGGGGCATTGAAAATATTATAACAACAGGAAAAATAGAAGGAAGAAGATAAAGAGGAAGACCAAGAGAAATGATACTGGACTGTCTGACGGGATGGTGTGAGAGGAGATCACCAACTGAACTGATGGCCTGCATGAAGGATCGGGTACTCTGGAGAAGCATAATAGCCAACGCCAGTCGGCCAGGCACATGATGATGATGATGATGATGATGTTGATGATGATGATGATGATGTGGTTGTTCTTTCAAATAAGAGGGCAGCTTGTGTATTAGCGACTAGAAAATGCTGTCCAAGAAGTCAGAAATGTGTTTAGTGGGGCATGAACACGTTGATAAAATGGGACGTCTAGGATGACCTGGTTTATGGATTTCAGGAAGGAGATAGAAGGTGGGTTTACCTAAACAGCCGTCCTTGATGTGAAGAGAAACATCTTAGATGGGATGCCAGCCTCGGTAATCAAGTCTTTGATGGTTGCCTCCACTATGTCGTTGATGGAGGGGGTAGCATCGGTTTTACGCGAGGCATAGAAATCGGTGTTACTGAGTTGGGACATTCCTTCCGCAATATATACATCTTTTTTTTTTAAACTAAGAGATTCAATGTTTTATCTGCTGGTTTTATCACTATGTCCTCTCAATGTCGAAGTTTAGTCAGAGCCCTGGATCTCCCTTGTTGAGGTTGAAATGTCGAAGTTTAGTCAGAGCCCTGGATCTCCCTTGTTGAGGTTGAAATGTCGAAGTTTAGACAGTGCCTTGGGCTCTCCCTTTTTGAGGTTGAAATGTCGAAGTTTAGACAGTGCCTTGGACTTTCCTTTGTTGAGGCTGAAATGTCGAAGTTTAGTCAGAGCCCTGGATCTCCCTTGTTGAGGTTGAAATGTCGAAGTTTAGACAGTGCCTTGGACTTTCCTTTGTTGAGGCTGAAATGTCGAAGTTTAGTCAGAGCCCTGGATCTCCCTTGTTGAGGTTGAAATGTCGAAGTTTAGACAGTGCCTTGGACTTTCCTTTGTTGAGGCTGAAATGTCGAAGTTTAGACAGTGCCTTGGACTCTCCTTTGTTGAGGTTGAAATGTCGAAGTTTAGACAGTGCATTGGACTCTCCTTTGTTGAGGCTGAAATGTCGAAGTTTAGACAGTGCCCTGGAGTCTCCCTTGTTGAGGTTGAAATGTCGAAGTTTTGGCGGTTGGAGGTTTTAGATTACACGCCACGTCGTATCAATGTATAGGTCTAAAGCTTAGGACGCCCCGGAGAAAGGTGTCCAGCTAGATTTACGATGGTTGTAATGGGAAAATGGGTCACCGGGATCTTGTGTGAGTTGGTTAGATTCTTTGTTAGCAGAGTAATATTTGAAACGTAATCCACGCTAGAACTGTAACATAGCAGACTAAAAAAATGATCACATTGAGGTTGGATAGGAATAAATTCATCAGAGAGAAGTCAGGTCGGGAGGAATACAGACTACATAAGAGGTTGGAGGAGCAGGGGTCTCATCTACAGGTGTGGGGTGAGAACTTGATTGTGGTGTGTAACCTGGAAAGGTTACGGAAGGTGTAAAAGAAGAGGGCGATATGGGCGTTGAAGAAGTCTGATGGTCAAGTGAAACGGAAGTCCGGAGGTCAGGTGTAGTAGAGGACTATTGTTCAGGTGTGATAGAAGAGGGGTTGGTTGGAGGCTGGATTATTTTTGGGAACAGAAGAGACTGGCTGTGGAGGGGGTAGAGGTTGGAATTTACATGAGTTTGTGTTGTTGCCAGGGACATAGAATTGGTAGAGTTGACGATATGTGAGGTGTATGTGTTTGGCAAGAAGGAGAACACGGTTGTCTGGGGTGTAAGAGTGAAGGCGGCGTTCAAGACTATCTTTTGCCAGATCCAGGTTAGACAAAATCTCTCTGTGATGAGGCATATTCTGAGCTGCGAGCAATTTTTCTCCATCTTCTTCTAGAAGTCTTTGTTCAACGCCAGGCGCTGGGCGAAAAAAAGACGAGAAGTCTTTATGAATTATTTTGTGGCGGAGACAGTAGTTCAGAAAGTGAAGGTGGGCGGGGGGGGGGGGGGGGGGGAATCTTGTCTTTTTGTAGACTGTGAAGGTCAGTTCAGCGGTTGTATTAGATATGTGGGGTGGGAGGTGAATCTTGTAGATTGTGAGGTCAGTTCAGTGGCTGTGTTAGATATATGGGGTGGGAGGTGTATCTTGTCTTCTTGTAGATTATGAAGGTCAGTTCAGTGGCTGTGTTAGATATATGGGGTGGGAGGTGAATCTTGTCTTCTTGTAGATTGTGAAGGTCAGTTCAGTGGCTGTGTTAGATATAGGGGTGGGAGGTGAATCTTGTCTTCTTGTAGATTGTGAGGTCAGTTCAGTGGCTGTGTTAGATATATGGGGTGGGAGGTGAATCTTGTCTTCTAGTAGATTATGACGGTCAGTTCAGTGGCTGTGTTAGATATATGGGGTGAGAGGTGAATCTTGTCTCTTGTAGATTGTGAAGGTCAGTTCAGTGGCTGTGTTAGATATATGGGGTGGGGGGTGAATCTTGTCTTCTTGTAGATTGTGAGGTCAGTTCAGTGGCTGTGTTAGATATATGGGGTGGGAGGTGAATCTCGTCTTCTTGTAGATTATGAGGGTCAGTTCAGTGGCTGTGTTAGATATATGGGGTGAGAGGTGAATCTTGTCTTCTTGTAGATTATGAAGGTCAGTTCAGTGGCTGTGTTAGATATATGGGGTGGGAGGTGAATCTTGTAGATTGTAAGGTCAGTTCAGCGACTGTGTTAGATATGTGGGGTGGGAAGAGAATCTTGTCTTCTTGTAGATTGTGAGGTCAGTTCAGTGGCTGTGTTAGATATATGGGGTGGGAGGTGAATCTTGTCTTCTTGTAGATTATGAAGGTCAGTTCAGTGGCTGTGTTAGATATATGGGGTGGGAGGTGAATCTTGTCTTCTTGTAGATTGTGAAGGTCAGTTCAGTGGCTGTGTTAGATATATGGGGTGGGAGGTGAATCTTGTCTTCTTGTAGATTGTGAGGTCAGTTCAGTGGCTGTGTTAGATATATGGGGTGGGAGGTGAATCTTGTCTTCCTGTAGATTACGAAGGTCAGTTCAGTGGCTGTGTTAGATATATGGGGTGGGAGGTGAATCTTGTCTTCTTGTAGATTGTGAAGGTCAGTTCAGTGGCTGTGTTAGATATATGGGGTGGGAGGTGAATCTTGTAGATTGTAAGGTCAGTTCAGCGACTGCGTTAGATATGTGGGGTGGGAGGAGAATCTTGTCTTCTTGTAGATTGTGAGGTCAGTTCAGTGGCTGTGTTAGATATATGGGGTGGGAGGTGAATCTTGTCTTCTTGTAGATTGTGAGGTCAGTTCAGTGGCTGTGTTAGATATATGGGGTGGGAGGTGAATCTTGTCTTCTTGTAGATTATGAAGGTCAGTTCAGTGGCTGTGTTAGATATATGGGGTGGGAGGTGAATCTTGTCTTCTTGTAGATTATGAAGGTCAGTTCAGTGGCTGTGTTAGATATATGGGGTGGGAGGATAATCTTGTCTTCTTGTAGATTGTGAAGGTCAGTTCAGTGGCTGTGTTAGATATATGGGTTGGGAGGTGAATCTTGTAGATTGTGAGGTCAGTTCAGCGACTGTGTTAGATATGTGGGGTGGGAGGAGAATCTTGTCTTCTTGTAGATTATGAAGGTCAGTTCAGTGGCTGTGTTAGATATATGGGGTGGGAGGTGAATCTTGTCTTCTTGTAGATTGTGAGGTCAGTTCAGAGGCTGTGTTAGATATATGGGGTGGGAGGTGAATCTTGTCTTCTTGTAGATTATGAAGGTCAGTTCAGTGGCTGTGTTAGATATATGGGGTGGGAGGTGAATCTTGTCTTCTTGTAGATTATGAAGGTCAGTTCAGTGGCTGTGTTAGATATATGGGGTGGGAGGATAATCTTGTCTTCTTGTAGATTACGAAGGTCAGTTCAGTGGTTGTGTTAGATATATGGGGTGGAGAATATTCTTGTCTTCTTGTAGATTGTGAGGTAAATTCAGCGGCTGTGTTAGATATGTGGGGTGGGAGGAGAATCTCGTAGATTGTGAAGGTCAGTTCAGCGACTGTGTTAGATATGTGGGGTAGGAGGTGAATCTTGTCTTCTTGTAGATTGTGAGGTCAGTTCAGTGGCTGTGTTAGATATATGGGGTGAGAGGTGAATCTTGTCTTCTTGTAGATTGTGAAGTTCAGTTCAGCGACTGTGTTAGATATGTGGGGTGGGAGGAGAATCTTGTCTTCTTGTAGATTGTGAAAGTCAGTTCAGTGGCTGTGTTAGATATATGGGGTGGAGAATATTCTTGTCTTCTTGTAGATTGTGAGGTAAGTTCAGCGGCTGTGTTAGATATGTGGGGTGGGAGGAGAATCTCGTAGATTGTGAAGGTCAGTTCAGCTACTGTGTTAGATATGTGGGGTGGGAGGAGAATCTCGTAGATTGTGAAGGTCAGTTCAGCGACTGTGTTAGATATATGGGGTGGGAGGTGAATCTTGTCTTCTTGTAGATTGTGAGGTCAGTTCAGTGGCTGTGTTAGATATATGGGGTGAGAGGTGAATCTTGTCTTCTTGTAGATTGTGAAGGTCAGTTCAGTGGCTGTGTTAGATATATGGGGTGGGAGGTGAATCTTGTCTTCTTGTAGATTGTGAGGTCAGTTCAGTGGCTGTGTTAGATATATGGGGTGAGAGGTGAATCTTGTCTTCTTGTAGATTATGAAGGTCAGTTCAGTGGCTGTGTTAGATATATGGGGTGAGAGGTGAATCTTGTCTTGTTGTAGATTATGAAGGTCAGTTCAGTGGCTGTGTTAGATATATGGGGTGAGAGGTGAATCTTGTCTTCTTGTAGATTTTGAAGGTCAGTTCAGTGGCTGTGTTAGATATATGGGGTGGGAGGTGAATCTTGTAGATTGTAAGGTCAGTTCAGCGACTGTGTTAGATATGTGGGGTGGGAGGAGAATCTTGTCTTCTTGTAGATTGTGAAGGTCAGTTCAGTGGCTGTGTTAGATATATGGGGTTGGAGGTGAATCTTGTCTTGTTGTAGATTATGAAGGTCAGTTCAGTGGCTGTGTTAGATATATGGGGTGGGAGGATAATCTTGTCTTCTTGTAGATTGTGAGGTAAGTTCAGCGGCTGTATTAGATATGTGGGGTGGGAGGAGAATCTCGTAGATTGTGAAGGTCAGTTCAGCGACTGTGTTAGATATGTGGGGTGGGAGGAGAATCTCGTAGATTGTGAAGGTCAGTTCAGCGACTGTGTTAGATATGTGGGGTAGGAGGTGAATCTTGTCTTCTTATAGATTGTGAGGTCAGTTCAGTGGTTGTGTTAGATATGTGGGGTGGGAGGTGAATCTTGTAGATTATGAAGGTCAGTTCAGTGGCTGTATTAGATATATGGGGTGGGAGGTGAATCTTGTCTTCTTGTGGATTGTGAGGTCAGTTCAGTGGCTGTGTTAGATATGTGGGGTGGGAGGAGATGGAAAGAAAAGCGAATGAAATAATTGAGGAATCTAAGGTATTCCTTAGCTGACGGCATGTTAGCGTGTGAATGGGGGAAGAACGTTCCACTACCTTCTCACATGTAACACACGGTTCAGAACCTCTTCACAGCATCACATTACAATCCCTCTACCCTAACTATAATCACTTATCCCACCATCTCCCGGCTAGATTATCGATTACCATTGTATCACTCTTCTCTTCTCTCCATGTACCCCCTCCCCTCTCCCACCCAAATCCTCATTTACAACCCACCTATCACACATTACAAGTCTCCATTTAAACTCTACCATGCGTATTTCTGAACACAGCATCTACAAGCCACAGCTTCTTACAAGTCACAGCTAAGTGCTCCATTCATTGTATTTTATTTTATTCTAATTTTTTCCCATCCATATTTTTTACATTGCATTCATGTGAATTTATACGTTATCTCCTCTCTTTATTTCTTCATCCTGTGTGGTTTTTTTTTTTTTTGTATGATTAAGAGTCGCGCCGAAATGTCACAACTGTGTACTCGTAAAGTAATAAAGCTGTTCCTACGTTTTTTTCCTGGATTATACATTGTGTTATCACAGCTTTACTGCAGTTGTTTCATGCATATTTATATACTTATACACTAATTACGTGTATGCCAGTGAACACACACTATAAGCCTTGTGCAGTTTAGTTTCTTCATAATAACAGTTCCAACTTTTCTGCATGAACATCATTAGAGATTGCACAATGAAGTTTAGCGTTGCTGTTAATGTAGGATTTATAATTTATTAGTGTATTTTATTTGGGGTAGCTTGTTTGCAGTAACGATATTCCTCTGTAGTTTTCACATTTGCTCTTATCACTTTTTTTTTAATGCTGGGATCATTAATGATTCTGTCCATTCACTAGGGAGTTTTTCTTCTCTCCATATTTGTTGTATTAGTGCACATATCTGTTCATGTAGGTTTAGACCTCCTTCCTTAATCAGTTCTGCAGCAATTCCATCTGAACCAGTTGCTTTGTTGTTTCGTAGAGACATGATACCGTAGATGACTTTTTTTAAAGTCTGACACAAGTCTGTATTTCTTAGCATGGTAGTGTGCTTCTAGGCTCTTCACAGTTTTGTAGTTTTTCAAAATATTCTTTCCATCTCGTACAGATGTTCTCTTCACTGTTTATCATGTTTATTACTATCCTTTAAGCTCTGTAGAGGTTGAAAAAACCCTTGCTTTACTGTTTGCAATTCATTACTCATTTCAGAGAATGAGAAACATATTATGCAAGACATCCTTATCAATGAATGTTAGAAAACGAGTCCTAAAATGCTATATTGAACCTATTTTGTTATATGGAAGTGAGTCATGGACAGGTCTGCACAAAAATCATTGAAAGCAGTAGAAATGTAGTTTTTGTTGTGAATCGCCTGGACAGCAAAAATAACTAATGAAGAATGTATGAGAAGAGCAGGAGAGACAAAAAATCTTGTCAAAAAAATAAGAGAGAGACAATGTACTTTCATAGGACATGCAATGAGAAGAGGGGCCTTTGAAAATATTATAACAACAGGAAAATTAGAAGGAAGAAGATCCAGAGGAAGACCAAGAGAAATGATACTGGACAGTCTGACGGGATGACACAATAATTGGCGTATAAGTATACAACTATACACTAAGCACTGCAGTAAAGCTGTGATACTAGAATGTATAAAATCGGAAAAAGTAGGAGCAGCTTTATTACTTAACGATTACAAAGTTGTGACGTTGCGGCGTGAGCCTTAATCATACAAAAACATACAGGACGAAGAAATAGAGAGAGGAGATAAAGTATAGATTCACATGAATACTGTTTAAAAAAAATTTTTTTAAAGGAGTACTTAGGTGTAAATTGCAAGGTGTGGCTTGTCTGGCGGTGTGTGTCAGGAATGGATCTGGTAGGACGTGGAAATTGTTTAAATAGAGACCTGTGACATGTGGTCGGTGGGTTGTATCTGGGGGTGGTGGATGGGGAACCGGGGAGGGGAGAGAGAGTGACGCACTACTGGCCTAGCTAGGAGAAATTGAAACAGGTGATTGGGGAAGAGGGGTTGCAGAGAAAATAGCAGGGTTGCAGAGTAATGCTGTGAGGAAGTTTGAAAAGTAAGAAGGGGTGGATTTAATGGAGAGGTACTATAATGATTGAAGAAGATGATGTTACGTGTAACTAAACAGAGAGTTTAACCCATGTTGTTCCAGCGTCCCATAATTTTGAATGCAGCAGTTCTCAAGTGCCAGGCGGCTTGTGTTATCTGCGTGACATTGTTTAATGGCTGTTACCAGAAAATCAGATTTGCCTCTGTGGTTGGGGCCATTGAAATGATTTGGGACTGGTTTCGAAGCATGCTGGGCGATGTCGTACAGATGTTTTTGTATGCGGTCCCCTAATCTGAGGCCAGTCTCTCCGATATATGTTATCCTGCATCTTTTGCAAACGATGATATATATCACATTTCGGGACTCGCATGTGAATCCCTCATGAAGAGTGAGGATAATTTTGGGAAAGGTGATTGTTTTCGTTTCCCAAACTATCCTCACTCTTCATGAGGGATTCACATGCGAGTCCCGAAATGTGATATATGTCATCGTTTGCAAAAGATGCAGGATAACATATATCGGTGAGACTGGCCTCAGATTAGGGGACCGCATGCAAAAACATCTGTACGACATCGCCCAGCATGCTTCGAAACCAGTCCCAAATCATTTCAATGGCCCCAACCACAGAGGCAAATCTGATTTTCTGGTAACAGCCGTTAAACAATGTCACGCAGATAACACAAGCCGCCTGGCACTTGAGAACTGCTGCATTCAAAATTATGGGACGCTGGAACAACATGGGTTAAACTCTCTGTTTAGTTACACGTAACATCATCTTCTTCAATCATTATAGTACCTCTCCACTAAATCCACCCCTTCTTACTTTTCAAACTTCCTCACAGCATTACTCTGCAACCCTGCTATTTTCTCTGCAACCCCTCTTCCCCAATCACCTGTTTCAATTTCTCCTAGCTAGGCCAGTAGTGCGTCACTCTCTCTCCCCTCCCCGGTTCCCCATCCACCACCCCCAGATACAACCCACCGACCACATGTCACAGGTCTCTATTTAAACAATTTCCACGTCCTACCAGATCCATTCCTGACACACACCGCCGGACAAGCCACACCTTGCAATTTACAGCTAAGTACTCCTTTAAAAAAAATTTTTTTTAAACAGTATTCATGTGAATCTATACTTTATCTCCTCTCTCTATTTCTTTGTCCTGTATGTTTTTGTATGATTAAGGCTCACGCCGCAACGTCACAACTTTGTAATCGTTAAGTAATAAAGCTGCTCCTACTTTTTTCCGATTTTATACAGTTTGACGGGATGGTGTGAGAGGAGATCACCAACTGAGCTGATGGCCTGCATGAAGGATCGTGTACTCTGGAGAAGCATAATAGCCAACGCCAGTCAGCACGGCACATGATGATGATGATGAATTCTTTATAGAATTCCCTGCTTTTCTTATTCTGATGGCATGTCCGTATCTTGCTTACCATGCCCTTCATATATTGTCACTTTTATTGATGAATAACTTTTTGAGTTTTCTTTACATTGTGTGTGGTACTTCTGATTTTTGTTGTTCATGTCATTCAACCATCTCTGTCACACTGTTTTTGTGACTGCCTCTCTGCAGACTTCATCAAACCAGTTATTTTTTTAGTTATGGTCTTGACTCCCAGGCATTCTTCCACTGTGTTCTTTATAACGGTTTTTATATCTTCCCATCTATCGTCAATGCTTTTATTTTCTTAAGTCCCTCTTATGTTTATCTTATGTTTTAGTTCATTTCTGAATTTTTCTTTAGTGTCTTCTCTTTTCAAAGCACTTCTTTTTATTACTGAGCATTTATTTAATTTACTATAAAAAAATTATCTTCAATCTGAATTTTAATTTAGCTCCCACAAGATAATGGTTGGTGCTGCATTCAGTCCGTCTGTAACTTCTGATCTGAAGTATTATAATACTATCTATTATACTTTTAAACAGATTAAAACCATGCAGCGAGAACATACTGTGAGGCTATCAGACAGGTTTTAAGAAGATCAGATCAACCATAAACCAAATATTTTATCTACGTCAAAGAGCAGCAAAGTACTGGGAATATGGAAAAGAAGTACATAATATCTTCATTGACTTCAAGAAAGTCTATGACAGCATAGATAGGGGCAGCTTATGGAAAATTATGAAAGAATTTGTCTTATATTATATATATCTTATATCCTTCCTGTGCCGTTAAACGTCACATAGGGCTCGCAAAGTAGTTCGCCAATTTTTCCTGTCTTCGGTGAGTCTTTCAACCTCATCAAAGGATTTTATGCCTGTTAACTTGGCCTCTCTTAATAATGTCCTCTTCAGAGTTTCCCGCGGTCTGCCCCTTTTTCTTCGGGCTGTTGTGTTCCACTTGATAGCTTGTTTTGAAAGAATTTGTGATACCTAATAAATTAGTCAATCTGACCAGAATATGTAAGGAGGATACACAAAATACAGTAATATATAAAGGAAAAAAGACAGAACCCTTCTAACAAGGTGATATGTTATCTCCATTACTATTCAACCTAGTACTAGAAAAGTTAATCAGAAAAGTGAAAGAAGAAAGCAGTACAGAAGAACAAGCTAAAATACTAGGATATGCTGATGACATATACCTGTTGGAGGAAACTATACAAGATGTCATCATCACCTGCATACACCTGAGAGATGTAGCACTAAAAGTGGGCTTGACCAAGAGTATATGAAGATATCAAGAGACCAGGGGCAGAATGATCCAGATTATATAAATGCTGGAGAGATGATTATCAGGAAAGCAGAATTATACAAATATCTTGGCACAACCTTCAACAGAAGCAACACAGTAAGCAAGGAAATTAAAATCAGAGTACAGATAGGGAATAAAATATACTTTGCCTCACAACACCTGTTAAAATCCAAAATCCTGTCCCAAAACACCAGAATAACAATCTACTAAACTATAATAAGACCAGCCATCTTGTATGGATCAGAAACATGGAGTACAACAAAGAAAGATGAACAACAATTGGAGATCTTTGAGAACAAGATCCTAATAAGAATCTCTGGGGTGATAAAGGATACCAACAGTGGAGAATGGAGAGCTAGAAAGAACACTGAACTGAACAGATTATTTACATCCCAACGAATTATAAATGTCTGAAACTGAACAGACTACGCTGGCTGGGGCATGTAGAAAGAATGGAAGAGAACAGACAAATGAAAATGGCATATGCACAAGAGATGAGGGAAACAAGACCAAGGGGTAGACCAAGACAGAGATGGAAAGACAACATAGAAGAGGATATAAAAGAAATTGGTGTCACCAACTGGAGAGAGAAGATTAGGAACAGAGAGGAATGGAGGTGAACTTTACCTGCAGCAATGAGCCTTAATGGCTTGGAAAGCTGGGGAAGAAGATTAGTGTAATTACAACACACTAACATAAAACACATTGTTTACCCACACACTGTACTGTGGTAGTATGTGTGTGTGTGTGGCTAACTGTCTTAAAGTGGTGAACTCTGATACTTCTAAACATAATCACTCTCATCCTGGTCCTAATCTCATCCTATAATAATCTGACTTTGACTCTCTCTCTATCTCTAAGCCTTAAATATCCCCTACAAAATCTTCCTAGGTTTCGTGAATACTCCATCATGAAAAACTACATTCACGTGAATTTACCTTTTTTATAAACTTTAGTTTCTAAAACAAACAATTTCCTAAAAACTAAATCTCTAATACTAAATCTAGTCTGTTGCATCAACAACTGACACTTTAACTTTTTCCCTAACCTAACCTCAAATATATAACCTCAAATAACCATGCAAATTTACACTACTGGTCGAAGTTACCTGAGCTGACTTTCTATTTTCAGGTGGACAAAAAAAAAATCAATATTACAACAAGTGACTGAACCAAGTACCCTTACTTTTAGAAATTATTACTTCCCTAACAAAATACCATCACACTGTAAGTTATAAGTCTTTCTGCAAACAGTGGCCTCTTCCTGACAACTGAATGTAATTGAAACAGCCATTAACTGTGGCACACAAGTAATAACAAAAAATATGTGATCTAGACACTTCTTGGAAGTTATATAATTTGTTTTTTTTTTGTACTACATAAATCATAATTAACCAGAATGAAGGGTTTTCACCTGTAAATTATGCTTGCCACACAGCACTTGTCTACGGGTTAACAGAACAGACATTGAAAAACTTAACTCATTTCTGCCAGACATGTTCTTTAATTAGGCTTACACCTGGCTGGAGTAACTATGACAGCCTAACATCAAGACAGACATGACTAGAGTCTTCTAGCACAGACAAAGAAGGAGGAGTAAAATCTGTACTTGAAATAATGAGGAGTAAAATCTGTATTTGAAATAATGAGGAGTAAAATCTGTATTTGAAATAATGAGGAGTAAAATCTGTATTTGAAATAATGAGGAGTAAAATCTGTATTTGAAATATGAGGAGTAAAATCTGTATTTGAAATAATGAGGAGTAAAATCTGTATTTGAAATAATGAGGAGTAAAATCTGTATTTGAAATAATGAGGAGTAAAATCTGTATTTGAAATAATGAGGAGTAAAATCTGTATTTGAAATAATGAGGAGTAAAATCTGTATTTGAAATAATGAGGAGTAAAATCTGTATTTGAAATAATGAGGAGTAAAATCTGTATTTGAAATAATGAGGAGTAAAATCTGTACTTGAAAGAAGGAGTAGTAAAATCTGTACTTGAAATAATGAGGAGTAAAATCTGTACTTGAAAGAAGGAGGAGTAAAATCTGTACTTGAAATAATGAGGAGTAAAATCTGTACTTGAAAGAAGGAGGAGTAACATCTGTATTTGAAATAATGAGGAGTAAAATCTGTACTTGAAAGAAGGAGGAGTAAAATCTGTACTTGAAAGAAGGAGGAGTAAAATCTGTACTTGAAAGAAGGAGGAGTAAAATCTGTACTTGAAAGAAAGAGGAGTAAAATCTGTGCTTGAAAGAAGGAGGAGTAAAATCTGTACTTGAAATAAATAAATTAAAAAAACAAACAAAAAGTCTCAATCAGAACATACACAAATATTCAATTTTAAATAGTTACTGTTGGAAATGTTCTGTGTGAAACAAGGAATGTAACAATATGTCACAATATGTAGCACATTAAACTAATAGTGTGATCAGTGTGTAACTTTTCAATCAGTTGTGAAGCACTCAACTCATAATTTCTAAGATTAATCAGGCATGCACAAAACAAATTTCTTAGATAACAAAGATCCAATGATTAATTACCAATAAATAAATGATATAATTATTACAAAGCCATCAATAGCAGCTGCAATGATTATGATGCTATCAGTAATAGATGCAATGATTGTGAAGCTATCAGTAATAGATGCAATGATTATGATGCTATCAGTAATAGATGCAATGATTATGAAGCTATCAGTAATAGATGCAATGATTATGAAGCTATCAGTAATAGATTTATTAACGTTAAGTACATAAAAATGGTCATTATTGTAATGTTTACCTGTAACACCTGAACAGAACAGTAACTACGGCAGCAGTCTACTCTGATTGACAGCAAATAGTACTGCTGCCTCTCTCTCTCTCTCTCTCTTCACACACACATACACACTCTGCAGATAAACAAAGACTGGAAGAAAAAGAAAGGCGAGAATTTTAATGAGAGAATGGGAGGGAATGGGGAAATGAAGCTTCAAGAAAGATGAAACATAGGCAGTCTATGAAAGTAAAGTCTACCAAACTTAAAGACAAAGCACAGACAGTCTATGAAAGTAAAGTCTACCAAACTTAAAGACAAAGCACAGACAGTCTATGAAAGTAAAGTCTACCAAACTTAAAGAAAGATGTGAAGCATTATTGCCTCATTATGCAATTACTTCTTCTTCTTCTTCTTCTTCGTTCGCACATTATGCAATTACAAAATTCTAACAACCACTCAGATTAGGCGTGCCAAACTTGATTTTTGGTCATTTTTTTTTTTTTTTAAAATAAAAGATTGGTACATCGTCTTAAATGCAAGTTGTACAAAGCAGAAGCTAAATTTTTAAATACATTTATAACAGCTTGGTTATATTAGTAAGCTTATACTAAATTTTTAACGAGTGAAAGTAAGTGAACAACAACCTGGACTAGGATGGTAGAGTGTTCTTAGATGTCTGCCAGATATTAATTTCATTTGACAGATTTTTTTTTTTTCAAGCGAGGAATGAGAGCTGCTTTGTTTGCACTATGTCCACATCTGAATGTGTCTATGACAGGTTCTTGTTTGCACTATGTCCATATCTGAATGTGTCTATGACAGGTTCTTGTTTGCACTATGTCCATATCTGAATGTGTCTATGACAGGTTCTTGTTTGCACTATGTCCATATCTGAATGTGTCTATGACAGGTTCTTGTTTGCACTATGTCCACATCTGAATGTGTCTATGACAGATTCCTAGCATTATCTTGTGTATTACCAGTGTTGTGATTAACTGGTCAGTGTAGATTTCAGCCTCCACTACTAGCCAGCATCTCATGACTACCCTGTCACCGGTTTTGGAAAGAATGAACTTTACCTGAGTATGTTGTTATAGATAAGAACTGGAAATATGTTCTCATCACTCTCATCAAAGTCCAGCTTCACAATTACTTGCCTATCACCATAATTTTTGTTGTTGACAGTTAACACTTACCATGTCTTATCACATTTTATCATGTCTCAATGTGGTAATACCAAGATACTCTTATATATGTAACACTGCTGTCTAATATATGTAACACTGGTGATGTATACAAGTAATACTGGTGTCTAATATATGTAACAATGGTGTCTTATATATGTAACACTGGTGTCTTATATATGTAACACTGGTGATTTATATTTGTAACACTGGTGAGTATAACACTGGTGACATATATGTAACACTGGTGAGTATAACACTGGTGACATATATGTAACACTGGTGAGTATAACACTGGTGACTTATATTTATAACACTGATGTCTTATATATGTAACACTGGTGTCTTACGAGCACAATAATTAGTGTATAAGTATACAACTATACACGAAGCACTGCAGTAAAGCTGTGATACCAGAATGTATAAAATAGGAAAAAAGTAGGAGCAGCTTTATTACCTAACGATTACAAAGTTGTGACGTTTCGGCGTGAGCCTTAATCATACAAAAACAAACAGGACGAAGAAATAGAGAGAGGAGATAAAGTATAGATTCACATGAATACTATTACAAAAAAAAAAAAAAAAAATTTTTTAAAAGAGTACTTAGCTGTAAATTGCAAACACACACCGCCAGACAAGCCACACCTTGCAATATACAGCTAAGTACTCTTTTAAAAAAATTTTTTGTTTTTTTGTAATAGTATTCATGTGAATCTATACTTTATCTCCTCTCTCTATTTCTTCGTCCTGTATGTTTTTGTATGATTAAGGCTCACGCCGAAACGTCACAACTTTGTAATCGTTAGGTAATAAAGCTGCTCCTACTTTTTTCCTATTTTATACATTCTGGTGTCTTACGAGGGGTGAATGATAAGTTCTTGGCATAAGGTATAAATACTTGAAACACACAGTTGATATTAGGTGCATTTGTAGATCAGGTTAATGTAAGATTAAACACAAACTTTCAAGAAATTAAGTGCAACCAATTTTTTTTAAGGCTACTGAAGTGGTAAGGGGTGGCAGAAATTGAGAAAATGGATAAAATTTCTTAATGAGCAGTCATTCGCTACCTCTGCATCAAGGGCTTATCATCAAAGGGATCCATGAGGACATGGTGGAGACTCTAGAAGAGACTGCCCCTTCTTACAGCACAGTGAAGAAATAGGTAACTCAATTCAAACATGGAAGGGAGAGTCTGGAAGATGATCCCCGTCCAGGAAGACCACGAACGGTAACCACCGATGAAACCACCGGCACAATCCATGGCATGATAATGGAGGATTGACGACTAACTGAGTGGTACATTGCAACTGATTTTGGCATCTTCCAGGAGTGTGTTCATGCCATTACTCACAATGATCTTCAAATGACAAAGGTCTCTGCTTGATGGGTCCCGAAACTTCTTGGAGCTGATCATAAATGACAACGTCTCAACATGTCAAGAGATAATCTTGGCCATTTTTCTGCAGATCCTGAAAAGTTTCCTCAGCAATTTGTGACTATGGATGAGGCTTGGGTTCATCATTTTCAACCAGAAACCAAAGAACAGTCAAAGCAGTGGAAACATCATAGATCCCCACCTCCAAAGAAAGCAAGAGTGGTTCTGTGTGCAGGTCAAGTGATGGCTTCCATCTTTTGAGATTCAGAAGGTGTGATATTTGTAGACTATCTTCAAAAGGGCAGAACAGTCACTGGGGCCTATTACACTAATCTTGTGAAGCAACTGCGGGTCAAATTGAAGGAAAAGCATCGAGGGAAATTGATGAGAGGAGTCATCTTGCATCAAGACAATGCTCAAGTTCACAAGTCAGTGGTGGCAATGGCTGCCATTCATGAATGCGACTTCCAGCTTCTTGAACACTCTCCTTATTTCCCAGATTTGGCCCCTTCGGACTATTACCTGTTTACCAAACTCAAAAAGGAGCTCAGTGGTTGGAAATTTGCTTCAAATGATGACATCATTCACACTGTAGACCACTTTCTACTGGCACAAGATGCTGACTTTTACAAAGAAGGGATCCATGTGCTCCAGGATCACTGGACTATGTGCATAAACTTGCAAGGTGACTATATTGAGAAATAACTCAAAAAAGTTGTCCACAAATAATACATTGTACCTTATGCCAAAAACTTATCAATCACCCCTCGTATATGTAACACTGGTGACTTTAACACTGGTGACTAATATATAAAACACCAGCATCTTATGTATGTAACACTGGTGACTTATACTTGTAACACTGGTGACTTATACTTGTAACACTGGTGACTTATACTTGTAACACTGGTGATTCTTATACATGTAATCCTGGTGACTCTTATACACATATAACACTGGTGACTTAGACATGTAACATTGGTGACTTATACTTGTAACACTGGTGACTTATACTTGTAACACTGATGGCTTATATATGTAATCCTGGTGACTCTTATACATGTAATCCTGGTGACTCTTATACATGTAATCCTGGTGACTCTTATACACATATAACACTGGTGACTTACACATGTATCATGCATTCATTTGTATGTCCCTTGTGGAACATTGCCTCCCTAACAGCACTCCTGTAGGCCTCTCGGTTGTGAGCAAGATGGCCTGCTGCTGTTGCATCCATTTGCAGATCATCAACGATGTCTTGCAGCCATCTTCGCCTTGGTCTTCCTCACTTTCTTTTTTCCCATTATGTACCCTTCCTAGACAGTTTTCTCTAGATTATCATGACGTTTAATGTGTCCAAAATATTTAAGTTTTCTCTTTTTAATCCTCTTTACCAGTCAGTCTTCTTCAATATTACGTTCTTGTAGTGTGGATATATATATTTTTTTTTGTGTCTATGGTATTTGAAAAACTCTTCTGTAGCACTTACATTCAAAGGCATTTATGTGTTTCTCAGCTGTTTTGTTAAGTGTCCAGGTCTCACAGGCATATGTTGCAATGGGAAAGATGCATGCCCTTAAAAATCTTATTTGTGTAGTTCTGTCTGTTCCTCTCCACAGATTCTTTATTTGTTTTACTTTCTGAAGAGGGGTAGATGCCCTACTTTTAATTTCCCTCATTGTATCTCCATTATTAGTTAGTAGTGATCCAAGATATTCAAAACTCTCCACTTCTTCCAATTTTTCCTCATTGATACATATATCAGCTGCCTTTAGTTGTCATCAATTTAGTTTTCTTCGCATTAAGATAGAGGTTTTGCTTTTCACTATTCTTACAGACTGACATAATTAGTTTTTATATTCCTTTTTGTGTTGTGGACAGTAATACTGTGTCATCAGCATATCTAATCTCTGGTATTTCATAACCTCCAATTTTTACGGCATCATAATATTCTTTGTCTACATCTTCTCTAACATTCCTCATTATATCTTCAGTATAAAAGTTAAATAAGTAAGGCAACAATATGCACCCCTGATGGACCCCTTGTTTTATGTCAAACCAAGATGGTGTTTCACCATTTATTCTTACTGCTGCTTGTTGGTCTAGTTACAGCAGTGATGTTAATTGTATTAAATGTGTTGGAAATCCCATTTTTTCCATTATTTCTCAAAGTTTCTGGTGTTGTACACAATCAAATGCCTTTGAGTAGTCTTTAAAGGATAAATATAGATTCACATTAAACTCTCTGCATTTCTCTATTATTAATCTTATATTCAATATATGTACCCGTGTGGTACCCGGGATCTGCAAAGAATAGGACCACTGTACCCTACCATGCATGATCGTAAAAGGCGACTAAGGAGGGTTCAGCATAGGGCCAGCAACCCTATCTGGTAAAAAACTATCAGACTGCTACAGAAACAGAAGCAAGGGAAAAAGCAAAAAATTCAATATATGATCTCTTGATCCTCTTCCTTGCCTGAAACCAGTTTGGACAATACTGACTTCTTCTTCTATTTCCTTACAAAGTCTACCAAATATCATTTTTAACATAATTGTACTGGCATGACTAATCAGGGTAAGAGTTCTGTAGTTTGTGCATAATTTGAGGTTACCCTTCTTTTGGCAGTGTTATGAATATAGTTCTTTTCCATTGTTTTGGCCAAATACCTGAATGCCATATCTTTTTACATAGTGCATGATAGATTGTTGCACATTCCTTTCCTCCTGCTTTAATAAATTCAGCTGTTATCTCATCACATCCTGGTGATTTACCATTTTTCAGATTCTTTATTGCCCATAAAACTTCTTCTATTGTCAGTTTGGGTTCTTTCTCCTCCAATTATAATTCACACTGTTGATTTCTGCTTTCACAGTCAGTTGTTTCATACATTCCTCTGCAATATTCCTTCTATCTTTCTAGAATTTCCTCTGTCTCTGTCAAGGTATTCCCCATCTTGTCACAAATTACATTTAACTTATGTGTGACATTTCTCATCAATGTCTTCATTTCTTTAAACAATTCACTATCTCTTCCACACTTCTGATGTCACATGTATCACTAGTGACTTTTATATATGTAAGAGTCTTATGTATGTAACACTGGTGACTCTTATACATATAACAGTGGTGAATTATATATGTAACATTGGTGACTCTATACACATAACACTAGTGACTCTTATACACACAACACCAGTGACTTATATATGTAACACTGGTGACTCTTATACATGTCACACTGGTGATCTTCTTACAGAAAGAAAAATCCTCTAACTTTAGAGAAAGATGCAACATCATCATGATATCATAATGAGATAATGAGATTTTCTGCAAATGACATATTTAACTACATACAATTCTAAACATTTTGATTTGACTGAAACAGAATAATGATGATGCGAAGAGGAAACTATACACAGTTGACTGACATACAGTCTCCTGCTGTCTGAACACTTCTGGTCACATGATCATCAAACTTCTACCCTGTAAACTTTCCACCTGGGAAAGACATGTCTAGACCTGGGTGCACACAACTTTGACACCCAGTCTTCTAGAAATGTAAGTTCGGTTTACAATGTTCTCTTCCAAATTTTCTGTGTATTTTACATGCATTTATTTCTGGTGTGACTATGTAATGTGAGATTAAGATCTTTTGTTCTGAGATTTATTTATCAACGTAACTGTTATACAGAATTAAGATGTGCCGTGGGGACTGAGTTTTCATATGCTGTATGAAGTGCCTCACTTCATATTCACTTGCACAGTACAGAACTCTTGTCTCTTTAGATGACGTCCCAGCATCACAATATCTTCATCTGCTATATATATTAACCTAGGTTCTTACATGAGGAGGTAGATATTAGGGGGTATTATATGTGCTACATTTAAATACATTTATCATATGTCAACTTAGCTACCTTATCAGAGTTCTAGTGTGTAATAAGATGTACAATTTATTTCAACAAGATTTAATACATTTTGTCTAATTCAGATTACAACATGATGGCATATGTACAGTCTACTTCAGGCCACAACAAGATGGCACGTGTACAGTCTACTTCAGCCACAACAAGATGACATGTGTACAGTCTACTTCGGGCCACAACAAGATGGCACGTGTACAGTCTACTTCAGGCACAACAAGACTGCATGTGTACAGTCTACTTCAGGCACAACATGATGACATGTGTACAGTCTACTTCAGGCACAACAAGATGGCATGTGAACAGTCTACTTCAGACCACAATAAGATGACATGTGAACAGTCTACTTCAGACCACAATAAGATGACATGTGTACAGTCTACTTCAGACCACAACAAGATGGCACATGTACAGTCTACTTCAGGCACAACAAGATGGCATGTGTACAGTCTACTTCAGGCACAACAAGACTGCATGTGTACAGTCTACTTCAGGCCACAACAAGATGGCATGTGTACAGTCTACTTCAGGCACAACAAGATGGCACGTGTACAGTCTACTTCAGGCCACAACAAGATGGCATGTGTACTGTCTACCTCAGGCCACAACAAGATGGCACGTGTACAGTCTACCTCAGGCCACAACATGATGGCTTATGTACAGTCTACTTCAGTTCACAACATGATAGCATGTGAACTATCTACTTCAGACCACAACACAATAACATTAGTACAGTCTACTTTAAACCACAACACAATGACATGTACAAACAGTAGGCAAAACTGATACACTTGACAACTACATGCCACAATAAAGTCCTCACACAACTACATGCCACAATAAAGTCCTCACACAACTACATGCCACAATAAAGTCCTCACACAACTGCATGCCACAATAAAGTCCTCACACAACTACATGCCACAATAAAGTCCTCACACAACTGCATGCCACAATAAAGTCCTCACACAATTGCATGCCACAATAAAGTCCTCACACAACTGCATGCCACAATAAAGTCCTCACATAACTACATGCCACAATAAAGTCCTCAAATAACTACATTCCACAATAAAGTCCTCACATAACTACATGCCACAATAAAGTCCTCACACAACTGCATGCCACAATAAAGTCCTCACATAACTACATGCCACAATAAAGTCCTCACACAACTACATGCCACAATAAAGTCCTCACACAACTACATGTCACAATAAAGTCCTCACATAACTACATGCCACAATAAAGTCCTCACACAACTACATGTCACAATAAAGTCCTCACACAACTACATGCCACAATAAAGTCCTCACACAACTACATGCCACAATAAAGTCCTCACACAACTACATGCCACAATAAAGTCCTCACACAATTACATGTCACAATAAAGTCCTCACACAACTACATGTCACAATAAAGTCCTCACACAACTACATGCCACAATAAAGTCCTCACACAACTACATGCCACAATAAAGTCCTCACACAACTGCATGCCACAATAAAGTCCTCACACAACTGCATGCCACAATAAAGTCGTCACACAACTACATGCCACAATAAAATCCTGACACAACTACATGTCACAATAAAATCCTGACACAACTGCATGCCACAATAAAGTCCCCACACAACTACATGCCACAATAAAATCCTGACACAACTACATGTCACAATAAAATCCTGACACAACTGCATGTCACAATAAAATCCTGACACAACTACATGTCACAATAAAGTACTGAAACTCTGAAGAAAGATGTAACACAGGTAATCATGTTACACGTCAGGAACACAAAAATATAAAGTTAACCTAGAAAAACAGATGGATAATTATTTGTCTGTTCTTGTTTTGGTGTAGAAAGAAAAATAAACAAAAATCAAAGAGAGGAAATCTATGACATGAACCCAGATATTTTAAGACAAAAACCTCACTTCTGTAGCATTTATGTTTGTGCATAGAAATATTAGCTACATCGTGACATGATGTTGGGATAGCTGCTTGAGGTACTAAACTCATGAAGTGGGGAAATAGATGTCATTAACAACAACAACAACAACAACAACAACATATGAAGGATTTATCATATCAATAAATATAGAACATAAAACTACATTAATTAATACATCCACAAAATAACTCCAGCAGACACAAATAACACAATTACAATGTATGAAAACTGTCAAGGGTTAACAATTAAAATTAACAACAACAGAAATTAAATTAACACTTAATCTTAAAAACAGCGTTTAAAAAATAATGCTTTAATTTAATAACACTCTAGAAATTAACACACAACCTTAATAATAATACATAAAATATGTAGAATGTTGAAACTTGCTACCAGTTTCAGAAATTAATATTTAACCTTGATAATACTACAGAAATTAACACCAACCAATATTAATGCTGAATCTAGCAACAGTACAGATATTACACTTTACAACATCTGCAGAGAAGAAAAATTATCACTGATAATAAAATAAGTCACATTTTACAGAATTAGAACAGCTGCAAATCTGCGAAGAAAACAAACAAAAAAAAACACTGTAACAGAATGTCAAGACACATCTCGAACATACATTCATAATTGACATTCAGTGATACTTATAAATTAATAATAGTCAATACTCTTAATATAACAGCTGGTACAGAACAAATATATTTAAATGCTTTAACAGTTAATGCTCCTCTATTTTTGGACAAAGAACAGGCTGATAGCCACAAGAGTGATGGAGGTGTACTTTCTTAAAATAAGAGCTCTGGATAGTCAGGATGGCAACTGAGGATTATCTAACAAAAGCAAATGAAAATAAGAATGTTATTAAAATCATTCACTGGGCATAACATGATAAGTGGAGGACTTAAACATTTCATAACAGCAGGAATTACACATGGCAGGAAAGGCAAAGGAAGGGCAAGAGAGACAATCATATAAAGTCTAATGTGACAGCATGGCAGAATGTACAGTCTAATGTGACAGCATGGCAGAATGTACAGTCTAATGTGACAGCATGGCAGAATGTACTAATGTGACAGAATGGCAGAATGTGCAGTCTAATGTGACAGCATGGCGGAATGTACAGTCTAATGTGAGCATGGTAGAATGTGCAGTCTAATGTGAGCATGGTAGAATGTGCAGTCTAATGTGAGCATGGCAGAATGTACAGTCTAATGTGAGCATGGTAGAATGTGCAGTCTAATGTGAGCATGGTAGAATGTGCAGTCTAATGTGAGCATGGTAGAATGTGCAGTCTAATGTGAGCATGGTAGAATGTGCAGTCTAATGTGAGCATGGTAGAATGATCAAAAAGAAACATTGTTGAGCTGATAAAAATACTATAATTAATATAAGGCATGTTCTGTCCTCTTAATTATTCAGCCTAAGAAGGAACTGAAAATAGCAGTATACTAATAACCAACACTGGAAACTTGTATTATTCAGCCTAGGAAGGAACTGAAAATAGCAGTATACTAATAACCAACACTGGAAACTTGTATTATTGGTCAGTAACTCCTAGTATTTACGTGTCTGCGACGGATGACACCACAGCACATCCACAGTTGATTAACTCAAACCTACTGACCTAAGAGCAGCTACAAAATCCTTATCACCATCTGTATCTACAATGAACAGTTCCTATCTTCCAAGTTTAAGGAAGGAAAAATGGACATCAGTTCTCTGAAAATTGTTTTCTGAGTAACAGTCAGATCTGCTTCTTGCAAGCTCCTGCCAAAAACCACAACTGTGTGTCTGATACATAAGATTCTTTATGCTTAACCCGTGATCAAGCTCATGATCAGAGTTGTCAAATAAAGAATCCATGCTGTCTAAATGATCGTTGGTGAGTTTATGGTTGACAGAGAATCCTCCCATGCTTCTGATGTGGACGGAAAATCATCAACTGACATTGGCATGTGTGACCTCTGGGGTTCCACGTCCATCAACTGTTCATCACTGAATGTGTCCACAGGGCCTGTAAGTTGTCTGGGCTGTGCTGGAGCAATCCAGTGTGGGTCTGTAAACAACTGTCTACAAGGCAGCAGACAAAAACATAGCCTAAAGCCATCAGAAGTCCAGACTGATAAGATATTAGCAGTCTCTGGGTCTTTCACAAAGAAGAATCAACATTAGAATCTGCCTCCTTCCAAACATGGTTATCGGAATTAACTGTTTTATCAATAGTGGTCTTCTTGCTGTATTGATTGGGCAGTTCTGCAGCAATAGCTTTATCAGCTGCCAGATTTCCACTATAAGCAGAGTAAACTGTAGAAACACTGATGGAATTTAACTTCCAAACTGTTTTTCAGTGGCAAATGTGCAAGGTTTATTATACTGGCAGCAATTAAACCAGTAGCAAGGGCAGCACCATCAAAGAGCACCAAAGTTAGAAGAGCCTTTCTGAAAAGTGAACTCTATGTCCAAAATGTGAAGATTAGTGAAACAGCTCTGCACTTTAGTATTCTGAACCTCTTTCTTACTGAGGAAGGCAAGCACCCAGGGTCTGTGATCAGTCTTCACTACAAAATGCCTGTTTGCCAGAAAGTATTTCAACTTCTGTGTGGCATAACTGATTGTACATGCTTCTTTTTCAGAAGTAGACCACTTAGTCTGTGCTCTAGACAGCTTCAGCAAAAGAAAATACAATGGCTCTTCCACTAAGAGTCCATCAACATCTACTGCTGGCTGCACTAAACTGGCACCAACAGCAATATTAGAAGATCTCTCTCTCTCTCTCTGTGTGTGTGTGTGTGTGTGGTGTGTGTGTGTGTTGTGTGTGTGTGTGTGTGGGGGGGGGTGGGTGGGGGGGGTGGGGGTGGGGCGGGCGTGCGCGCAGCAACTCGGAAGATCTTCGAGAAATTCAAATGCTGGCTGACATTCTATTGGGCACTTGAACCTACACCCCTTCTTTGTGAGATCTATGATTGGAGACGTGATTTATGAGAATCTGGAGATGTGCCTATGATAATAGCTGCATGTCACCTGGAAAGACCTCACTTTCTTTACATTCAAAAGAGGTGGCATTTTTTAAAACTGGCTCTCACTTTTTCAGGATCTGGTGAAGTATCAGTCTGACTGTGTATCCTTCATTTCCTGGGACAAAATAGTGCCATAAAAATGACTCTTCTTCTTCTTCTTCTTCTTCTTCGTTTGCTTCTACCACCAAGACTGCCCCGTCATGTTACTGAATTTACTCCTGTGGTCCCCAGGAGGACCATAAGAGATCCCTGAGAGGACCACAAGAGGTTCAGAGTATCGTGGGGCTTGGGCCTGTATTCTTGGTGGGCCACAGAAGCAGGATTGCATGACACTGTGGTTTTCATTGCACCAGTTTAATCTAGAGTTTGACTTTCTCACCGGAAAACCTCGACGTGGTTTGGATATGAATATATCCCCGCTGGGTGAAAGGTGGTTGCCCATCCAGTCCAACGTTGGAGTTTCTCACCAGAAAACCTGAGCGTGATTAGGATATGCATATATCCCTGTTGGGTGAGAGGTGGTTGCTTATCTGGACTGCACTGGTCCAGTGTCTCTGACTTCAGCATTTTGTGGTCGTGGCTGCTACCCTTCCTAGTTGTGACCAGGATGGAGCTTTTGTCCAGGTGGATGAATCCTCGCCGCTAGTAAGTTTCACCCCGGGTTAAGCTGGTACCGTGACATGAGTAGTCATCAAGTTTCACCCCTGGGTTAAGCTGGTTTAGGCATATTTCTCCAGTATGGGCGTATATAGGACATGGCTGGCCTCTAGAGCAGAGGTGCTGTGGTATGAGTAGCTCTCACCGCGAGACTACTGGACATACCGATTAAACATCACTATATCCTTTCCATCACCTTTTTCACAGCGGTGACGCATGGCAACCCTAATCGCATTTTTCCATTTCCTTCATTGGCCAGGAGGAGTTTCACCCCATGCATGGCAGCCAAAGAATCTCGCCAGCAGTGTGTTAGTTTGACCCCTGGGTTAAGCCAGTTTAGACAACCTGCCCCAGTATGAGTGTATATACTACGTGGCCGGCCTCTAGAGCAGAGGTGCTGAGATTTGAGTAGCCCTGACCTTGAGACTACTGATTACTTCACTTAATCCTTTCCTTCACCTTTTCCACACCGGGGCCGCATGGCAACCCTAATTGCATTTTTCTTCATTGGCCATTTTGATTAAGGGGAATTTTCATTATTTTTGTTTTGTTCTTGTTAATTTCAAGTCCTATTTTGCTAGTCAGTGAAGACAGGCTATTTGTTTTTTCTTGCATGGAATTCACATTGTTACTGATAAGAGTTTTGTCATCAGCAAAATCAAGATCTTCTAGTTGGGTTCCATGTACCCAGTCAATACCTGTGTTACCTGTGCAACATTTTTTCATTATGAAGTCTATTGTAACCCCAAAAAGTAAAGGAGACAGTATACATCCTTGTTTCACGCCTGTTTCAATCTGGAACCATTCACTCATCCCTTCTTCTGTTTTGACTGCATAAACATATCCATTGTAGAAGTCCTTAATGATGTTGACAATTTTAGATGGTATTCCACAGAGACTTAAAATTCTCCATAATGAATCACTGTGTATGCTATCAAATGCCTTTTTAAAGTCTATGAAGTTCAGTATTAATGGTTTCTGCTTTTCAATATGTTCTTCAAGTATTATTCTTAGAGTAAAGATTTGGTCGAGACAGCTTCTCCCTTTTCAAAATCCTGCTTGTTCTTCTCTCATTGCAGTATCCACTATATCTTTAAGTCTATTCAAAATGACCTTGCAAAATACTTTTGACACAAATGATATTAAGGTTACTCCTCTCCAATTGTTACAGTCACTAAGGTTGCTTTTTTTGGGTATTTTAACAATGATTCCTTTCTTCCAATTAGAAGGGACCTTTTCTTCTTTCCAAATCTTGTTAAAAATTCTCTGTAGTTGTCTCATGTTGTCACTATTGATAGCTTTTAGCATTTTGGGTGTTATTTCATCTTCACCTGCAGCTTTTTGTTAGACATTAAATTCACTGTTGTTTCAATTTCATGCAATTTAATTTCATCTAGGTTGGCATTTAGTTGTGGGGCTGGTATGTCAGTTTCAAGGTTTAACAATTCTTTTGGGTGTGGTCGATTAAGTATTTCTTGGAAGTGTTCAGCCCATCTTTGCTTTTGGTCTTTACATGATGTTAATAGGATTCCAGTTTTGTTAAGGATTGGTCTTTCTTTAGATGTAATAGTACCTGTTAGCCTCTTTTGTATGTTATATAAAGTTTTGCTGTCTTCTGTTTTTGCTACTTTTTCTGCCTCTTTCGCCATATTGTCTATGTATTCTCTTTTATCCCTCTAGCTGAACTTTTTACTTTCTTGTATAGTTCTCTGTATGCTGCTTTCACCAGATCTTTTCCAAGATCTGTTTTTGCAATCAACATGTCTAATTTGACTGTTCATCTTTCATGTATATACTTCCATGTTTTTTCTGATATCCATGCTTTTCTATTTGGTTTTTTCAGTCCACTGCTTGCTTTTGCTGCTGTGATTATGGCTGTGCTGTAAGAATTCTATAATTCATCTATACCTATCTCCTCAACTTCGCTGTGTGTTTTGGAATGATTGGCAAGATCCTGACTGAAATTACTGTTAGTATTTTCTTCCATACATATCTTAATTATATTTATGAGTTTTCCTGGTATCCCAAACTCCTTCACTATGCTCCACAGGTTGTTTCTTGAAAATATTAGTAGCATAATTATGTTACATTTCACATTAGCTAGTAGGACCACTTGTGGACTGAATGTCTTTGGTTGCTATAATAATAATGATTTGGTTACTTCTTCAAGTCATTAAATCTTTAATGTATAACATATTTATTTCATTCTTCATTCTCCCAGTGTGTGTATTGTATATGTGTGAAAGAGAGAGAGAAAGAGAGAGGTGGATGGCAATACACAACAGTTAAGTTTGATGGTGTCCCTCATAACTACAAAATTACAATAGCAACAAACAGAGCATGCCAAAGATGTGATGCAAATTTTTGTGTCAAGTAAATACTTCACCATCTGGTAGGGCAGCTCACGAGCCACAGGTGAGGTCAGATCATCATCAAGCTACTGGTGGCAAAACTAACAAGTTCAAAATAGCAACATGGAATGTTAGAACTTTATTGCAGGCTGGAAAATTAGAAAATGTAAAGAGGGAAATGGAAAGGATGAAGATCAACATATTAGGAATGAGTGAAGTTAGATGGACAGGTGCAGGAAAGATAAACTCTGATAAATATACAATAATATATTCAGGAAGTGAGAAACATGAACGAGGAGTAGGAATAATATTTGATGAACAAACACCAAGGACAATTGTAGGATATTTGAACATCTCGGACCGAATCATGCTAGCCCAGCTGAAAGGACGACCAATAAACATAAATATTATACAAGTGTATGCTCCAACATCTGAAAGTTCTGAAGAAGATGTACTGCTATTTTATAATGACACAGAGATAGCTCTGAAATCACACAGTCATATGAAGTTACCATAGTCATGGGAGATTTTAATGCCAAAGTTGGTAAAGGACGAACTTCGGACATCGTTGGTGACTATGGACTGGGGGAGAGGAATGACAGAGGTTATAAATTAATTGAATGGGCAAGAATACACAGCATGGTTGTAGGAAACACCTGGTTTAAACAACATCCCTGAAGACTGGCAACGTGGTGCAGCCCAGACAAAAAGACTTTTAACCAGATAGACTACATATTAATCAACAAACGATTCTGGAATGCATTACTGGCAACAAAAACCATGCCAGGAGCTGACTGCAATAGGACCATGACCCACTCTGTGGAAAAGTTAGAATAAAACTAAAGAAAGTGTGCAGAAAAGTGAGAAACAACAAACCGAATACAGAACTTCTTAAAAATGACCAAGAACTGCAAGAACAATGCAGAGTTATTATAGATACAATGCAACAGCAAAGATAAATAGTATAGATGAACAATGGGCAATGTTAAGAGATTCTATCCACCAAAATGTTAAGGAGATAATACTACCAAAAAAAGAAGCCTCTAAAAATAGATGACAGGCGACATCTTAGGACTGATGGACAAGAGCAGGAGGAGTAAAAATAACTAAGAAAAATATAGCAAGATAAATAAAGAAATAAGACACAAATGCAGAGAAGCAAAAGAAGTGTGGTTAAATGAACAGTGCAGAAAGATAGAGGACTCTCATAATAAAGACAGCAAAAACATGCAAAAATAATTTGTGAAATCACAGGCAGGAAGATAAAATATACCACAGGATGCCTGAAATCAAAAGAAGATAAAATGTTAATAAGAAAAGAAGACACTGTGGACAGGTGGACAGAGTACATCAGTGAGCTATATGGAGGAGAAAGACCAGAATTAACACCAGATACTGAAAACTGTGATGGATCACCAATATTTGAAGATGAAATCATAGATGCCATCAAACACATGAAGAAAGGAAAGCGACTGGGCTTGATAATATAACAATAGAAGAAATAGAGGCGCTAGAGGAGACAGGAATAAAAATAATAACCAAGTTACTGAATGACATTTACAACAGTGGTTATATTCCCAGTGACCTGATTAAATCCATGTTTATAGCACTACCAAAGAAACCAGGTGCAAAGGAATGTGACAACCACAGGACTATCAGCCTCTCATGTCGCATAACGAAACTACTTCTGAGAATTATTAGCAGATGAACAGTTTGGATTTGTTGAAGGAAAGGGAACACACAATGCCATTTATGCTTTACTAACACTAAAAGAAAGAGCTTTAGAAGTACAGAAAGATCTCTACTTATGCTTCACTGATTACACCAAGGCATTCGACGAGGTGAAACATAATGAAATTATTAAAATGCTCGAAGATATCAATATAGATGGCAAAGACCTGAGGACTGTAAAACATCTATACTGGCAGCAAGAAGCAGCAATTCGAGTTGAATATAGAACTGGATTATATCAACCTATAAAACAAGGAGTACAACAAGGATATGTACTATCTCCAGACCTCTTTTTCTCTGTACAGCGAGAATATTCTAAGAATGATCATCACAGAACCAGGCATAAAAATTGGAGGATACAATGCTGATGACACAGTACTGATAGCCAAGAACCAACAAGACCTGCAAATCTCTTGGATAAAGTCGTCAAAGAAAGTGAACAGAAAGGATTTACTTTAAACATAAAAAAGACAGAGACTATGGTTATATCTAAGAAACAGAATCCACCAACATGCAGTATAAAATTAAACGGAACTATTCTAAAGAAGGTGCAGAAATTCAAATACCTTGGAGCAGTAATAACTTCAGATGGGAAATGCAGAACAAAAATTAGGAACAGAATAGGCCAAGCAAAGACTGCATTTCAGAGAATGAGAAACATATTATGCAACACATCCTTATCAATGAATGTTAGAAAATGAGTCCTAAAATGCTATATTGAACCTATCTTGTTATATGGAAGTGAATCATGGACAATAGGCAGTTCTGCACAAAAATCATTGAAAGCAGCAGAAATGTGGTTTATTAGAAGAATGTTGCAAATTCCCTGGACAGCAAAAATAACTAATGAAGAATGTATGAGAAGAGCTGGAGACACAAAAAACCTTGTCAAAAAGATAAGAGAGAGACAATGTACTTTCATAGGACATGCAGTGAGAAGAGGGGGCATTGAAAATATTATAACAACAGGAAAAATAGAAAGAAGAAGATCAAGAGGAAGACCAAGAGAAATGATACTGGACAGTCTGTTGGGATGGTGTGAGAGGAGATCACCAACTGAGCTGATGGCATGCATGAAAGATCGTGCACTCTGAAGAAGCATAATAGCCAATGCCAGTGGGCAAGGCACCTGATGATGGTGATGAAATACTTCACTTACTACTTACAACACATTTCATTTACACATAAAATACACTCCATATACATGTACAACAGGTTTGTTGCTGTTCTTTAAATTTTATTACATGTTTAAATATACCTATAATGCTACAACTATCATAATGCGATGTCTCCTTCCTCATATATCTTTCCATGTCAAAGATATAAACAGACTTCTTGATAAAGCTTGGAATATAATGTGAACAAAATAAAGCTTCAGTTCTGGATCAAAAATATGTCACCATTTGGATCTGTGACAAATTAAGACAGTCACCAGTTTGATCTGTGACAAATCAAGACAGTCACCAGTTTGATCTGTGACAAATTAAGACAGTCACCAGTCTGATCTGTGACAAATCAAGACAGTCACCAGTTGGATCTGTGACAAATCAAGACAGTCACCAGTTTGATCTGTGACAAATCAAGACAGTCACCAGTTTGATCTGTGACAAATTAAGACAGTCACCAGTTTGATCTGTGACAAATCAAGACAGTCACCCGTTTGATCTGTGACAAATTAAGACAGTCACCAGTTTGATCTGTGACAAATCAAGACAGTCACCAGTTTGATCTGTGACAAATTAAGACAGTCACCAGTTTGATCTGTGACAAATCAAGACAGTCACCAGTTGTATCTGTGACAAATCAAGACATAGTTTCAAAGTACACAGATACTAATGATGCTGAATCTGCCCCATAATTTTCACAAGTAGCTAAGCCCACATTTTAGGAAAATTTATGTACATCTTAGACAAATGTTCAAGGTCATACAGGTGTGAAACATCAGCTTAAATGTCATGCAAGTGTGAAGCATCAGCTTAAGAGTCATAGATTTTCTGCACAAAATGTGACACAAAAAATATACAGAGCTCATGAATGACTGAAAAAAAGTGCCTAAAGTCATGCATTTCTGAAAACATGTGTACAACACTTTCATGAAATGAACACTTGTAAAAATCATTTGTTGCTGAAACAAGTCATGCAACACAGAGTCAAATATGGTGAAAGAAAGAATGTCACTGTGACACTGGAACAGATCGCACTTGCTTGTACACATTATGCAAGACTGGAACAAGAACATTAGAGTCATGACTGGAACAAGAACATTAGAGTCATGACTGAAACAAGAACAATAGAGTCATGGCTGAAACAAGAACATTAGAGTCATGACTGAAACAAAAACATTATAGTCATGACTGAAAAAATAATTTTAGTGTCATGACTGAAACAAGAACTTTAGTCATGACTGAAACAAGAATATTAGTCACAAATGAATCAAGAACATTAGAGTCATGATTGAAACAAAAACATTAGTCATGACTGGAACAAGAACATTATAGTCATGACTGAAACAAGAACATTAGTCAAGGCTGGAGCAAGAACATTAGAGTCATAACCTAAACAAGAACATTATTCATGACTGGAAGAAGAACATTAGCCAAGACTGAAACAAGAACATCTGTCATGACTGAAAAAAGAATATTAGTCATGATTGAAACAAGAACATTAGTCATGACTGAAACAAGAATATTAGTCAAGACTGAAATATGAACATGTGAGTCAAGACTGAAACAATAACATCAGTCATGACTGGGACAAGAACATTAGAGTTATGACTGAAACAAGAACATTTCAATCAATAATGAAACAAGAACACCAGAGTCATGACTGAAACAAGAACATGTGAGTCATGACTGAAAGAACATTAGAGTCATGACTGAAACAAGAACATTAGAGTCATGACTGAAACAAGAACATGTGAGTCATGACTGAAATAAAAATATCAGAATCATGGCTGCTCAATATCAGAGGAAAAAGGAATATTAAAAATGAGAAAACACAGGATATCAAGCTGAGGACTGAGTTTGAGGTGAATGTATAAAATTGGAAAAAAGTAGGAGCAGCTTTATTACTTAACGATTACAAAGTTGTGACGTTTCGGCGTGAGCCTTAATCATACAAAAACATACAGGACGAAGAAATAGGGAGAGGAGATAAAGTATAGATTTACATGAATACTGTAAAAAAAAAAAAAGTACTTAGCTGAAAATAAGGTGTGGCTTGTCTGGCGGTGTGTGTCAGGAATGGATCTGGTAGGACGTGGAAATTGTTTAAACAGAGACCTGTGACATGTGGTCGGTGGGTTGTAACTGGGAGTGGTGGATGGGGAACCGGGGAGGGGAGAGAGAGTGACGCACTACTGGCCTAGCTAGGAGAATTTGAAACAGGTGATTGGGGAAGAGGTGTTGCAGAGAAGAGGGGTTGCTGAGAAAATAGCGGGGTTGCAGAGTGATGCTGTGAGGAAGTTTGAAAAGTAAAAAGGGGTGGATTTAGTGGAGAGGTACTATAATGATTGAAGAAGATGATGTTACGTGTAACTAAACAGCGAGTTTAACCCATGTGGTTCCAATTGCATTCAAAATTATGGGACGCTGGAACCACATGGGTTAAACTCGCTGTTTAGTTACACGTAACATCATCTTCTTCAATCATTATAGTACCTCTCCACTAAATCCACCCCTTTTTACTTTTCAAACTTCCTCACAGCATCACTCTGCAACCCCGCTATTTTCTCAGCAACCCCTCTTCTCTGCAACACCTCTTCCCCAATCACCTGTTTCAAATTCTCCTAGCTAGGCCAGTAGTGCGTCACTCTCTCTCCCCTCCCCGGTTCCCCATCCACCACTCCCAGTTACAACCCACCGACCACATGTCACAGGTCTCTATTTAAACAATTTCCACGTCCTACCAGATCCATTCCTGACACACACCGCCAGACAAGCCACACCTTATTTTCAGCTAAGTACTTTTTTTTTTTTTTTTACAGTATTCATGTAAATCTATACTTTATCTCCTCTCCCTATTTCTTCGTCCTGTATGTTTTTGTATGATTAAGGCTCACGCCGAAACGTCACAACTTTGTAATCGTTAAGTAATAAAGCTGCTCCTACTTTTTTCCAATTTTATACATTCTAGTATCACAGCTTTACTGCAGTGTTTAGTGTATAGTTGTATACTTATACACCAATTATTGTGTTACTGAGTTTGAGGTGGGGACTTTGGACATTACACTGTGAACTAAATTTAAAATAAGGGCCTTGTGATCAGAGTTTGATGCTAGAAGCCAGGAGACAGATGTGAATGATAAATGTCTTACTGATCAAAACTGACCAGACATGGTTCAGTCTCTCAATTTTCTCAAGAAAAGTAACTAATACTGCACTTGACTACAACACTGCTTCATAAAAGTGAGAAAACAAAAAGCATATACTGATATACATCATCCTAACCCTTGTGTCTGGCTCACACTACCAGAATGGCACAGCTGGCACACTACACAAAATGTTAGACAAAAGTATGTCTGATTCTTACATCTTACATCCTTCCCGTGTCGTTAAACGTCACATAGGGCTCGCATAGTTGTTTGCCAAGTTTTCCTGCTCTCGGCGAGTCTTTCAACTTCATCAAGGGATGTTATGACAACTAAACTGGCTTCTCTTAACAATGTCCTCTTTAGAGTTTCATGTGGTCGACCTCTTTTTCTTCGGTCTGTTGAGGTCCACTTGATAGCTTGTTTTGGTATTGTCTGATTGTTTCTCCTCATCACATGACCTACATATGTCCATCTTCTTTTTCTGATCACTCATGAGACAGGTTGTTGTCTGCTCATCTGTCTTATCTCGGCGTTGTTCTTGAATTCGTTCCACTTTATACCAAGTAATTTTTTTAGGCATTTGTTTTCAAAAGAGTCTAATTTCTTGTCTATTTCTTTAGTTGATTTTCAGCTTTTGCATTTATAAATGAGGGTGGATATCACATTTGAATTGAATAATCTTACTTGATTTTTGTGCTTATAACTTTTGAATTCCATATGTTCTCAAGATTTTTGAAGGACAATGCTTCTTTTGCAATTCTAACTTCCTTTCTGGTGTCACCATCCTGGTCTATGTAGCTGGCAAGGTATGCAAATTGCTTTACTTCATCAACAACTGTTCCTTCTACGTATATTTTTCCTTCTTGATTAATGAGAAGTTTCATTATTTCTGTTTTGTCTTTGTTAATTTCAAGACCTATTTTGCTAGCCAAGGAAGACAGAGAAATCTGTTTTTTTCCTGCATGGATTTCACAATGTCACTGATAACAGTTATGTCATCTGCAAAATCAAGATCTTCTGTTTGGGTCCCATGTACCCAGTCGATGCCTGTTTTACCTGTACCGCATCTTTTCATCATAAAGTCTATGGAAATTCCAAAAAAGCAATGGAGATAATATACATCCTTGCTTCACGCCTGTTTCAGTCTGGAACCATTCGCTCATTCCTTCTTCTGTCTTGACTGCACATACATATCCATTGTAGAGATCTCTAATGATGTTGATAATTTTAGATGGTACTCCATACTGGGCAGTCTGATGGGATGGTGTAAGAGGAGATCACCAACTGAGCTGATGGCCTGCATGAAAGATCGTGCACTCTGAAGAAGCATAATACCCAATGCCAGTGGGCAAGGCACCTGATGATGATGATGAAATACTTCACTTACTACTTACAACACATTTCATTTACACATAAAATACACTCCATATGTACAATAGGTCTTAAAATACTCCACAATGAATCTCTGTGTATGCTATCAAATGCTTTTTTAAAGTTTATTAAGTTCAGGATTAATGGCTGCTTTTCAATATGTTCTTAAATATGTCGATTAGCCTGGAAAAAATTGCAGTCAAATAAAAGTCAAATAGTAACTAAATAACTGTAAACTTATCTTGGAGCTCCAATGAGACATGCAAGCACCTAGCCATGAGAAGACAACTCTTATCATTTCAAGAAAAAAAACACTCCTTAAAAGCTTGCTGCTAGGTATTTAATGTGTGCCTGAACCGGTCACATCCAAAACTGAAAACAGGCTATGGAGTACAGAAATTCTATCACTTAGACTCATGATACTCAAAACTGAAAGCAGGCTATGAAGTACAGAAATTCTATCACTTAGACTCATGATACTCAAAACTGAAAGCAGGCTATGAAGTACAGAAATTCTATCACTTAGACTCATGATACTCAAAACTGAAAGCAGGCTATGAAGTACAGAAATTCTATCACTTAGACTCATGATACTCAAAACTGAAAGCAGGCTATGAAGTACAGAAATTCTATCACTTAGACTCATGATACTCAAAACTGAAAGCAGGCTATGAAGTACAGAAATTCTATCACTCATACGCATGATACTCAAAACTGAAAGCAGGCTATGAAGTACAGAAATTCTATCACTCATACGCATGATACTCAAAACTGAAAGCAGGCTATGAAGTACAGAAATTCTATCACTTAGACTCATGATACTCAAAACTGAAAGCAGGCTATGAAGTACAGAAATTCTATCACTCATACGCCTGATACTGTCAATTTTTTTTAACCAGTAATTTCCTACAACATTCAAATCCTGGTACTTTCTATGCCTATGTGGAATGACTTTAGGCCAGAAAAGCATACAAATTCTATATACAGCTATATTTTATAATTCCACAAAGCGAGAGAGGGAGAGAGAGAAAAAACACAAATAATCAAAAAACATACAACATCCAAACAGTATTGCTCCCAGAATTCGAATGCCCCAGAACTCATACGAAAAATCTTGGCAAATTTTGCCCCTGAATCCGAATGCCCAGCACATAGTTCGTGTGTGTTTGTGCATACGTTTTCCTAGTGTTCGGGCCATCGAAACGCTTTGTCATTCAGTTCGTTGTCGGAAGCTGTAGTGAAAGCATGTCATGTGATTTTCACTGCTAATATTATGGCTTTGTGGCTGTTTTGTGTTATTCTGTTATATAACAACAACTTGGGTCCTACAAAGTGTAGTGAGGAAAATAAGAGGAAAGCTGTTAGAGCTACAGTTGAAGTTAAGAAAGATCTTATCACTAAGCATGAAAGCAGTACATGTTTGACTGATCTCGCTACTATATTCAGGATGCCTAAATTGACTGTTTGTACATTTCTGAAAAATAAAGAGGCCATCTAAACAGCTGATGTGGTGGTTTACAACACTGACCTCTAGGAAATCGAAAAGTATGGAAGAGATGGAAAAACTCCTCTCAGTTCTGATTAATGAAAAACAGCTGGCTAGTGATGTGACTTCTGAGACGATAATTTGTCAGAAAGCCAAAGTCCTCCACGATGATTTAGTGAAAAGGAGGGGTGGGGGCCACAGGAAAAAGATCAAGAGGAAATAAATACCTCTTTTTCTATGTAATCCTTGAAATATTGGATGTTGTATGTTTTTCATTATTTGCATTTTATCTCACTTTCCTCACTCCCTTTATCGCTTTGTAAAACTGTACCATACACCTCTATCTACCTTTATTACCAGAACCAGTTTTACTGCAATTGTTATCTCTTTTATTTTATATGTACTATCTCCAACATATTGTACCATATTTCTATATCTCTATATATTACAAGGGTCATACCGAAAGTCATGAGCAAATATTTTTTAAGAATTAGAATTTATAGATAGAGAAAATATAAATGTATCACCTTAATCAGCATCCTTTGCGCTTCATGTAGAGGTCACATGACAACATCATCATCATCAAGTGTCACGTGACCATGTGGAGCATAAACAAAATGGTGGGTGCTGAAGTTTTGTTTCGTCAACATGCTGTTACTGAGTTCCTCATCAAAGAGGAAATCTCCAATGCTGAAATTCACCAAAGACTTTAACTTGCTTATGGAGATGTGTGTATGGGTGCTAGCAGTGTTAGGAGGTGGGTGACACATTTTAAAGATGGAAACACGAGCATCCAAGATATGCCTTGCAGCGGTCATCCTTGAACTGCCTCCACTGAGTGCAACGTGGAAAGGGTTGACAACATCATTAAACAAGACAGACATGTCACACAGTATCTGAAATCGCTGTAAATCTTGGAATAGGACACAATACAGGAAATGACTGAAACCCCAGGCTATAGAAAAGTTTGTGCCCAATGGGTCCCAGAGAACATCCAGAAAGCAGTGCATCTGTGCAGTCAGTCAGCTGGAACAGAATTCTACCGGGAGGGTATTTTCAGACTTGCAGAGTGATGGGGAAAATGTGTGCAGAGAAATGGAGATTATGTTTGAAAATGATGAAAAGGATGCAAGTTAAGGTGATACATTTATATTTTCTCTATCTATTAATTCTGATTTTTAAAAGATTTTTGCTCACGACTTTCGATATGACCATTGTATCTTTTCATCATATTTCTGATATCTCCAGATATTATCTCTTCATGATATTTCTATATCTCCAGATATTATCTCTTCATGATATTTCTATATCTCTACATAGTATCTATTCATGACATTTCTATATCTATACATATTATCTCTTCATGATATTTCTATAGCTCTACATAGTATCTCTTCATGATATTTCTATATCTATACATATTATCTCTTCATGATATTTATATATCTCTATATATTATCTCTTCATGATATTTCCATATCTCTATATATTATCTCTTCATGATATTTCTATATCTATACATATTATCTCTTCATGATATTTCTATATCTCTATATATTATCTATATATTATTTGAAAACAAATGCCTAAGGAAAATACTCGGCATCAAGTGGAATGAATTCAAGAGCAATGCGGAGATAAGACAGATGACTAACAACAACCAGTCTCATGGGTGATCAGGGGAAGGAGATAGACATATGTTGGTCACTTGATGGGAAGAAATGATCAGAGAATCCCAAAACAAGCTATCAAGTGGAACACAACAGGCAAAAGAAAAAGAGGCAGACCGCGTGAAACTCTGAAGAGGACATTATTAAGAGAGGCCAAATTGACAGGCATAAAATCCTTTGATGAGGCTGAAAGACTCGCCAAAGACAGGAAAAATTGGCGAACTACTTTGCAAGCCCTATGTGACGTTTAACGGCACGGGAAGGATATAAGATATAAGAAGATATATTATCTCTTCACGATATTTCCATATCTCTACATATTATCTCTTCATGATATTTCTTTATCTCTACAAAGTATCTCTTCATGATATTTCTATATCTATACATATGATATTTCTGAGTTACAGCCAAAGTTACAGGGACAAAGTTTCTGATGAGCAAAACAACCATGTGCTGTGCAAAAGTCATCAGAGTGAAACTGGAAACTAAAAAATTTTTTAAAAGTCATGAAAATACAAAGCTAAAACTTGTCAGACAAGAAACAAATAATAACACCAAGCATGACAGAAAATGTACGGCAGGGATGTTTGCTATCACCATTTCTATTTTTCCTGGCAACTGACTGGATCATGAAAACTACCACACAGAGGAAAAGAAATGGGGTACAAGGGACATCATGGAACCAATTGGAAGATCTTGATCTTGCTGATGATGTGGCACTTCTGGCACACAGCCACACACAAACGCAAGAGAAACTTCAGATCTTAATCAAGAATTCAGCTAAACTGGGACTATATATATTAACAGATAAAAAAACAAAGATAATGAAAAGTAATAGTGCAAGCAATAGCCTCATAGTAATTGAGGGAGTGCTAAATGAGGAAGTAGAGTATTTCACATATTTAGGCAGCATAGTGGATAAATACAGGGGAACGGAAAAGGATGTTAAAGCTAGAATAACCAAGGCCAGGACAGCATTTATCCAACTTAACAAAATATGGTCATCTAATAACATCAAAACAAGAACCAAACTTAGGCTTTTCAATACAAACGTAAAGATTGTCCTGCTATATGGTTCAGAGACATGGGTTATGACCAAGACAATACAACAGAGGATACAAACATTCAAGCAGTAGCTTGAGGAGGGTTTGAAACATTAAATGGTAGGACAAGATTAGGAACGAGAAAGTCTGGGAATGGGCAAGACAAGAACATATGAACCTACATATCATGCCTAGGAAGTGGAGGTGGATTGGCCACACTGTGAGAAAACCTGACACCAGCACAGCAAGACAGGCACTGACATGGAATCCTCAAGGAAATCAAAAACAAGTTAGGCCTAGACTTACTTGGAGAAGAGAAATGATGACAGTGCTCTGAGACAAGGGATACACATGGAAGGAAGCAGAGAATTATCCTTGTTCTTGGAATTATTGATGACTGGAGACCTTTTATCCATGGCCTATGCTCTCAAGGGATTGAAAGGTGATGATGCTGATGACGACAGAAAGTGGATGGGTTGTTTGGTGGGGTCGGGGGGGGGGGGGGGGGGGAGGCATATATTTCAAGAAAATGACAATTATTAAGGTGGTACAAAAGAATTTTTTTAAATTTAAAAAGTTCTGCTTGAGTGTGATTGTGAAGGAAATTTGGAATAATTGTTTACTGGAATGTTGACAATTTTTTTCTAACATGGACCGTCAGTAATTTTTCTAATATGGAGTCTAGGTAACTGTTTTAACATGGACTGTCAGTAATTTTTCTAATATGGAGTCTAGGTAATTGTTTTAACATGGAACCAGCCATATTTTCAAACTGTTTTCCAACAGGAAGTCAGTCAATTTTTCAAATTGTTTTCTAACATGAAGCCAGTTAAATTTTCAAATTTTCTAACATGAGCATGAATAATTTTTCTAACGGATCATGAAAAATACAAGAAAAAAAAAAAGATGTAAGCTGGTGCATGGAGAAACCACAAATCAATGTGAGACAGCTTTGTCCCTACAAGTCCCTGACTGTCAACATTTTTCAAACATTACAAAAATACATGAAGAAGCCCAAAATTACATTTTTCTACATTTTGTTAAACCAAAAAGTTTCTAAAACACTAATTTTTGAAAGATCAACATAATATTTACATAAGCTATTTCAAATCTTCCTAGCAGACGACCTGAACATACGGCATGAAAACATTACTGCACCCCCATGCTGGAATGTCTTACAACACATATTATTGTGCATAAAACTTGACAAAACTGACCACCTCACAACACGTATTATTGTGCACAAAACTTAACAAAACTGACCACCTCACAACACATATTATTGTGCACAAAACTTAACAAAACTGACCACCTCACAACATGTATTATTGTGCACAAAACTTGACAAAACTGACCAAATGTATACTTTATCTTGGACTATCCTGCATACAAATTCAGCAAAGAAACTGAAGACATTATGTGATTCCTCAAACATCCAATGAAATTATAACACAGAAAATACAGGAATGACTAGATAATCTCATTATAACACAGATATCCATGCTTTGCAATAAAACAACTTGTGGAATACAGTGTAAATATTTATAACATGTACAAAAATAAAAGTCATGTCAGGGATAGACTAAAATAAAACTTAAAAGGTACTACCAGTGACTACTAGATCTCCAGACATATTGACGTAATCCATATTGGAACTGATGAGCAAAACTCAGCTCCACAAACAGGTAATATCAACCTACTTCTAAAAACATCTTCTATGATTAAATAAAGCCATTATTTCAACAAAAATAAGCACAATAAAAGCAGTAAAGTTTTAGAAACAGACTAAAAACTCTGTCAGTTTCTCATGAATGGAAATGCCCAAATATTATGCTTCAGTTTTGTTCCTAAAAATGTTACATTTCAGTCACCTGCACACACAGTACAAGTTATTTAGACAAGTTCTAACTTCTGCTGTTTGTCAAACACATGGCTTGGCAAAAAATCTTGGGAAAATATATGCTGCAGCATGTTGCATTTGCTATCATGACATCTGAGCTTTCCTTGACCTTGAGAACAGCAAACTATGTAAAAGGTCATGACTTCTGACCTCTGGAAATATTTGTTCTACCAACATGTCCAGGATTACATAAAGAATGTGTCTGAAACAACAAAAAAAAAAAACAAACAAATTAGCAAACAATTAACTGCAGTGAAAACAAACTGAACATAAATTGTTTGAACTTTTTCCATTCCACAAAGCTGATACTTGCTGCAGAAGTGTTTGCTGAAACAGAATTTATTAACAGCTAGCTATATTTGCCAAGTTTGTTTCATTTACATATGAACATTTAACCTTTTCTGTTCACTACATCAAGTTATTCCCCCTATACTTTCATACACAAACTGGCAATTAATAAATTATTGTTTTCCTTATATGTAACTGAAAATAAAACGTTGATAAGAACTGATCAAAAAATCCTTGAAAAAAAGATTTTTAAAAAAAAGGTCAAATATTTAAATGCCCTGATGAAATACATCAAAGTACAATTTAACTGTCATGATGGAATACATCATTGCAAGATTTAAATGCCCTGATGAAATACATCTATGAAAGATTTAAATATCATGATAAAATACATCAATGTAAGATTTAAATGATTTAATTTTAAAGAGGAATTTATGAAACAACTGACTGTGAAAGCAGAAATCAACAGTGTGAATTATTATTGGAGTAGAAAGAACCCGAACCAACAACAGAAGAAGTTTTATGGGCAATAAAGAATCTGAAAAAACAATAAAGAATCTGAAAAAAGGTAAATCACCAGGATGTGATGAGATAACAGCTGAATTTATTAAAGCAGGAGGAAAGGAATGTGCAACAATTTATCATCTCTCTCTCTCTCTGAACCTTAAGTGCCCAGGGCACATGGGGCTTCCGCAAGGGTTTTCCACAAATGCCTGTCTTTCGCCTTTTTTTCAGCTCTTGCCCAGGTGAGCCCTCTATTGCTCAACATCCTTTCTGTTGTTCTTCTCCATGTCTCTTTTGGTCTACCCTTACTTCTGCTCCCCTGTGGTGTCCATCTTAGTGCTATTTTTGGTAGTGAGTTGTTAGTCATTCGGAGCACATGTCCCAACCATCGCCAGCGTCTTTCCTCAATAATTGTTGTCAGTGGTTTCATCTGCATTTCTGCCAATAAGATGTTATTTCTTATGGTGTTTGGCCAAAATATTTTTTTAATTCTACGTAAACATTTAGTCTGGAAAGAATTCAACTTGTTTTCTATGGTTTTGGTGATTTTCCAGCATTCACTTCCATAGAGTAGTACACTTAGAACATTACTCTTAAATATCCTGATTTTCATATTTATGCTTAGTTTATTTGATTTCCATATATTCTGTAGCATTGCAAAAGCCTGGTTTGCTTTAGTAAGTCTGCTGTTGATGTCCTCTGTGCTGTCTCCATTTTCTACTACTCTGCTGCCAAGGTATACAAATTCGTTGACCTCCTCCACTAACTTGTTATCTACTCTGAGTACATTTCTGTTGTTCACATTTTGCTTCATTAACTTTGTCTTTCCTACGTTGATCTTTAGTCCTATGTTGTTTGCATTCTGGGTTAACTTGTTTATTTTATCTTGCATATCTTTGTGAACAATTTATCATGCATTATGTAAAAAGATATGGCATTCAGGTATTTGGCCAAAAGAATGGAAAAGAACTGTATTCATACCACTGCCAAAAAAGGGTAACCTGAAATTATGCACAAACTACAGAACTGTTGCCCTGATTAGTCATGCCAGTAAAATTCTGTTAAAAATAATAATGGGTAGACTTTGTAAAAAGAATAGAAGACGTCACATGGTCCAAACTGGTTTCAGGCAAGGAAGATGATCAAGAGATCAATATAAGATTAATAATAGAGAAATGCAGAGAGTTTAATATGAATCTATATTTATCTTTTGTAGACTATTCACAGGCATTTGATTGTGTACAACACCAGAAACTTTGGAAAATAATGGAAAAAAATGGGATTTCCAACACATATGTTACAATTAACATCACTGCTGTATCTAGACCAACAAGCAGCAGTTAGAATAAATGGTGAAACAACAACTTGGTTTGACATAAAACAAGGGGTCCGTCAGGGGTGCATATTGTCGCCTTACTTATTTAACTTGTATAATGAAAATATAATGAGGAATGTTAGAGAAGATGTAGACAAAGAATATTATGATGTCATAAAAATTGGAGGTTATGAAGTACCAGAAATCAGATATGCTGATGACACAGTATTACTGTCCACAAACACAAAAAGGAATGGAGAAACTAATTATGTCAGTCTGTAAGAACAGTGAAAAGCAAAACCTCTTATCTTAATACGAAGAAAATTAAATTGGTGACACCTGACAAAACAAACAAAGCAGCTGAAATACGTATCAATGAAGAAAAACTGGAAGAAGTGGAGCGTTTTGAATATCTTGGATCACTGCTAACTAATAATGGAGATACAATGAGACCTGGACACTTAACAAAACATCTGAGAAACACATAAATGCCTTTGAGTGTAAATGCTACAGAAGAGTTCTTCAAATATCATGGACACAAAAAAGAACAAATATATCCATACTACAAGAACTTAATATTGAAGAAGGCTGGCTAGTAAAGAGGATTAAAGAGAGAAAACTTAAATATTTTGGACATATTAAACGTCATGATAATCTAGAGAAGGGGTATATAATGGGAAAAAGAAAGAAAGGAAGACCAAGGGAAGATGGCTGCAAGACATTGTTGATGATCTGCAAATAGATGCATCAGCGGTAGACCATCTTGCTCACAACTGAGAGGCCTACAGGAGTGCTGTTAGGGAGGCAAAGTTCCCCAAGGGACGTGCAAATGACTGAATGAAATGAATGTAGAGATTTAAATGTCCTGATAAAATATATCAGTGTAAGATTTAAATGTCTAAATGAAATACATCAATGTAAGATTTAGTCTGGAAAGAATTCAACTTGTTTTCTATGGTTTTGGTGATTTTCCAGCATTCACTTCCATAGAGTAGTACACTTAGAACATTACTCTTAAATATCCTGATTTTCATATTTATGCTTAGTTTATTTGATTTCCATATATTCTGTAGCATTGCAAAAGCCTGGTTTGCTTTAGTAAGTCTGCTGTTGATGTCCTCTGTGCTGTCTCCATTTTCTACTACTCTGCTGCCAAGGTATACAAATTCGTTGACCTCCTCCACTAACTTGTTATCTACTCTGAGTACATTTCTGTTGTTCACATTTTGCTTCATTAACTTTGTCTTTCCTACGTTGATCTTTAGTCCTATGTTGTTTGCATTCTGGGTTAACTTGTTTATTTTATCTTGCATATCTTTGTGAACAATTTATCATGCATTATGTAAAAAGATATGGCATTCAGGTATTTGGCCAAAAGAATGGAAAAGAACTGTATTCATACCACTGCCAAAAAAGGGTAACCTGAAATTATGCACAAACTACAGAACTGTTGCCCTGATTAGTCATGCCAGTAAAATTCTGTTAAAAATAATAATGGGTAGACTTTGTAAAAAGAATAGAAGACGTCACATGGTCCAAACTGGTTTCAGGCAAGGAAGATGATCAAGAGATCAATATAAGATTAATAATAGAGAAATGCAGAGAGTTTAATATGAATCTATATTTATCTTTTGTAGACTATTCACAGGCATTTGATTGTGTACAACACCAGAAACTTTGGAAAATAATGGAAAAAAATGGGATTTCCAACACATATGTTACAATTAACATCACTGCTGTATCTAGACCAACAAGCAGCAGTTAGAATAAATGGTGAAACAACAACTTGGTTTGACATAAAACAAGGGGTCCGTCAGGGGTGCATATTGTCGCCTTACTTATTTAACTTGTATAATGAAAATAATGAGGAATGTTAGAGAAGATGTAGACAAAGAATATTATGATGTCATAAAAATTGGAGGTTATGAAGTACCAGAAATCAGATATGCTGATGACACAGTATTACTGTCCACAAACACAAAAAGGAATGGAGAAACTAATTATGTCAGTCTGTAAGAACAGTGAAAAGCAAAACCTCTTATCTTAATACGAAGAAAATTAAATTGGTGACACCTGACAAAACAAACAAAGCAGCTGAAATACGTATCAATGAAGAAAAACTGGAAGAAGTGGAGCGTTTTGAATATCTTGGATCACTGCTAACTAATAATGGAGATACAATGAGACCTGGACACTTAACAAAACATCTGAGAAACACATAAATGCCTTTGAGTGTAAATGCTACAGAAGAGTTCTTCAAATATCATGGACACAAAAAAGAACAAATATATCCATACTACAAGAACTTAATATTGAAGAAGGCTGGCTAGTAAAGAGGATTAAAGAGAGAAAACTTAAATATTTTGGACATATTAAACGTCATGATAATCTAGAGAAGGGGTATATAATGGGAAAAAGAAAGAAAGGAAGACCAAGGGAAGATGGCTGCAAGACATTGTTGATGATCTGCAAATAGATGCATCAGCGGTAGACCATCTTGCTCACAACTGAGAGGCCTACAGGAGTGCTGTTAGGGAGGCAAAGTTCCCCAAGGGACGTGCAAATGACTGAATGAAATGAATGTAGAGATTTAAATGTCCTGATAAAATATATCAGTGTAAGATTTAAATGTCTAAATGAAATACATCAATGTAAGATTTAAATGTCCCAATAAAATACATCAATGTAAGAATTAATCTTATATCTTATATCCTTCCTGTGCCATTAAACGTCACATAGGGCTCACAAAGTAGTTCGCCAATTTTTCCTTCGGCGAGTCTTTCAACCTCATCAAAGGATTTTATGCCAGTTAATTTGGCCTCTCTTAACAATGTCCTCTTCAGAGTTTCACGCGGTCTGCCTCTTTTTCTTCAGCCTGTTGTGTTCCACTTGATTGATTGTTTTGGGATTCTCTGATCATTTCTTCTCATCAAGTGACCAACATATGTCCATCTCCTTTTCCTGATCACCCATGAGACTGGTTGTTGAATTAAATGTCACAACAGAATACATCAATGTATGATTTAAATGTAATGATGATGAACATCAATGTAAGATTTAAATATCATGATAAAATACATTAAAACAATATTTAAACATCCTGATGAAATTCATCAAATCAAGATATAAATGTCCCAATAAAATACATCAATGTAAGATTTAAATATCCTGATAAAATACATCAAAGCAAGAGGTGAACAAGAAAACACAAGTGGAAGAACTTAACATGAAAACACAAGTGGAAGAACTGAACATGAAAACAGAAGTGGAAGAATTGAACATGAAAACACTACTGGAAGAAGCAAACATAAAAATGGAAGAAATGAACATGAAAACACAAGTGGAAGAAGTGAACATGAAAATACAAGCGGAAGAAGTGAACATGAAAACACAAGTGGAAGAAGCAAACACACAAGTGGAAGAAGTAAACTTGAACACAGAAGTGAAAGAAATGAACATGTAAACACAAGTGGAAGAACTGAACATCAAAATCGAAGTGGAAGAAGTGAACATGAAAACACAAGAGGAACAAGCAGAAATGAAAACCACAAGTGGAAGAAGTGAACTTGAAAACACAAGTGGAAGAAGTGAACATGAAAACAGAAGTGAAAGAAGTGAATATGAAAACACAAATGGAAGAAGTGAACATAAAAACACAAGTGGAAGAAGTGAACATAAAAACTTGGTTCTGGCCTTCCCTGCTCATTTATTTACAGGGAAAACCCAGGGACACTTCCAGTTCTCAGAATCTTAGGATTTATCTCTTCTAATTATATCTCCTGTTATATTTATATTCTCACTGTATCTGGGATTTACCACTTGTCATTTATATTTCATTATATTCTGAACACATTTATGATTTACCATATGAATTTATATATTATGTTACATTTATATTCTCACTGTATGTGGGATTTACCACTTGTCATTTATATTTCATTATATTCTGAACACATTTATGATTTACCACATGAATTTATATATTATGTTACATTTATATTCTCACTGTATGTGGGATTTACCACTTGTCATTTATATTTCATTATATTCTGAACACATTTATGATTTACCATATGAATTTATATATTATGTTACATTTATATTCTCACTGTATCTGGGATTTACCACTTGTCATTTATATTTCATTATATTCTGAACACATTTATGATTTACCACATGAATTTATATATTATGTTACATTTATATTCTCACTGTATCTGGGATTTACCACTTGTCATTTATATCTCATTATATTCTGAACACATTTATGATTTACCACATGACATTTATATATCATGTTATATTTATATTCTCATCCTATTATTATTTATCCATTGCCATTCTATAACACTATTTTTTCTCACTGTTTTAGAACATAGAATTTGCCTTTTAAATCTTATATTACATTTATATTCTCACTATTTTAGGACATAGAATTTGCCATTTATATCTTCTATTACACTATTTTTTCTCACTTTTATAGGATATAACATTTGTCATTTATATCTTCTATTACATTTATATTCTCACTATTATAGGACACAGAATTTGTCATTTATATCTTATATTACATTTATATTCCCACAATAGGTGACGTGCCGAATGGCATTGGGTACTATGCTTCTCCAGAGTACCCGATCCTTCATGCAGGCCATCAGCTCAGTTGGTGATCTCCTCTCACACCATCTCATCAGACTGTCCAGTATTATTTCTCTTGGTCTTCCTCTTGATCTTCTTCCTTCTATTTTTCCTGTTGTTATAATATTTTCAATGCCCCCTCTTCTCACTGCATGTCCTATGAAAGTACATTGTCTCTCTCTTATCTTTTTGACAAGATTTTTGTCTGTCCAGCTCTTCTCATACATTCTTCATTAGTTGTTTTTGATGTCCAGGGGATTCGCAACATTCTTCTAATAAACGACATTTCTGCTGCTTCCAATGATTTTTGTGCAGACTTGCCTATTGTCCATGATTCACTTCCATATAACAAGATAGGTTCAATATAGCATTTTAGGACTTGTTTTCTAACATTCACTGATAAGGATGTGTTAGCTAATATGTTTCTCATTCTCTGAAATGCAGTCTTTGCTTGGCCTATTCTGTTCCTAATTTCTGTTCTGCATTTCCCATCCGAAGTTATTACTGCTCCAAGGTATTCAGGACATAGAATATTCATTTATATCTTCTTTTACGTTTATATTCTCACTGAATAAGGACATATAATTCATCATTTATATCTTCTATTATATTTATATTCTCACTGTTTTAGGACACAGAATTCATCATTTACATCTTCTATTACATTTACATTCTCACTGTAATGCATAACACATTGCAAACCAAAGAAATAGGCTACCAAACATAGTGAAAGACCCAGAAATGGGTTACAAAAACTTGTGGAAAGACCCAGAAATGGGTTATCAAAACATGTTGAAAGACTCAGAAATAGGTTACCAAAACATGTTGAGTGACTCAGAAATAGGTTACCAAAACATGTTGAAAGACTCAGAAATGGGTTACCAAAACATGTAGAAAGACCCAGAAATGGGTTACCAAAACATGTTGAAAGACTTAGAAATGGGTTATCAAAACATGAAGAAAGACCCAGAAATGGGTTAACAAAACATGTTGAAAGACTCAGAAATGGGTTACCAAAACATACTGAAAGACCTAGAAATTGGTTATCATAACATGATGAAAGACTTAGAAATAGGTTACTAAAAGATGTTGAAAGACTTAGAAATGGGTTACCAAAATATGTTGAATGACTTAGAAACTGGTTACCAAAACATGATTAAAGACTTATAAATGGGTTACTAAAAGATATTGAAAGACTTAGAAATAGGTTACCAAAAGATGTTGAAAGACTTAGAAATAGGTTACCAAAAGATGTTGAAAGACTTAGAAATGGGTTACAGAAATTTGATGAATGTTCAAGAAGTGGAATGATGAAGCAGACATGTCAACAGCTTCAATCAGTATAAGAACATGTCAACAGCTTCAACTAGTATAATAATATATAACAGCTTCAACCAGTATAAGAACATGTCAACAGCTTCAACTAGTATAATAACATATCAACAGCTTCAACCAGTATAAGAACATGTCAACAGCTTCAACCAGTATAAGAACATATCAACAGCTTCAAACAGTATAAGAACATGTCAACAGCTTCAACTAGTATAAGAACATGTCAACAGCTTCAACCAGTATAAGAACATATCAACAGCTTCAACTTGTATAAGAACATATCAACAGCTTCAACTAGTATAAGAACATGTCAATAGTCTCAACTAGTATAAGAACATGTCAATAGTCTCAACTAGTATAAGAACATATCAACAGCTTCAACTAGTATAAAAACATATCAATAGTCTCAACTAGTATAAGAACATATCAACAGCTTCAACTAGTATAAGAACATATCAACAGCTTCAACTAGTATAAGAACATATCAACAGCTTCAACTAGTATAAGAACATATCAACAGCTTCAACTAGTATAAAAACATATCAATAGTCTCACTGTATCTGGGATTTACCACTTGTCATTTATATTTCATTATATCTGAACACATTTATGATTTACCACATGAATTTATATATTATGTTACATTTATTCTCACTGTATCTGGGATTTACCACTTGTCATTTATATCTCATTATATTCTGAACACATTTATGATTTACCACATGACATTTATATATCATGTTATATTTATATTCTCATCCTATTATTATTTATCCATTGCCATTCTATAACACTATTTTTTCTCACTGTTTTAGAACATAGAATTTGCCTTTTAAATCTTATATTACATTTATATTCTCACTATTTTAGGACATAGAATTTGCCATTTATATCTTCTATTACACTATTTTTTCTCACTTTTATAGGATATAACATTTGTCATTTATATCTTCTATTACATTTATATTCTCACTATTATAGGACACAGAATTTGTCATTTATATCTTATATTACATTTATATTCCCACAATAGGTGACGTGCCGAATGGCATTGGGTACTATGCTTCTCCAGAGTACCCGATCCTTCATGCAGGCCATCAGCTCAGTTGGTGATCTCCTCTCACACCATCTCATCAGACTGTCCAGTATTATTTCTCTTGGTCTTCCTCTTGATCTTCTTCCTTCTATTTTTCCTGTTGTTATAATATTTTCAATGCCCCCTCTTCTCACTGCATGTCCTATGAAAGTACATTGTCTCTCTCTTATCTTTTTGACAAGATTTTTGTCTGTCCAGCTCTTCTCATACATTCTTCATTAGTTGTTTTTGATGTCCAGGGGATTCGCAACATTCTTCTAATAAACGACATTTCTGCTGCTTCCAATGATTTTTGTGCAGACTTGCCTATTGTCCATGATTCACTTCCATATAACAAGATAGGTTCAATATAGCATTTTAGGACTTGTTTTCTAACATTCACTGATAAGGATGTGTTAGCTAATATGTTTCTCATTCTCTGAAATGCAGTCTTTGCTTGGCCTATTCTGTTCCTAATTTCTGTTCTGCATTTCCCATCCGAAGTTATTACTGCTCCAAGGTATTCAGGACATAGAATATTCATTTATATCTTCTTTTACGTTTATATTCTCACTGAATAAGGACATATAATTCATCATTTATATCTTCTATTATATTTATATTCTCACTGTTTTAGGACACAGAATTCATCATTTACATCTTCTATTACATTTACATTCTCACTGTAATGCATAACACATTGCAAACCAAAGAAATAGGCTACCAAACATAGTGAAAGACCCAGAAATGGGTTACAAAAACTTGTGGAAAGACCCAGAAATGGGTTATCAAAACATGTTGAAAGACTCAGAAATAGGTTACCAAAACATGTTGAGTGACTCAGAAATAGGTTACCAAAACATGTTGAAAGACTCAGAAATGGGTTACCAAAACATGTAGAAAGACCCAGAAATGGGTTACCAAAACATGTTGAAAGACTTAGAAATGGGTTATCAAAACATGAAGAAAGACCCAGAAATGGGTTAACAAAACATGTTGAAAGACTCAGAAATGGGTTACCAAAACATACTGAAAGACCTAGAAATTGGTTATCATAACATGATGAAAGACTTAGAAATAGGTTACTAAAAGATGTTGAAAGACTTAGAAATGGGTTACCAAAATATGTTGAATGACTTAGAAACTGGTTACCAAAACATGATTAAAGACTTATAAATGGGTTACTAAAAGATATTGAAAGACTTAGAAATAGGTTACCAAAAGATGTTGAAAGACTTAGAAATAGGTTACCAAAAGATGTTGAAAGACTTAGAAATGGGTTACAGAAATTTGATGAATGTTCAAGAAGTGGAATGATGAAGCAGACATGTCAACAGCTTCAATCAGTATAAGAACATGTCAACAGCTTCAACTAGTATAATAATATATCAACAGCTTCAACCAGTATAAGAACATGTCAACAGCTTCAACTAGTATAATAACATATCAACAGCTTCAACCAGTATAAGAACATGTCAACAGCTTCAACCAGTATAAGAACATATCAACAGCTTCAAACAGTATAAGAACATGTCAACAGCTTCAACTAGTATAAGAACATGTCAACAGCTTCAACCAGTATAAGAACATATCAACAGCTTCAACTTGTATAAGAACATATCAACAGCTTCAACTAGTATAAGAACATGTCAATAGTCTCAACTAGTATAAGAACATGTCAATAGTCTCAACTAGTATAAGAACATATCAACAGCTTCAACTAGTATAAAAACATATCAATAGTCTCAACTAGTATAAGAACATATCAACAGCTTCAACTAGTATAAGAACATATCAACAGCTTCAACTAGTATAAGAACATATCAACAGCTTCAACTAGTATAAGAACATATCAACAGCTTCAACTAGTATAAAAACATATCAATAGTCTCAACTAGTATAAGAACATATCACCAGCTTCAACTAGTATAAGAACATGTCAATAGTCTCAACTAGTATAAGAACATATCACCAGCTTCAACTAGTATAAAAACATGTCAATAGTCTCAACTAGTATAAGAACATATCACCAGCTTCAACTAGTATAAGAACATATCAATAGTCTCAACTAGTATAAGAACATGTCAATAGTCTCAACTAGTATAAGAACATATCAACAGCTTCAACTAGTATAAGAACATATCAATAGTCTCAACTAGTATAAGAACATATCAACAGCTTCAACTAGTATAAGAACATATCAATAGTCTCAACTAGTATAAGAACATGTCAATAGTCTCAACTAGTATAAGAACATATCAATAGTCTCAACTAGTATAAGAACATGTCAATAGTCTCAACTAGTATAAGAACATATCAACAGCTTCAACTAGTATAAGAACATGTCAATAGTCTCAACTAGTATAAGAACATGTCAATAGTCTCAACTAGTATAAGAACATGTCAACAGCTTCAACTAGTATAAGAACATGTCAATAGTCTCAACTAGTATAAGAACATGTCAATAGTCTCAACCAGTATAAGAACATGTCAATAGTCTCAACTAGTATAAGAACATGTCAATAGTCTCAACTAGTATAAGAACATGTCAATAGTCTCAACTAGTATAAGAACATGTCAACAGCTTCAACTAGTATAAGAACATGTCAACAGCTTCAACTAGTATAAGAACATGTCAACAGCTTCAACTAGTATAAGAACATGTCAACAGCTTCAACTAGTATAAGAACATGTCAACAGCTTCAACTAGTATAAGAACATGTCAACAGCTTCAACTAGTATAAGAACATGTCAACAGCTTCAACTAGTATAAGAACATGTCAACAGCTTCAACTAGTATAAGAACATGTCAATAGTCTCAACTAGTATAAGAACATGTCAATAGTCTCAACTAGTATAAGAACATGTCAATAGTCTGAACTAGTATAAGAACATGTCAACAGCTTCAACTAGTATAAGAACATGTCAACAGCTTCAACTAGTATAAGAACATGTCAATAGTCTCAACTAGTATAAGAACATATCAACAGCTTCAACTAGTATAAGAACATGTCAATAGTCTCAACTAGTATAAGAACATGTCAATAGTCTCAACTAGTATAAGAACATGTCAACAGCTTCAACTAGTATAAGAACATGTCAATAGTCTCAACTAGTATAAGAACATGTCAATAGTCTCAACCAGTATAAGAACATGTCAATAGTCTCAACTAGTATAAGAACATGTCAATAGTCTCAACTAGTATAAGAACATGTCAATAGTCTCAACTAGTATAAGAACATGTCAACAGCTTCAACTAGTATAAGAACATGTCAATAGTCTCAACTAGTATAAGAACATGTCAATAGTCTCAACTAGTATAAGAACATGTCAACAGCTTCAACTAGTATAAGAACATGTCAACAGCTTCAACTAGTATAAGAACATGTCAATAGTCTCAACTAGTATAAGAACATATCAACAGCTTCAACTAGTATAAGAACATGTCAATAGTCTCAACTAGTATAAGAACATGTCAATAGTCTCAAACAGTATAAAGAAATTTACACAACCTGTATGAAGACAACATACACTACCAGTATAAGAACAATATACAAAAGCAGTATAAGGACAACATACATAACCAGTAAAAGAACAATATACACAACCAGTATAAGGACAATTTCCACAACCAGTATAAGAACAAAATACACAACCAGTATGAGGACAATATGCACAACCAGTATAAGAACAATATACACAACCAGTATAAGGACAATGTACACAACCAGCTCATTAGTCAAGGCAAGAGTAGACAACAGCTTGCTTTTAGGAGCATCTGAAACAAGTAAGATCTATACTAGTATGTAAGGCTTGCTGGTCCAAACAACATGCCAGTCTTCTTTACCATTAAGTAAGGGTTGCTGGGCCAAACATCACACTCTTCTATACTAGTAAGTAAGGGTTGCTGGGCCAAACATCACACTCTTCTATACTAGTAAGTAATGCTTGCTGGTTCAAACAACATCACACTCTTCTATACTAGTAAGTAATGCTTGCTGGTTCAAACAACATCACACTCTTCTATACTAGTAAGTAATGCTTAATGGGACAAACAATATCACACTCTTCTATACTAGTAAGTAATGCTTGCTGGTTCAAACAACATCACACTCTTCTATACTAGTAAGTAATGCTTGCTGGTCCAAACAACATCACACTCTTCTATACAAGTAAATAAGGCTTGCTGGTCCAAACATCACACTCTTCTATACTAGTAAGTAATGCTTGCTGGTCCAAACAACATCACATTCTTTTATACAAGTAAATAAGGGTAGCTGAGCCAAACATCACACTCTTCTATACTAGTATGTATTGCTTGCTGGTCCAAACAACATCACACTCTTCTATACTAGTAAATAAGGCTTGCTGGTCCAAACAACATCACACTCTTCTATACTAGTAAGTAATGCTTAATGGGACAAACAACATCACACTCTTCTATACTAGTAAGTAATGCTTAATGTGACAAACAACATCACACTCTTCTATACTAGTAAGTAATGCTTAATAGGACAAACAATATCACACTCTTCTATACTAGTAAGTAATGCTTAATGGGACAAACAATATCACACTCTTCTATACTAGTAAGTAAGGCTTGCTGGTCCAAACAATATCACACTCTTCTATACTAGTAAGTAATGCTTAATGGGACAAACAATATCACACTCTTCTATACTAGTAAGTAATGCTTAATGGGACAAACAACATCACACTCTTCTATACTAGTAAGTAATGCTTAATGGGACAAACAACATCACACTCTTCTATACTAGTAAGTAATGCTTAATGGGACAAACAACATCACACTCTTCTATACTAGTAAGTAATGCTTGCTGGTCCAAACATCACACTCTTCTATACTAGTAAGTAATGCTTGCTGGTCCAAACAACATCACATTCTTTTATACAAGTAAATAAGGGTAGCTGAGCCAAACATCACACTCTTCTATACTAGTATGTATTGCTTGCTGGTCCAAACAACATCACACTCTTCTATACTAGTAAATAAGGCTTGCTGGTCCAAACAACATCACACTCTTCTATACTAGTAGTAATGCTTAATGGGACAAACAACATCACACTCTTCTATACTAGTAAGTAATGCTTAATTTGACAAACAACATCACACTCTTCTATACTAGTAAGTAATGCTTAATAGGACAAACAATATCACACTCTTCTATACTAGTAAGTAATGCTTAATGGGACAAACAATATCACACTCTTCTATACTAGTAAGTAAGGCTTGCTGGTCCAAACAATATCACACTCTTCTATACTAGTAAGTAATGCTTAATGGGACAAACAATATCACACTCTTCTATACTAGTAAGTAATGCTTAATGGGACAAACAACATCACACTCTTCTATACTAGTAAGTAATGCTTAATGGGACAAACAACATCACACTCTTCTATACTAGTAAGTAATGCTTAATGGGACAAACAACATCACACTCTTCTATACTAGTAAGTAATGCTTAATGGGACAAACAACATCACACTCTTCTATACTAGTAAGTAATGCTTAATGGGACAAACAACATCACACTCTTCTATACTAGTAAGTAATGCTTAATGGGACAAACAATATGCCAGTGTCCCAACACAGTCAAGTTTCCTCCTTGTCTTCTATATAAACTTTCCACTTTTCATGTTTCACAGCAGATGAACAGGGATCTTCCACTACTGCACTTACAAAAAACAGTAAACATAACCACACACAGAGATAAAACTATTCTTCCACTACTGCACTTACAAAAAACAGTAAACATAACCACACACAGAGATAGAACTATTCTTCCACTACTGCACTTACAAAAAACAGTAAACAACCACACACAGAGATAAAACTATTCTTCCACTACTGCACTTACAAAAAACAGTAAACAACCACACACAGAGATAAAACTATTCTTCCACTACTGCACTTACAAAAAACAGTAAACATAACCACACACAGAGATAAAACTATTCTTCCACTACTGCACTTACAAAAAACAGTAAACATAACCACACACAGAGATAGAACTATTCTTCCACTACTGCACTTACAAAAAACAGTAAACATAACCACACACAGAGATAGAACTATTCTTCCACTACTGCACTTACAAAAAACAGTAAACATAACCACACACAGAGATAGAACTATTCTTCCACTACTGCACTTACAAAAAACAGTAAACATAACCACACACAGAGATAGAACTATTCTTCCACTACTGCACTTACAAAAAACAGTAAACATAACCACACACAGAGATAAAACTATTCTTTCACTACTGCACTTACAAAAAACAGTAAACATAACCACACACAGAGATAGAACTATTCTTCCACTACAGGCACTTTTAAAAAATAGTAAAAAACATAACATGTTAAAATAGTTTCTGCTCTATATCTGACATGTACCTGTTCATCTTGGGACTCTGGAGACTGCTAAGAAAATCCTCCATCATATCTTCAAAATCCTGCTTTCCTATAACCAGCCTGACAGACACTGCAACAAAAATTTCACAGCCACATTGGATTTCTAATGAGACATGGAACATTATATGGCACTTACATCAACTGTAAGCAGTTTTTATTTCCTGTCACATGTAAACTCTCACTCTACTTATTATATGTATGCTCTGACCTTGTGTTAGACATCACAAGATATGTATCTCACATGACATGTACACTTCCTGTTCTCTTTTACACAGGGAACTTGTAGACATCCTCAAAGATCTTCTCACAGCTCTCTCAACTATAAAAGATCCAAGACACCATCATCATCATCATAATCATCATCATCAGCATCAGTATCACCATCATCTATACTGATGTCAGTCAGTCATTTGCATGTCCCTTGCAGAACTCTGCCACCCTAACAGCACTCCTGTATGCCTCTTAGTTGTGAGCAAGACAGCCTGCTGCTGATGCATCCATTTGCAGATTATCAATGATGTCTTGCAGCCATCTTCGCCTTGGTCTTCCTCTCTTTCTTTTTCCCATTATGTACCATCCCAATATGGTCTTCTCTATATTCTCATGATGTTTAATACATCCAAAATATTTAAGTTTTCTCTCTTTAATCCTCTTTACTAGCCAGCCTTCTTCGATATTAAGCTCTTGTAGTATGGATATATTTGTTCTTTTTTGTGTCCATGATATTTGAAGAACACTTCTGTAGCATTTACATTCAAAGCCATTTATATGTTTCTCAGCTGATTTGTTAAGTGTCCAGGTCTCACAGGCATATGTTGCGATGGGAAAGATGCATGCCCTTAAAAATCTTATTTTTGTAGTTCTGTCTGTTCCTCTCCACAGATTCTTTAGTTGTTTTACTTTCTTGACGAGCAATAGATGTCCTCCATTTAATTTCCCTCATGGTAACTCCATTATTAGTTAGTAGTGATCCAAGATATTCAACTCTCCACCTCTTCCAATTTTTCCTCATAGATAAATATTTCAGCTGGCTTATTTGTTTTGTCATTTGTCATCAATTTAGTTTTCTTTGCATTAAGATAGAGGTTTCACTCTTCACTATTCTTACAGACTGACATAATTAGTTTTTCCATTCCTTTTTGTGTTTGTGGACAGTAATACTGTGTCGTCAGCATATCTAATCTCTGGTACTTCATAGTTTCCAATTTTTATGGCATCGTAATATTCTTTGTCTACATCTTCTCTAACATTCTTCAGTATATCTTCAGTATACAAGGTAACAACAAAGCTGCAGGTGAAGATGAAATAACAGCCGAAATGTTAAAAGTTATTAACAGTGACAACATGAGCCAACTACAGAGAATGTTTAATAAAGTTTGGAAAGAAGAAAAGGTCCCTTCTAAATGGAAATAAGGAATCATTGTTAAAATAACCCAAAAAAAATGCAAACTTAGCAACTGCAATAACTGGAGAGGAGTAACCTTACTATCAGTTGTGTCCAAAGTATTTTGCAAAGTTATTCTGAACAGACTATAGATGTAGTGGATACTGCAATGAGAGAAGAAAAAACAGGATTTTGAAAAGGGAGAAGTTGTCTCGACCAGATCTTTACTCTAAGAATAATACTTGAAGAACATATTGAAAACTAAAAAAACATTAATCCTGAACTTCATAGAATTTAAAAAAGGCATTTGACAGCATACACAGAGATTCATTGTGGAGAATTTTAAGAATATATAGAATACCATCCAAAATTGTCAATATCATCAAGGATCTCTACAACAGATATGTTTGTGCAGTCAAGACAGAAGAATGAATGACCGAAACAAGCATGAAAGAAAGATGTATATTATCTACCTTAGTTTTTGGAATTGCTAAAAACTTCATAATGAAAAAATGCTGCACAGGTAAAACCGACATGGGACACAACTAGAAGATCTTGATTTTGCAGATGACATAAACTCTTATGAGTGACAATGTGAATTCGAAGCAAGAAAAAACAGACAGCCTGTCTTCATTGGCTAGCAAAATAGAACTTGAAGTTAACAAGGAAAAAATGAAAATAATGTAACTTCTTATTAATCAAAAAGGATAAATACATGTAAAAGAACAGCTGTTGAAGAAGTAAATCAGTTTGCATACCTTGGCAGCTACATAGACCAGATGGTGACACCAGGAAGAAGTTAGAATTAGAACTGTAAAAGCAGCAGTGAGCTTCGAGAATCTTGAGAATATATAAGCTAAGGTTATTCAATTCAACTGTAATATCCACCCTCATTTACACATGTGAAAGCTGGAAAACAACTAAACAGACAGGAAATTAGACTCTTTTGAAAACAAATGCCTAAGGAAAATACTCAGTATACAGTGGACTGAATTCAAGAACAATGAAGAGATAAGACAAATAAGTGAAAACAGCCCATCTCATGTGTAATCAGAAAAAGGTGATGGACTTATGTCGGTCACATGATGAGAAGAAACAGTCAGAGAATCCCAAAACAAGCTATCAAGTGGAACACAACAGGCCGAAGAAAAATAGGTTGATCACGTGAATCTCTAAAGAGGACATTGTTAAGAGAGGCCAGTTTAGTGGGCATAAAATCTCTTTTGAGGCTGAAAAGCTCATTGAAAACAAGAAAACTTGGCGAATTACCATGTGAGCCCTATGTGATGTTTAATGGCACAGGAAGGATGTAAGAATACAAGGTAAATAGGCAACATTTTATGTCAACCCAAGTTGTTGTTTCACCATTTATTCTTACTGCTGTTTATTGGTCTAGATACAGCAGTGATATTAACTGTATCAAATCATTAATTTTGTATCATTTTTTCCATTACTTCCCAAAGTTTCTGGTGTTGTACACAATCAAATGCCTTTAAATAATCCATAAAGGATAAATACAGATTATGTGCTGTAGAATATGAAAAGTATATCCATGATAACTTTCTCATCTTGACATAAATATTTCCTTGACACATATTTCCATACAACAAAAAAATGACTAATGTGAATATATATTTAAGTTTTGTATTTCACAAAATTTTTACCTGTAATCACAGAGCAGATGCACAGACAAAAATATAAGAACATAAAATTTTCGCCATAAGTTCACTAAGCTGAACATTTCTGTAACTTGAGAAGAACTTTCTCCTGGTGAACTTTTGTGAAAGAATAAGTTTCAGGAAAAGTTTAATAGTGAGAAAAGGGAGATAATTTATGCAATTTAAGTAATGATAGAGTGCTCCTCTTGACTAACTTTTCACACTTGACCTTCGGGTCATAAAGTCATTGAGAAAATTAGGAAACTTGGTGCCAAAGGTTAAGGCAACTGAGCACCAAAAGTTTAGGTAACTGAGTTTTTTTTTAAACAGGCTAGTAGGTTTTTGAAAGAATGTATAGTCTGTAGTGGTTTTCAAGATGTAGCCAGCTGTTGTTCATTTGTTTTTTTTTAGGACAACTAGTTAGTGTTTCTAGATGTAAACAGTTGTTAGTTATTTGTCCTTTTTAGAGCGAAGATTACTCAGGGGTTTTCAAGTTCCAGTAATTTGTGAATTGTGTTGTGTGGGGATTTCCTTTTGTGAATTCTGAATTTTGTAAGTATGAGTTTTAGTAGCTACATATTCTATGTATAGGTTTCACTTCCCCATGCCAAACACGATCTTTTCTGGGAAGATGTGTTCTTTGTGTCTGTTTGTCACTGCCAGGGAAGATGTATTCTTTGTGTCTGTTGTCACTGCCAAGGAAGATATGTTCTTTGTGTTTGTTGTCACTACCAGGGAAGATATGTTCTTTGTGTCTGTTTGTCACTGCTAGGGAAGATATGTTCTTTGTGTCTGTTGTCACTGCCAGTGAAGATATGTTCTGTGTGTCTGTTGTCACTGCCAGGGAAGATATGTTCTTTGTGTCTGCTGTCATTGCCAGGGAAGATATGTTCTTTGTGTCTGTTTGTCACTGCCAGGGAAGATATGTTCTTTGTGTCTGTTGTAACTGCCAGGGAAGATATGTTCTTTGTGTCTGTGGTCACTGCCAGGGAAGATATGTTCTTTGTGTCTGTTGTCACTGCCAGGGAAGATGTGTTCTTTGTGTCTGTTTGTCACTGCCAGGGAAGATATGTTCTTTGTGTCTGTTGTCACTGCCAGGGAAGATGTGTTCTCTGTGTCTGTTTGTCACTGCCAGGGAAGATATGTTCTTTGTGTCTGTGGTCACTGCCAGGAAAGATATGTTCTTTTGTGTCTGTTGTCATTGCCAGGGAAGATATGTTCTTTGTGTCTGTTGTCACTGCCAGGGAAGATATGTTCTGTTTGTCTGTTGTCACTGCAGGGGAAGATGTGTTCTTTATCTTCATATACTTCATCCCCATTTTCTCTATTAATAAACTCTTGTAACATCACTACACCATCGTGTCTGTTGACTTCCTGAATGTCAAAAGTGCTGTCTAAGAGTCTGCTAGTTGTTGACTTCCTGAATGTCAAAGTGCTGTCTGAGAGTCTGCTAGCTGTTGACTTCCTGAATGTCAACAGTGCTGTCTGAGAGTCTGCTAATTGTTGACTTACTGAATGTCAACAGTGCTGTCTGAGAGTCTGCTAGTTGTTGACTTCCTGAATGTCAAAAGCGCTGTCTGAGAGTCTGCTAGTTGTTGACTTCCTGAATGTCAAAAGCGCTGTCTGAGAGTCTGCTAGTTGTTGACTTCCTGAATGTCAAAAGCGCTGTCTGAGAGTCTGCTTGTTGTTGACTTCCTGAATGTCAAAAGCGCTGTCTGAGAGTCTGCTAGTTGTTGACTTCCTGAATGTCAAAAGCGCTGTCTGAGAGTCTGCTAGTTGTTGACTTCCTGAATGTCAAAAGCGCTGTCTGAGAGTCTGCTAGTTGTTGACTTCCTGAATGTCAAAAGCGCTGTCTGAGAGTCTGCTAGTTGTTGACTTCCTGAATGTCAAAAGCGCTGTCTGAGAGTCTGCTAGTTGTTGACTTCCTGAATGTCAAAAGCGCTGTCTGAGAGTCTGCTAGTGCCGTCCAAGGAGTTTTTCATTGTCCTAATGCCAATGAGCCTGGGAGTGCACATCCATAAGTGTTTAACTAGAACGTAATGTTTAAGCTTGTATAACTAAAGTCAGACAGTTCTAAATTTGAACAATTAACACTAGGCAATGTAAAGATAGAAGGTTCTCAGCCTGTTCAGTTACACACCACAAATACTTGTAAAGTTTATGCTGCTCTCAGGCATGCAACATAATTCAATCATTGATAGAAAAAATAAACATGTAAACTTTCCCCTGTCACCATTCTTGTTTCAATTAAAACTAGACATTTCTGTAACTTCAGGTGAATTTTCTCTTATCACTGTTCTCGTTTCAATTAAAACTAGACATTTCTGTAACTTCAGGTGAATTTTCTCTTATCACTGTTCTCGTTTCAATTAAAACTAGACATTTCTGTAACTTCAGGTGAATTTTCTCTTGTCACTGTTCTCATTTCAATTAAAACTAGACATTTCTCTAAGGTTTCTGAAGAACAAAGCAACTTTTTTTAATAAGAAAATTCTTGGCAAATTTTCTGTGGAAGCACACAAGCATACCTGGAAAAAATCCGATTAAACTCCTCTTAGCCTTTTCTCTTGTTGCTGCCTTTTCCTCTTCACTTTTTGCAGGTCCTATACCTGAACGCAGGTGTCCCTGTGGCCAAATAGTTTCCCTCAAAGTTTTCAGGTAACTGACCAGCTGTGTCTGTGTTGTCAGTGATGATAGTGCATTCTCAAGATATCTGAATCATATGAAAGACTTCAAATAGATGTTCCTGAATCACTTGAAATAATTCAAATACAATTCTAACTGAATCATATGAAATAATTCAAATAAAGTGTACCTGAATCACATGGAATAATTAAACATCAAGTCTTTGGTTCCAAAGAGAAAATATGAATTTAATGTCTAAAACACTCTTTTCAAAGTAGGTGAAGAAATGAGATTTTGCAAAAAATGTAAACATCTGTTCCACTTTCTTGTCTACCATTTATTGTGGTAACAGAAAAATATTTGTTTCTCAGTATTATCACTGTGTAACAACAAACTGTTTGTCCTAACAGACATGGCCATGACAGTAGTCAATAACACAATGTTAGCTGGCATGCACTGATTACTAAAATTTGACATTTAGTGCTATCTACTGAGTAGAACAATGCAGGTTTATGGTATTGCAATATTACATATAAGCTGATGGTATGTCACTTGTATGTAGTTGGAAAAATGGTCCTTTGTGCAAAAAGGAAGGGAACCACTGGACAAGAGTACACTGATTCCAGCAAGCTGAAGCATGCAAGTAACCTGGGTGTGTGAGTTCACTGGAGTATGCTGGATGGCAGGTGTCACAGATGCATTGACTGACCCTCATTTTTGTAATAGGTCATGCAGGTGTCAGGTGAAATGAAAGAGCACATCAGCTGGCCAGTTCTGCTGTCACAGAGAAAGGGCAGGCAATGGATCAAGCAGGCATCATCAGTGCTATAAGAGAAGCTGGTCAAAGACTTACTTCACTGACAACTGTGAATCAATGGATCAAGCAGGCATCATCAGTGCTATAAGAAAAGCTGGCCAAGGCTTAACTGACAAAAATGTGAATTGACACAGCTGTCATGAATGAAGAAGTTGGGGGTAAACTTAGGGTTGATAAAATGAACAATTCATCTAAGCTCTTATGGCTGTTACCATTAAACAATGTCACACAGATGACACAAGCCGCCTGGCACTTGAGAACTGCTGCATTCAAAATTATGGGACGCTGGAACCACATGGGTTAAACTCGCTGTTTAGTTACATGTAACATCATCTTCTTCAATCATTATAGTACCTCTCCACTAAGTCCACCCCTTCTTACTTTTCAAACTTCCTCACAGCATCACTCTGCAACCCCTCTTCCCCAATCACCTGTTTCAATTTCTCCTAGCTATGTCGGTACTGCGTCACTCTCTCTCCCCTCCCCGGTTCCCCATCCACCACCCACAGTTACAAGCCACCAACCACATGTCACAGGTCTCTATTTAAACAGTCTCCACATCCTACTAGATCCATTCCTGACACACACCGCCGGACGAGTATCCTACCATCAGCCATAATTTCTACTATCATAATCTACTCCTAATCCTACAACCAACCATACTTTCTACTATCACAAACTACTTCTCCTATCAACAGCCATACTTTCTACTATCACAACCTACTTATCCTACCATCAGCCATAATTTCTACTATCATAATCTACTCCTAATCCTACAACCAACCATACTTTCTACTATCACAAACCACTTCTCTTATCAACAGCCATACTTTCTACTATCACAACCTACTACTTATACTACCACCAGCTATACTTTCTATTATCACAACCTAATATTTATCCTACCACCAGCTATACTTTCTACTATCACAACCTACTTATCCTACCATCAGCCATAATTTCTACTATCATAATCTACTCCTAATCCTACAACCAACCATACTTTCTACAATCACAAACTACTTCTCCTATCAACAGCCATACTTTCTACTATCACAACCTATTTATCCTACCATCAGCCATAATTTCTACTATCATAATCTACTCCTAATCCTACAACCAACCATAACTTCTACTATCACAAACTACTTCTCCTATCAACAGCCATATTTTCTACAATCACAACCTACTTATCCTACCATCAGCCATAATTTCTACTATCATAATCTACTCCTAATCCTACAACCAACCATACTTTCTACTATCACAAACTACTTCTCCTATCAACAGCCATACTTTCTACTATCACAACCTACTTATCCTACCATCAGCCATAATTTCTACTATCATAATCTACTCCTAATCCTACAACCAACCATACTTTCTACTATCACAAACCACTTCTCTTATCAACAGCCATACTTTCTACTATCACAACCTACTACTTATACTACCACCAGCTATACTTTCTATTATCACAACCTAATATTTATCCTACCACCAGCTATACTTTCTACTATCACAACCTACTTATCCTACCATCAGCCATAATTTCTACTATCATAATCTACTCCTAATCCTACAACCAACCATACTTTCTACAATCACAAACTACTTCTCCTATCAACAGCCATACTTTCTACTATCACAACCTATTTATCCTACCATCAGCCATAATTTCTACTATCATAATCTACTCCTAATCCTACAACCAACCATACTTTCTACTATCACAAACTACTTCTCCTATCAACAGCCATACTTTCTACTATCACAACCTACTACTTATCCTACCACCAGCTATACTTTCTATTATCACAACCTAATATTTATCCTACCACCAGCTATACTTTCTATTATCACAACCTACTTATCCTAACATCAGCCATAATTTCTACTATCATAATCTACTCCTAATCCTACAACCAACCATACTTTCTACTATCACAAACTACTTCTCTTATCAACAGCCATACTTTCTACTATCACAACCTACTACTTATCCTACCACCAGCTATACTTTCTATTATCACAACATAATATTTATCCTACCACCAGCTATACTTTCTACTATCACAACCTAATATTTATCCTACCACCAGCCATACTTTCTACTATCACAACCCACTACTTATCCTACCACCAGCCATACTTTCTACTATCACAACCTACTACTAATCCTACCAAAAGCCATACTTTCTATAATCACAACCTACTACTAATACTACCACCAGCCATACTTTCTACTATCACAACCTACTGCTCCTATCACCAGCCATCCTATCACCAGTCACAATGTCTACTATCTTCTGCTACTTCCCCTATCACCAGCCACACTGTCTACTATCCTCTGCTACTTCCCCTATTTCTAGCCACACTGTCTACTATCCTCTGCTACTTCCCCTATTTCTAGCCACACTATCTACTATCCTCTGCTACTTCCCCTATTTCTAGCCACACTATCTACTATCCTCTGCTACTTCCCCTATTTCTAGCCACACTATCTACTATCCTCGGTTACTTCCCCTATTTCTAGCCACACTATCTACTATCCTCTGCTACTTCCCCTATTTCTAGCCACACTATCTACTATCCTCGGTTACTTCCCCTATTTCTAGCCACACTATCTACTATCCTCTGCTACTTCCCCTATTTCTAGCCACACTATCTACTATCCTCTGCTACTTCCCCTATTTCTAGCCACACTATCTACTATCCTCGGTTACTTCCCCTATTTCTAGCCACACTATCTACTATCCTCTGCTACTTCCCCTATTTCTAGCCACACTATCTACTATCCTCCAATCCTTCTCCTATCACCAGCAACACTGTCTATCATCATGCGCTACTTTCCTATCACCAGCCACATTGTCTACCATCTCCTGCTACTTCTCCTATCACCCATACACTATCTACTAATCTCCAGTACCTCGCCTATCACCAGCCACACTATCTACTATCCTCCAGTACTTCTCCTATCACAAGCCATACTGTCTACCATCCCTTGCTACCTCTCCTAGCGACAACCACTGTCTACTACCCTTTAGTACTTCTCCAATCAACAGCTGCACTGTCTATTATATTCTGGTACTTCTAGTGCCAGCCAGACTGTCTATTATCCTCCGGTATTTCTCCTACCACCAGCCACACTGTCTACTAACTTCTGATACTTCCTCTAGGCCAGCCACACTGTCTACTAACTTCCGATACTTCCTCTAGGCCAGCCACACTGTCTACTAACTTCCGATACTTCCTCTAGGTCAGCGACACTGTCTACTAACTTCTGATACTTCCTCTAGGTCAGCGACACTGTCTACTAACTTCTGACACTTCCTCTAGGCCAGCCACACTGTCTACTAACTTCCGATACTTCCTCTAAGTCAGCGACACTGTCTACTAACTTCTGACACTTCCTCTAGGCCAGCCACACTGTCTACTAACTTCCGATACTTCCTCTAAGTCAGCGACACTGTCTACTAACTTCCGATACTTCCTCTAAGTCAGCGACACTGTCTACTAACTTCCGATACTTCCTCTAGGTCAGCGACACTGTCTACTAACTTCCGATACTTCCTCTAGGCCAGCCACAATGTCTACTAACTTCTGATACTTCCTCTAGGTCAGCGACACTGTCTACTAACTTCTGACACTTCCTCTAGGTCAGCGACACTGTCTACTAACTTCTGACACTTCCTCTAGGCCAGCCACACTGTCTACTAACTTCTGACACTTCCTCTAGGCCAGCCACACTGTCTATTAACTTCCGATACTTCCTCTAGGCCAGCCAAACAGTCTACTAACTTTCGATACTTCCTCTAGGCCAGCCATACTGTCTATTAACCTCCGGTATTTCTTCTACCACCAGCCACACTGTCTACTAACTTCTGATACTTCCTATAGGCCAGCCATACTGTCTATTAACCTCCGGTATTTCTCCTACCACCAGCCACACTGTCTACTAACTTCCGATACTTCCTCTAGGCCAGCCATACTGTCTATTAACCTCCGGTATTTCTCCTACCACCAGCCACACTGTCTACTAACTTCCGATACTTCCTCTAGGCCAGCCATACTGTCTATTAACCTCTGGTATTTCTCCTACCACCAGCCACACTGTCTACTAACTTCCGATACTTCCTCTAGGCCAGCCATACTGTCTATTAACCTCTGGTATTTCTCCTACCACCAGCCACACTGCCTGCCATCCTTCCCTAATTCTATTACCAGCCACTCTGCCTATCAACCCCCGCTACTTCTACAACCACCAGCAACACTGTCTACCATCCTCCGATACTTCTCCTACCACCAGCAACACTGTCTACCATCCTCCGATACTTCTCCTACCACCAGCAACACTGTCTACCATCCTCCGATACTTCTCCTACCACCAGCAACACTGTCTACCATCCTCCGATACTTCTCCTACCACCAGCAACACTGTCTACCATCCTCCGATACTTCTCCTACCACCAACAACACTGTCTACCATCCTCCGATACTTCTCCTACCACCAACAACACTGTCTACCATCCTCCGATACTTCTCCTACCACCAACAACACTGTCAACTATCCTCCGATACTTCTCCTACCACCAACAACACTGTCTACCATCCTCCGATACTTCTCCTATCACCAACAACACTATCTACCATCCCCTGCTACTTCTCCTATCACCAACAACACTGTCTACCATCCTCCAGTACTTCTCCTATCACCAACAACACTGTCTACCATCCTCCGATACTTCTCCTATCACCAACAACACTGTCTACCATCCCCTACTACTTCTCCTATCACCAACAACACTGTCTACCATCCTCCAGTACTTCTCCTATCACCAACAACACTGTCTACCATCATCCGGTACTTCTCCTATCACCAACAACACTGTCTACCATCCTCCGGTACTTCTCTTATCACCAACAACACTGTCTACCATCCTCCAGTACTTCTCCTATCACCAACAACACTGTCCACCATCCTCCAGTACTGCTCCTATCACCAACAACACTGTATATTATCCCCTGCTACTTCTCCTATCACCAACAACACTGTCTACCATCCTCCAGTACTTCTCCTATCACCAACAACACTGTCTACCATCCCCTGCTACTTCTCCTATCACCAACAACACTGTCTACCATCCCCTGCTACTTCTCCTATCACCAACAACACTGTCTACCATCCTCCAGTACTTCTCCTATCACCAACAACACTGTCTACCATCCTCCAGTACTTCTCCTATCACCAACAACACTGTCTACCATCCCCTGCTACTTCTCCTACCACCAACAACACTGTCTAACATCCCCTGCTACTTCTCCTATCACCAACAACACTGTCTAACATCCCCTGCTACTTCTCCTATCACCAACCACACTGTCTACCATCACCTGCTACTTCTATCACCAACCACACTGTCTACCATCACCTGCTACTTCTCCTAACACTATTCACACTGTCTACCATCACCTGCTACTTCTCCTATCACCAGCCACACTGTCTACTATAATCCAGTACTTTTCCTAGCACCAGTCACACAGTCTACTATCTCTCTCTCTCTGAACCTTAAGTGCCCAGGGCACATGGGGTTTCCGCAAGGGTTTTCCACAAATGCCTGTCCTTCGCCTTTTTTTTTTGCTCTTGCCCAGGTGAGCCCTCTATTGCTCAACATCCTTTCTGTTGTTCTTCTCCATGTCTCTTTTGGTTTACCCTTACTTCTGTTCCCCTGTGGTGTCCATCTTAGTGCTATTTTTGGTAGTGAGTTGTCAGTCATTCGAAGCACATGTCCTAAGTCCTCTAAGTCAGCGACACTGTCTACTAACTTCCGATACTTCCTCTAGGCCAGCCATACTGTCTATTAACCTCCGGTATTTCTCCTACCACCAGCCACACTGTCTACTAACTTCCGATACTTCCTCTAGGCCAGCCATACTGTCTATTAACCTCCGGTATTTCTCCTACCACCAGCCACACTGTCTACTAACTTCCGATACTTCCTCTAGGCCAGCCATACTGTCTATTAACCTCCGGTATTTCTCCCACCACCAGCCACACTGTCTACTAACTTCCAATACTTCCTCTAGGCCAGCCATACTGTCTATTAACCTCCGGTATTTCTCCTACCACCAGCCACACTGTCTACTAACTTCCGATACTTCCTCTAGGCCAGCCATACTGTCTATTAACCTCCGGTATTTCTCCTACCACCAGCCACACTGCCTGCCATCCCTCCCTACTTCTATTACCAGCCACTCTGCCTACCAACCCCCGCTACTTCTACAACCAGCCACACTGCCTGCCATCCCTCCCTACTTCTATTACCAGCCACTCTGCCTACCAACCCCCGCTACTTCTACAACCAGCCACACTGCCTACCAACCCCCGCTACTTCTCCTATCACCAACAACACTGTCTAACATCCTCCGGTACTTCTCCTATCACCAACCACACTGTCTACCATCACCTGCTACTTCTCCTAACACCATTCACACTGTCTACCATCACCTGCTACTTCTCCTATCACTAGCCACACTGTCTACTATAATCTGGTACTTCTCCTATCACTAACCACACTGTCTACAATGCTCTAGTAATTATATCATCAGTCACACTGTCTACTATCCTTAAGTACTTCTAACATCAGCCACACTATCTAATATCCTCAAGCACTTCTATCATTAGTCACACTGTCTACCATCCTCTAGTACTTCTATCACCAGCCACACTGTCTAATATCATCCAGAAACACTATCTACAATCCCTGGTACTTCTATCATCAGTCACACTAACATCCTCTGGTACTTCTATCAGTCACACTGTTAACTATCCCCCCGTACTTCTATCAATACTCCAGTACTTCTCCTATCACCAGACACTCTGTTTACCATCTTCTGGTATTTCTCCTAACGCCAGCCACACTGTCTACCCTCCGGTACTTCTCTTAGAATCAGCCACACTGTCTACTATACTCCAGTACATTTCCTAGCACCAGTCACATAGTCTACTATAATCCTGTACTTCTCCTATCACCAACCACACTGTCTACAATGCTCCATTAATTATATCATCAGTCACATTGTCTACTATCCTTAAGTACTTCTATCATCAGCCACATTGTCTACCATCCTACAGTACTTCTCCTAACACCAGCCACACTGTCTACCATACCCTGCTACTTCTCCTTACACCATTCACACTGTCTACCATCATCTGCTACTTCTCCTAACACCATCCACACTGTCTACCATCCCCTGCTACTTCTCCTAACACCATTTACACTTTCTACCATCCCCTGCTACTTCTCCTAACACCAGCCACACTGTCTATCATCCCCTGCTACTTCTCCTAACACCATTCACACTTTCTACCATCCCCTGCTACTTCTCCTATCACTAGCCACACTGTCTACTATAATCTGGTACTTCTCCTATCACTAACCACACTGTCTACAATGCTCTAGTAATTATATCATCAGTCACACTGTCTACTATCCTTAAGTACTTCTAACATCAGCCACACTATCTAATATCCTCAAGCACTTCTATCATTAGTCACACTGTCTACCATCCTCTAGTACTTCTATCACCAGCCACACTGTCTAATATCATCCAGAAACACTATCTACAATCCCTGGTACTTCTATCATCAGTCACACTAACATCCTCTGGTACTTCTATCAGTCACACTGTTAACTATCCCCCCGTACTTCTATCAATACTCCAGTACTTCTCCTATCACCAGACACTCTGTTTACCATCTTCTGGTATTTCTCCTAACGCCAGCCACACTGTCTACCCTCCGGTACTTCTCTTAGAATCAGCCACACTGTCTACTATACTCCAGTACATTTCCTAGCACCAGTCACATAGTCTACTATAATCCTGTACTTCTCCTATCACCAACCACACTGTCTACAATGCTCCATTAATTATATCATCAGTCACATTGTCTACTATCCTTAAGTACTTCTATCATCAGCCACATTGTCTACCATCCTACAGTACTTCTCCTAACACCAGCCACACTGTCTACCATACCCTGCTACTTCTCCTTACACCATTCACACTGTCTACCATCATCTGCTACTTCTCCTAACACCATCCACACTGTCTACCATCCCCTGCTACTTCTCCTAACACCATTTACACTTTCTACCATCCCCTGCTACTTCTCCTAACACCAGCCACACTGTCTATCATCCCCTGCTACTTCTCCTAACACCATTCACACTTTCTACCATCCCCTGCTACTTCTCCTAACACCATCCCACGCCACTTCTACCACCAGCCACACTGCCTACCATCCCCTGCTACTTCTACCACCAGCCACACTGCCTACCATCCCCTGCCACTTCTACCACAAGCCACACTGCCTACCATCCCCTGCTACTTCTACCACCAGCCACACTGTCTACCATCCCCTGCCACTTCTACCACCAGCCACACTGTCTACCATCCCCTGCCACTTCTACCACCAGCCACACTGTCTACCATCCCACGCTACTTCTACCACCAGCCACACTGTCTACCATCCCCTGCTACTTCTACCACCAGCCACACTGAATACCATCCCGCGTTATTTCTAACATCAGCCGCTCTGCTTACCATCTTCCGCTACTTCTACCATCAACCAAACTATCTACCATCCCCTGCTACTTCTATCACCAGCCAAACTGCCTACTATCTTCCACTACTTCTATCACCAGCCACACTGACTACTATCGCTGGTTGCTTCTATCAACAGCCACACTGCCAACCATCCCCCACTACTTCTATCAACAGCCACACTGCCAACCAACCCCCACTACTTCTATCACCAGCCGTTCTGCATTCTGCCTACCATCCTCTGCTACTTCTATCAACAGCCACACTGCCAACCATCCCCCACTACTTCTATCAACAGCCACACTGCCAACCATCCCCCACTACTTCTATCAACAGCCACACTGCCAACCATCCCCCACTACTTCTATCAACAGCCACACTGCCAACCATCCCCCACTACTTCTATCAACAGCCACACTGCCAACCATCCCCCACTACTTCTATCAACAGCCACACTGCCAACCATCCCCCACTACTTCTATCAACAGCCACACTGCCAACCATCCACCACTACTTCTATCAACAGCCACACTGCCAACCATCCACCGCTACTTCTATCACCAGCCAAACTCTACCATCCTCCACTATTTTTATCACTAGCCACACTACATACAATCCCCCACTACTTCTATCACCAGCCACACTACATACAATCCCCCGCTACTTCTATCACAAGTCACACTGCATACAATCACCCACTACTTCTACCACCAGCCAAACTGCAAACAATCTACCGTTACTTCTATAAGCTGCCACACTGCATACTATCTCCAGCTACTTCTATCACCAGCCACCCTGCATATAATCCCCCGCTACTTCTATCACCAGCCACACTACAAACAATCACCCGCTAATTCTATCACCAGCCACACTGCAAACAATCCCCGCTACTTCTACCAGCAGCAAACTGCAAAAAATCCACCATTACTTCTATAAGCTGCCACACTGCATACAATCACCCACTACTTCTATCACAAGTCACACTGCATACCATCCGCTACTTCTATCATCAGCCACAATGCATACAATCCCCCGCTACTTCTATCACAAGTCACACTGCATACCATCCGCTACTTCTATCATCAGCCACAATGCATACAATCCCCCGCTACTTCTATCACAAGTCACACTGCATACCATCCGCTACTTCTATCACCACCCACACTGCATACAATCCCCTGCTACTTCTATCACCACCCACACTGTCTATCATCCTTCACTATTTTATCACAAGCCACACTGTCTATCATCCTTCGCTACTTCTATCACCAGCCACACTCCCTACCATCCTCCGCTACTTCTATCACCACCCACACTGTCTATCATCCTCCACTACTTCTATCACCAGCCACACTCCCTACTATCCTCCGCTACTTCTATCACCAACCAAACTGTCTACCATCCCCTGCTACTTTTATCACCAGCCACACTCCCTACCATCCTCTGCTACTTCTATCACCAGCCACACTGTCTACCATCCCCCGCTACTTCTATCACCAACCACACTCCCTATCATCCCCCACTACTTCTATCACCAGCCACACTCCCTATCATCCCATGCTACTTCTATCACCAACCACACTCCCTATCATCCCCCACTACTTCTATCACCAGCCACACTCCCTATCATCCCATGCTACTTCTATCACCAACCACACTCCCTATCATCACCCGCTACTTCTATCACCAACCACACTCCCTATCATCACCCGCTACTTCTATCACCAACCACACTCCCTATCATCCCCCGCTACTTCTATCACCAACCATACTGCATACTATCCCTCACTATTTCTACCACCAGCCACTCTACATACTATCCTTTGGTACTTCTTAACAGCCACTTTGCGTATTATCCTCCGGTACTTCTATCACCAGTTCCTCGGTATCTTACATCTTTAGTTCTGCTAAATGTCACACAGGACCAGCGTGGTAGTTCACTAAGATGTCCTGTCTTCACTGATTTTTCAATCTCATCAAGGGATGTTATGCCCACTGAACTGGCATCTCTTAACAATGTCCTCTTTAGAGTTTCATGTGGTCGACCTCTTTTTCTTAGGTCTGCTGTGTTCCACTTGATAACATGTTTGGGGATTCTCTGATTGTTTCATCTCATCACATGACTGACATAATTCCATCTTATTTTTCTGATCACCCATGAGACACGTTGTTTGCTCATCTGTCTGATATCTGTGTTGTTCTTGAATTCATTCCACATTATACCAAGTATTTTCCTTAGGTATTTGTTTTCGAAAGAGTCTAACTTCCTGTCTATTTCTTTAGTTGTTTTCTAGCTTTCGCATGCATAAATGCATAAATTACATTTGAATTGATTAATCGTAACTCTTCCTGTGCCCACGAAAAAACCCGGACGTTCCCGATCGTGCCACACAAAAAGCACTGCTCCTGATATGTATAGTGGGTATAGTTGTAAAATGGAATTGAAAACAGTATTTACATGTACTTCCATGTACTTATTATGTTTCAAAGTATAACTAAATGTATGAAAATTTCATAAATGCAGAATTGTTTTAGGAAAAAAGAAGTAATGTGGTGTTTTTAGACAATGATTGTGCCAAGCTCACCATCGGCTAGGTCTAGATATGCACTACTTACCATCTGAGATGTCTAGATCTACTTATTAATCTCATATTGTGATTCTATGTTGCATTCTCGCTAAATTAATGTCTGAAATAACATACTAACTATTTCTAAAGTCAATTAATGTCTGAAATAACATACTATTTCTAAAGTCATCTAATATGTCTAGATCTACTTAGGATACACTCAAGAGCAGCGGGGTGGTCACAGGCCATGTCCATACCCCTATCTACATCGTCAAAAATTGAAAAATTTCGGTCTTTCTCTTCCTTTTTCTCACTCGGCATTGCTCGTAACTAAAGACTCTTCCACCATTTTGAAAAGCGTCAAAGAGATATGTACAATCTAAATGTTACACCAGTTGGTTTTATTGAAACAAATAAACTGTCACTATAACGACTATGGCACGCAACTCAGTAACCGGAAATTCTCACTATAGCGACTATGGCACAGGAAGAGTTAACTTGGTTTGTGCTCTGTATACTATCACAATTACAGAAGTGCTGATAAGGAAGGCACAGTTCCACCAGGGACATGAACATGAATGAACTATCACAGCTGTTAGGGAGGCACAGTTCCACCAGGGACATGAACATGAATGAACTATCACAGCTGTTAGGGAGGCACAGTTCCACCAGGGACATGAACATGAATGAACTATCACAATATTAAAATGGTTTTAAAAAAATGGGAACAGCTTTTTTCACTAAAGAGTACACAGTTTAAGCCTAATCAAACAAAATTATACATGATTAATAAATAGGAAAAGAAGATAAAATGTATGTGTGCATGTACTAGACAGCAAACTGGACACATATGGAACAAACTTTAAGGAAACTAATTTGTATACAATGGAACAAATTCAAGACTAAAGCAGATATAAGAGAAATGAGCATGCAGCAAACAGTCTCAGCAGAGATCAAGAAAAGAAGACGAGAATATGCCGGTCATGTGATGAGAAGAAACAATCAGAGAATCACAAAGCTGGCCATCAAATAGGAAACATCTGGGACAAGAAAAAAGAGCCAAACCTCGAGAGACCCTAAAGAGAACATTGACCAGAGAGACTAAAATAGTAGACATCAAATCTCTTGATGAGGTTAAGAAGCTCGCCAAGAATAGAGAAGCATGGCCAGATGCACTGCAAGCACTATGTGATGTATGACAGCACAAGACACACTGCAAGTACTATGTGATGTATGACAGCACAAGACACACTGCAAGCACTATGTGACGTATGACAGCACGGGAAGGATGTAAGATGTATTATACATATAACAGATAAGATTGGAAAAGACTGCAGCACTTAGCTGTGACCTAAACTAAGCTGTATCTGAGAGTGTGTGTTGTCAGTTTCTGTGAATGTTTAAATGAAGACTTGTGGGGTATGATACCAATCTGACTGGCTGATAACAAAGAATAGGTGGAGAAAGGGAAAAAAAGGGCAGGAGAGAAAGGTTTTCTAGCCAAGATAAAGATAGGTAAAACTGATAAATGCAGTTGGGTGGATGGTTTTAACATAGTTTAGTGAAGATTCTAGAATATAAATTGTAGGTGAGAAAAGAGTAGATGAGAACTATGTAGGGAGGGAGAAAGGAAAGGTGTAGCTGAGTTCAAGAGTTTAGTCCATGTGGTTAGAGGGCCCCTCCCATACTCCTGCATGACACATTTTTCAAATGCCAGGCTGTTTCTGTCATCAGAATCACAGTGTTAGGTGGTTCCTACTAGGAAGCTGGACATGCTTCCATGGTCTGGGCCACTGAAATGACTGGAAACTGGCTTAGAAGCATTTTGGGTGTGTCATAAAGATGTTTCTGCATGTGATCAGTTAGTGTGAGCCTAGTCTTCCTAATATAAATTATGCTACACTTTTTTGTATATAGTGACATATATTAAGTTGCAGGACTCACATGTGAATAACATGTACCAATTTGTTAGAATAATCCTAAGCAGTGACTTTGTGTATATCTATATATTTGGTTTTATATACTTCTACTCAAAAACCATTTGTGTCTACTATCACATGTTACTTCTATTAGCACATGCCACACTATCACTAAATTACTTATCTTATCTTATATCCCTCCCGTGCCATTAAACATCACATAGGGCTCGCAAAGTAGTTTGCCAATTTTTTTCTGTCTTCGGCGAGCCTTTCACCCTCATCAAGGGATTTTATGCCTATTAATTTGGCCTCTCTTAACAATGTCCTCTTCAGAGTTTCACGCGGTCTGCCTCTTTTTCTTTGGCCTGTTGTGTTCCACTTGATAGCTTGTTTTGGGATTCTCTGATCATTTCTTCTCATCAAGTGACCAACATATGTCCATCTCCTTTTCCTGATCACCCATGAGATTGGTTGTTGTTCAGTCATCTGTCTTATCTCTGCATTGTTCTTGAATTTGTTCCACTTGATGCCAAGTATTTTCCTTAGGCATTTGTTTTCAAAAGAGTCTAATTTCTTGTCTATTTCTTTAGTTGTTTTCCAGCTTTCGCATGCATAAATGAGGGTGATATTACATTTGAATTGAATAGTCTTAACTTGGTTTTTGTGCTTATAACTTTTGAATGTCATATGTTCTCAAGATTACTGAAGATCGATGCTGCTTTTGCAATTCTGATTCAAACTTCCTTTCTGGTGTCACCATCCTGTCTATGTAGCTGCCAAGGTATGCAAACTGATCACTAAAAATTACTGCAAGGTATGCAAATAATTCACTATTATATAAATTACAGAAAGATGTTTAACATTTCACTATTACATAAATTACTGCAAGATGTTTAACATTCCAACATTATATAAATAAGATGTTGTATGCGTAATATCTACAATTATCTAGACTAAACTTCAGATGTTAGCCAACCTGTTGAGGGCTTTGCCTAAGACTGAGTGCATGGACTTTACAACTCGCTCTCTGCACATCCAATGGTCTCGTTCCAGAAGACCTTGAATCAGGAGGTCAAGGACAGCTAAACTCAGCTCAGTACCAGATTCTGGGAAACAAGCAACATTAGATATCACTGCAGCAGATTCCTCATGTTCAATGTTCAAGGACAAGGCTTTGTTAAATCTGAGACCCTGTTCTCAGGATAGAGTTCATAGTTTTATCCAGGTTCTAGTGCCAGGCCTTCTCAGATCTAAAACCTGCAGCCAGATCATCTAAAACCTGCAGCCAGATCATCTAAAAGCTGCAGTTATCAAAACCCTGCGGTCACCAAAATCTTGTGGTCATATCACCATTGCTGTGTGTTGTCCAGAGTGAGTTTTCATAACCATAACTAACTTCCTAAAATTAAATTCAACTCATTTTCATATTTATAGTGAATTCTTTCAAGCGCATATCAAAATGTCAAAAGTACACCTGACTGAGTTTAATCTGCAAGATCTTAACTACTCTAAGATAGCCAGGTTCCCCTAACATTGCTAAACTTTTGTGTTTTCTGACATTTATTTGACAGTTTTTGATAATCACTTCAGGAGTTTAAAATTACAACCACTAACTTGTATAAAAATGTTGAGCCAGACATTTTACCACCATTCAATAATCTGAGTAAGACTTTACAACTAACATATATATATGTGTAAAAATATATATTTGTGTATAGTTGTATACTTATAAATTATTTATCGTGTGTTACCACTAACTTAGAACAATTTGAGACAGTCATTATTACCAATATATCTTATCTTATATCCTTCCCGTGCCGTTAAACGTCACATAGGGCTCGCAAAGTAGTTCGCCAATTTTTCCTGTCCTCGACGAGTCTTTCAACCTCATCAAACAATTGACTCAGATATTATTAATGTAAGTTAAGTAAAGTAAGTTCTTCTTCTCAGACTGTTTATGCCATTAGTGTCGCAGGGAGTTTCAGACACCGGACCAGAGTAAGGTGAGAGGCCTGGCTAGCTGTCATGTTATGTTTCCTCAGTGCGTCTCTCACTCCATCTATCCATCTTTTTCCTGGCCATCCTGCACCCTATATCCAGATATCCACATGCTGTATCCACGTGCCACTGGTTGTTCTGGACTCATGCCTATCAAACGCCCAAAGCACTAAACTCTGATTCTCGATGTATTTCTGGGCAGGTGTTCCTACCATCTGCTGGATTATTTCATTTCACACTTGACCCCATCTTGTCTTGTTTACCATTTTTCTTAAGCATTTCATCTAGTGTGTTATCTTTTTGTCATGGTATATGGTAGGTGTCCATGTTTAGCACTGACAGCACAGAATTGGGGTGAATGTTGCTTGAAAGAGTTTTTTGATGTCCATTGAGATATCTGGATGTTTTAGGACTGGTGCAAATTGATAGGTAACATGTTAGCTTTATGAATTCTGCATTTGAGTTCTGTGTCTATTTTTCCATCCTGTGTAAATATGCTTCCTAGACATCTGAATTCTGTAAGCTATTTGAGTTTCTTACATCATCGTACATCCTTCCTGTGCTGCTAAACATCACATGGAAGTTTGCCAAGATTTCCTGTCTTCGGCAAGTTTTTCAATCTCATCAAGGAATGTTATGCCCACTAAACTGACCTCTCTTAACAATGTCCTCTTTAGAGTTTCACATGGCTGACCTCTTTTTTTTTTCAGCCTGTTGTGTTCCACTTGATAGCTTGCTTGAGGATTCTCTGATTGTTTCTTCTCATCGATTCTAAGGACTGTGACAGCCGGAGGTGGGGTGGAGGATAAGCTCTCCACTCCAATTAAATATCTCCCAGGTGTGTGTCTCAAAAAGCCTCCGACGGTCCAAGCCCAGCTCCTGGCCTTCTCATGGCAGAACTGTTTAAACTGACCGGAGAAGGGGCGAAGGCGAGTATCTGGCGCCTGAAAACCAGATGCTTCAGATAGATGAGATTCATTAGTCTTGGTTGGTAGCTCAAATAGGAGAAAGAAAACTCTGATTTCAAACCCCTTGCTGCATTCTAGAGTAGGCTCTGGCCAGAGTCAAAGGCTAGTGGAGTAAACCATAAACAAACCGGTGGAAGGCAAGGGGAAACCAACATTGTACATTCCCAAGAACAATTATGACAATCCACAATTCTTTGAATCATAACGACATTAATGGGGGTTCCAGTGGAACCACCTCGTCCGGTAGGGACCATCACGTGCGACAGGTGATACCAGATCGCCATCCAACTACAGTATGCAAAGAAAACACAAGTAACACCACAGTAATTGCAACATGGAACATTAGAACAGTAACAGAACTTGGAGAAAACATCGAACAAGAAATGAAAAGAACGGAAATTAACATCCTTGGTTTATGTGAAATGAGATGGACTGGAGCAGGAAGCAGAGATCATAAAGACTTCAAAATAATATATTCCGGGGGAAACCAGCACAGAAATGGAGTTGGCATAATATTAGATAAGAAGACAGCAAGAACTGTGAAAGGTTTCTGGTGCATATCAGACAGAGTGTTAATTGTTAAATTACAGGGCCATCCACTAGACACAAATCTCATCCAAGTATACGCACCAACTTTAGAAAGCTCTGATGATGAGATAAAAGAATTTTACAACAATCTGGACATGGCAATGAAACAGTGCAAACCATGGGAAATAAATTTTGTGCTAGGTGATTTAAACAGAAAAGTAGAGACTGAACAAGATGAAGCTACTGGCAAGTATGGACTAGGAATCAGAAACAAAAGAGGAGAGATGTTGATTGAGTGGTCAGAAAAGAATAAAATGATAATAGGAAATACTTTTGTTTCAACAACACCCAAGGCGACTATGGACATGGAAAAGCCCAAATAATAACATACATAACCAGACATTATGATCAACAGAAGATTCAGGAACTCACTAATATCTGTGAAAACAAGACCAAGCACTGACTGCAGCAGTGACCACATCCCAGTCGTAGGAAAAGTGAGAATCAGGCTAAAGAGGTTAAAAGTGGCAGCTAAAAACAAAGAACTAGACAGAGAGCTGTTACAGAAAGATAAGGCAATACAAGAACAATGTAGGACCATAGTACATAATAGATATAATGCTATAGAGAAGATTGAAACACCTGATGAACAATGGAATATGCCCAAAGACTATTTAGCAAACATCTATTGAAATCCTACCTCTAAATAAAAGACCCACTAAATAGGGGTGGATGACAGGAGAAATTTTGCAACTAATGGATCGGAGAAGAAGTCTTAAGGACGACAAAGATGAATATTACAAAATAAATAAAGAAATAAGACACAAATGCAATAAAACTAAGGAGGAGTGGCTAATTAAGAAATGCAGTGAAATAGAGACACACCATCATGGAAACGCACGGGATATGTACAAACAAATAAAAGAGTTAACAAACAAAAGGACATACCACAAGACTGGTTGCCTGAAGTCAAAAGAGAGCCATACAATACTGGACAGAGATGAAATAATGGCAAGATGGTGAGAATACATTAGAGAACTCTATGAGGACAATAGAGCCAAAATAGATATCCAAAATAATAAAGAAGGGCCTCACATATTAAAAGCAGAAGTGGAAGAAGCCATCAAACACATGAAGAACAACAAAGCACCAGGGCTAGATAAAATCACCAAGGAAAAATTGGAAGCATTAGGAGAGCTTGGCATAGAAATAATTACCAGATTGTTGAATGACATCTATAACAGTAACTATGTCCCATCAGACCTTTTGCAATCAATTTTCTGCCCTACCAAAGAAACAAGGTGCAGTGAAGACCATCGAACCATTAGTCTTATGAGTCATGTTACCAAAATCCTGCTTCATATTGTTATGAGAAGAGTCAGGAGCAAAATAAAACCAGAAATCGCTGAAGAACAGTGCGGCTTCATCGAAGGAGAAGGAACAAGTAACGCCATATGTATAATAAGAACACTGATGGAGAGATCAATAGAAGTAAAGACGGACCTATACTTATGCTTCATATACTACTGTAAAGCATTCGATAAAGTGAGACACACGGAAATTATAAGAATGCTGGAAGACATCAACATGGATGGGAAAGATCTGAAACTTATCAAAACCATATACTGATAGCAATCAGCAGCAATGAAGGTCAAGAACCAAATAGGAACATTCCCCACCAAGACATAAAATTGGGAGTGAGACAAGGATGTGTGCTTCTTCTTCTTCTTCTTTGTTCGCATTGTCTGTCTATATCTGCAGTCCTGTCTCTTGGACAAATTTCACTGTTTTTTGTAACTCATGTATGGAACCGTAGAGCTTATCTTCTTTAGTGGTTTCACTGGGCCAGTAATTATTTCTCAGTGTCTCATAGTTGGTGCAGTTTTGGAGGATATGTTCCACAGTTTGGGGCACCTGGGCACATGTACAAAGAGTAGTAGTATCAACCTTAAACTCTGTATACATATGACTTCGGAGTCGGCTGTGTCTTGTTCGGAGACGGAAAATGGTGACTTGTTTCTTTCTATTTAGCATATGATAGTCATCATGTGGTGGTGTTTGTGGCTTCCTGTAGGTTTTTATCATGCTTTTCTTCTGATTATAGGTGATTGGTATGTCTGGTTGCTCCATTTCAGTGCCCTCTCTGGCCAGATGGTCAGCTTTTTCATTGCTTGGTATCCCATAGTGGGAGGGAATCCACTGCAAAGTGACTCTGTGTTGTAAGCCAGTTTTTGACAAGAGGATGCGTTCTATCTTCTGACCTCTTCTCCTTGTACAGTTAAAACATAATGAGAAGTATAGAGAACATGCCAGGAATATCAACTGGCGGTTACAACCTTAACAACTTAAGATATGTAGACAACACAGTTCTGATTGATAAAAGTGAAGGGGACTACAGGCTCTTCTGGACATCGTGGTTCATGAAAGTAAAAGTAAAGGTCTCAGCCTGAACAAAAAAAAGACTGAAGTGATGGTCATATCAAAGAAAAGAATAACACCAAAATGTAGCACTACCATCGATGGCACAAATCTGAAACAATTTGATAGATTCAATTACTTAAGAATGATTATAACAACTGATGGGAAATGTCACAACAAAATAAAAAGCAGACATGCTCAGGACAAGTCAGCATTCCAGACAATGAGAAACATCTTGTGCAACAGATCCATATCAATGGAAACAAGATTCTGTGTATTTAAATGTTACGTCAAGCCAATACTGTTTTATGGATGTGAAGCATGGTCTATGAATAAGAGAGTACAGCAAGAAATGGAGGCCATGGAAATGTGGTTTATAAGGAGGATGTTGAAGGTACCATGGACAGCTAAGAAAACTTATGAAGAAGTCTTAAGAGAAGCTGGAGTTAAAAAGCAAATTATAGCAAAGATCAGAGGCAACAAGCAAGATTTATAGGACATTTCCTGAGAAGAGGAAAACTGGAACACACTGTGGCAACTGGAAAAACTGAAGGAAGAATAGAGGAGCAAGACAGAGAGAGAAGTTACTGGATGGGATGTCAGTGTGGCTAAGGAAGAAAGTCACCGGTGGATCTCATAATCAAGTCTAAAGACAGGTAACTGTGGAAAGAAATGATGACCTACGCCACACGGCATGGCACTTGAACTGAATTGAATTCTTCTCATCACATGACCAACATATGTCCATCTTCTTTTTCTGGTCACCCATGAGACAGGCTGTTGTTAGCTCATCTGTCTTATCTCTGCGTTTTTCTTGAATTTGTTCCACTTTATAACGAGCATTTTCTTTAGGCATTTGTTTTTGAAGAAGTCTAACTTCTTGTCTATTTCTTTAGTTGTTTTCCAGCTTTCACGTGCATAAATGAGGGTGGATATTACATTTGAATTGAATAATCTTTTGAATTGAATAGTCTTAACTTGGTTTTTGTGCTTATAACTTCTGAATGTCATATGTTCTCAAGATTCTTGAAGGTCAATTCTGCTTTTGCAATTCTAACTTCCTTTCTGATCTATGTAGCTGCCGAGATATGTAAATTGGTATTTGAGTTTAGTGTTATTTATATAAATGTTACACTCTCTTGGGGCTCTTCCTATCACCATTGTTTGTGTTTTCTCAATATTTATTTTCATATTGTATATTTTACAGCTGCTGTCAAGACTGCTGATGTGATTTTGTAGTTTTTCATCATTTTGGTGTATTAAGCTTCGGTCATCTGTGAATTCTCCAGTTCTGTGTTTGCATTTTTGTTGATCTTGTCCATATATCTGACCCATATATGTGATAGAAAAGTAGGGAGATGCATGCATCCTTTTCTAATGCAGAATGTCACCTTGAACCAGTTAGTCAAAGCAGTGGGAATTCTGACTGCACACATTCAATTATGGCTAGAAACTGTAAGTTATGTACATTTAGCAAAGTAAGTTATGTCAGTTGTGTACAAGTTAATAATGTAAGTTACATATGTAATGTAACGTTAACAATGTAAGTTATGTAAGTTAAGTAAGTAATGTAAGTTAAGTAGGTTAGGTAAGTAATATAAGCTATGTAAGTTAAGTAAGTGATGTAAGTTACATAAGAAAGTAAAATGAGTCGGACAACATTATCAACACTAAACTACCTGTATTATCAGATGATCCTGTTTTTGCTGTGTCAGTTGTGGGTAAATTTGCCAGCAACTTCTCAACTTCTTGCTCAAAGGCTTCATTTGCTTGCTCAACATTCTAAAACAGTAACAACAACAAAAAAGTTCAAATAGAAGAACATTTATGCTCTAGAATATTTTCATTTGGAAAATCATGAAGACCACCAGAATGAAAATACTGTCACTTGCTTTTATTTTATGATTTGCAAACCCTTACAAAGTTGTGTTTAACTTTTGCTGAAGTAATTATTATTCAACATCTTTTAACCCATAGACTGCCAAGCAATTTCTTTACTTGTAAGAGATGAGATCTTTTTTCTTGTCAAAATTGCATGCAAAGATGTCAGTAACTGTCTATATCTGCTTTAAAAATAAAAAAGATGTGCTTCTTTCTAGAAAAACCTTCGACTACATTTTCTTACTACTAGATCTCTGGGAGCAAGGCTAGGATTCCTGATACTAAAGCAAAATAGTGCCAGACAGAGAAACCAGTTGCTACTGGAGAACATCCATAAACTACAGACAATACCAGACATCACAACGACACTGGAGAAAAATCAACAAACTACAGGACAGAACTACAGACAATACTGGACATCACAAAGACACTGGAGAAAAAAATCAACAAACTACAGGATAGAACTACAGACAGTAGACACAAAGGCATAGAAGAAAAATAGAGAGCCAAACTACAGATAATATTAGTACTACAGGTCACAAAGATATAACAGAAAGGCACTGGTAGAAGAAGAACTCATAAAACATAATCCTTCTGTGTAAATGTAAGTCAGTCCTTCAAATGATCCATCATGAAGCATAAAATCTGCTGAGCAAGAAAATGATGGAACAACTGAACCCAGTGTCCCTTGTCAACAAACTAACATTCCATGGATGCCTGCCATGTAGGAGGCAAATGAGGCATCTCATATTTGTTAAAGCAGGTTTACAGAATAAGGAGGTGGAGCCATCCTGACAGAGAAGAGTTAAGCTGAGAAGCAAAAGCTGTATGTTGTACTTTGGAATCTGTCCATGCAAGTGTGAGTTTAAGGTTCGAGTCAGGAGTTTGTCTAAAGATGTGGGTGAGGCTGTGAAAAAGCATGCAGGCCAATAAGATGTTATGCTTGACTGACCAGGCTTGAATGTTTTGTTTTTTTTTTAACTAAGGATTATGTAAAAGTCATGGTAGGCTGACCAAAGGTCAAGGTTATGTAGAAGTCATAGTAGGCTGACAAAAAGTCAAGGTTATGTAAAAGTCATGGCAGGCTGACCAAAGTTCAAGGTTATGTAAAAGTCATGGTAGGCTGACCAAAGTTTAAGGTTATGTAAAAGTCATGGTAGGCTGACCAAAGTTCAAAAATTTGATGGCTGATTTTGAAGAAGGGGAAGGCAAGTTTACAGAGAATGATTTTTGCTTGTGTCTGTTTTTTTCAGTTGCTGCTCTGAGATTTTTGAGTTGAAGTGAAAACAACAGAAACTTAACATTTAATTTTTTTTTGTTCAGTCCACAAGGAACAATGTTCTTAGAGGTGGATTAGAACTTTAGAAAAGAAAATGTAGGGAAGAAATCTAATTAAAAGAAAATGGGTGTTTAAGACAGAAAACTGATTTTTTTAAAGAGTAGTGGATCCTTGTAAGAACTTTTTTATGTGTATTTTGATGGCACACCACTCTTATTTTCTGATGGTTGTTATTTCTGAGAGAGAGAGACGGACAATGAAAGAATCAAGATATATATTATTTTTCATGTAATATGATAATGAAAGAATCAAGATATACATCATGTTTCACGTAACTGATAATGAAAGAATCAAGATATACATCATGTTTCATGTAACTGATAATGAAAGAATCAAGATATACATTATGTTTCATGTAACTGATAATAAAGAACATTTAATGGAGAGTTTATTTTGAACCTTGTCTTGAAAAGTATTATATTACTATGCTGGTATTCAAACTGTATCTCTGAAATGATCATAATATCAGTTTTATCTGCAAGAATAATATGCTATAGTAACACATTAATTGTTATCATGATATCATAAGTTCAGTTCTGGAATTATAAGATGTGCATTTCATTTGTTTATTGAGATACACATCATTGTCTTACATTTCTGTCAATATATGCTACATGTATTTTGTCTTACATTTCTGTCAATATATGCTACATGTCTTTGTCTTACATTTCTATCAATATATGCTTTGTTATTAAACTTCCCAAAGCTTGTGTCAAAACTTGTCAATGTTGAAATGTTTCTGGAAGCAGAACAAAAACAGGTATGTCTAAGGTCCTTAAACTAAAGTGAAGAAAGAAAACAGAGTAAGACAGAGATACAATGTAGTTGAGACCTCTACTGCAGATATCATATATAGAAACATGAGCAGATGTCATATGTAGAGACATGAGCAGATGTCATATGCAGAAACATGAGCTGATGTCATATGTAGAGATGTGAGCTGATGTCATATGTAGAGACATGAGCAGATGTCATATGTGGAGACATGAGCTGATGTCATATGTGGAGACATGAGCTGATGTCATATGTGGAGACATGAGCAGATGTCATATGCAGAGACATGAGCAGATGTCATAAGTAGAGACATGAGCTGATGTCATATGCAGACACATGAGCTGATGTCATATGTAGAGACATGAGCTGATATTAGAAAGAATTCAGAAAAACATGGGCTCTCAGATGACAAAAGATCCATTGTTGGGTCACTGCTGAATGGATGAATTCATGTTACTGAAAGAGATGAACATTATATTAGTTTCAAATAAGCAGAAGACGAAGAAGAAGAAGAAGAAAATTAGTATAGTTTGTTTATTTTTGTTCCTTGCATGACTTTGAATTCATCAATGTTCAGAGATATGAATGTCACAAAACAAATACTGGGACACTGGATGGTGGAGGATTTGACTGGGACATGGGATGGTGGAGGATTTGACTGGGACATGGGATGGTGGAGGATATGACTGGGACATGGGATGGTGGAGGATTTGACTGGGACATGGGATAGTGAAGGATTTGACTGGACATGGGATAGTGAAGGATTTGACTAGGACATGGGATGGTGGAGGATTTGACTGGGACATGGGATAGTGGAGTATTTAGTATGAAGGTGTGAGTCTTCTTCTTCTTCGCTTCTACCACCAAGACCACACTGTGATCCTACTGAACTTATGCCTGTGGTCCTTGTTAGGTCCCGTGGGTCTCTGAAGCGGATTGAGTGACACTGTGGTTTTCGTTGCACCAGTTTAGTCTAGAGTTGGACTTTCTCACAGGAAGACCTCGACGTGTTTAGGATATCAGTGCATCCCCGCTGGGTGAGAGGTGGTAGCCCACCCAGGCCAGAGTTGGACCTTCTCACCGGAAAACCTAGACATGTTTTGAGATACCCGTGTATCACCGCTGGGTGAGAGGTGGTTGCCCATCCAGTCCAGAGTTGGACTTTCTCACTGGAAAACTTCAGTGTGATTAGGAAACGCAAACATCCCCGCCGGGTGAGAGGTGGTTGCCTATCTAGACTGCCCTGGTCCAGTGTCTCCGACTTCAGCATTTTGTGGTCGTGGCCGCTACCCTTCTTAGTTGTGACCAGGATGGAGCTTTTGTCCAGAAGGACGAATCCTCACCACTAGTGACTTCCACCCTTGGGTTGAGCCGGTTTAGGCATATTATCCCAGTATGGGCGTGTTTGGGACGTGACCGACCTCTAGAACAGAGGTACTGTGACATGTGTAGCCTTCAAGATTCACCCCTCGTGTGAGCCGGTTTAGGCATAGTTCACCAGTATGGGTGTATATCGAGCGTGACCTACCTCTAGAGTGGAGGTGGTTGACATGTCTAGCCATCAAGTTCCACTCCTGGTGTGTGCCGGTTTAGGCATATTTCACCAGTGTAGGTGTATTTCGGGCATGGCCAGCCCGACTGCACTCAGGACGTGGCCGACCTCCAGACCAGAGGTGCCGTAATTTGACTGTTTGCTTCGCTTTATCCTTTCTACCACCTTTTCCGCAGTGATGCTGCGTGGCAACCCCATTTGCACTTTTCTTAATTGGCCGGGAGGAGCACCACTCCACACATGGCAGCTGAAGAATCTCGCCAGCGGCGGGAAGGTGTGAGTAAAACCTGAGGCTGTCAACAAATGTCTGTGAACATTTTCTACCAACACAACAAATGTCTGTGAACATTTTCTACCAACACAACAAATGTCTCAAGATGCTCAGTGTTGAAGTGTCAATAAGTACCAACACAACAAATGTCTGAAGACGCCCAATGTTGAAGTGTCAATGAGTACCAACACAACAAATGTCTGAAGATGCCCAATGTTGAAGTGTCAATGAGTACCAACACAACAAATGTCTGAAGATGCTCAATGTTGAAGTGTCAGTGAGTACCAACACTGTCTTGAACATCCAGCACTGACCTCAAGATAAACACCAACCATATCAGAGACATCTCAGCTGACCTTGGCCTGAATAAAAATATTATCTTCTTTATCAATATTTCAATGGTCTTCATTTGCTGACCAGAGAGAATACTTCAATTTGCTTCATTTGCTGACCAGAGGGAATATTTTGACTGCCTTCATTTGCTGACCAGAGGGAATATTTTGACTGCCTTCATTTGTTAACAAGAGAGATTATTTTGACTGCCTTCATTTGTTGACCAGAGAGATTATTTTGACTGCCTTCATTTGTTGACCAGAGAGATTATTTTGACTGCCTTCATTTACTGACCAGAGGGAATATTTTAACTGCCTTCATTTGTTGACCAGAGAGATTATTTTGACTGCCTTCATTTGTTGACCAGAGAGATTATTTTGACTGCCTTCATTTGTTGACCAGAGAGAATATTTTGACTGCCTTCATTTGTTGACCAGAGAGATTATTTTGACTGCCTTCATTTGTTGACCAGAGAGATTATTTTGACTGCCTTCATTTGTTGACCAGAGAGATTATTTTGACTGCCTTCATTTGTTGACCAGAGGGAATATTTTGACTGCCTTCATTTGCTGACCATAGAGATTATTTTGACTGCCTTCATTTGTTGACCAGAGAGATTATTTTGACTGCCTTCATTTGTTGACCAGAGGGATTATTTTGACTGCCTTCATTTGTTGACCAGAGAGATTATTTTGACTGCCTTCATTTGTTGACCAGAGAGATTATTTTGACTGCCTTCATTTGTTGACCAGAGAGATTATTTTGACTGCCTTCATTTGTTGACCAGAGAGATTATTTTGACTGCCTTCATTTGTTGACCAGAGAGATTATTTTGACTGCCCTCATTTGTTGACCAGAGAGATTATTTTGACTGCCCTCATTTGTTGACCAGAGAGATTATTTTGACTGCCTTCATTTGTTGACCAGAAAGAATATTTTGACTGCCTTCATTTGTTGACCAGAGAGAATATTTTGACTGCCTTCATTTGTTGACCAGATAGAATATTTTGACTGCCTTCATTTGTTGACCAGAGAGATTATTTTGACTGTCTTCATTTGTTGACCAGAGAGATTATTTTGACTGTCTTCATTTGTTGACCAGAGAGAATATTTTGACTGCCTTCATTTGTTGACCAGCAAGAATATTTTGACTGCCTTCATTTGTTGATCACTGCAAATAATTTAAATGCCTTCATTCACTGACCAGCAAGAATATTTCAGTTGCCTTCATTCTCTAACCAAAGCAAATATTTCAACTGCTTTCATTCATTAACTAGTGTGTCAAATGCACTGACCACAACATATGATCTGAAAGGTTCCATAATCAACCATCAGATGAGAACAGTGAGCAATGAAAAGACATTGGAAAAATGCAAAAATATGACATATACTTTATACAGCTTTGCTAGTCTCCAGAATGGGTTTTAGATAGCAATAAATTATTTATGTATTTAAATAAAAATTCAATGTTTGACAGGATTATGGTGAGCAAAGAAGTAGAGGAAAAAAATGGAACAAACTAAGTCTATAGTAAATGGTAGTGATAATTCAACAGCATAAATCATGAACCATTTTAAAACATGAATGTGGGACTAGGCAGTAGAGACATATTGTTGTTTACTGAGCTGCCTGAAGGGAAAAGAGAAGAGTACAAAAAGCAGGCTAAGGGTACTGGAAGTTATGCAGCCTCATATGTGTTTATTAATGTAGAGATCAAAAGAGTAGCATTACTAGTTACCAAAAGAGTGGCAGAAGAATTTATTCAAAGAGACTCAACCAGATGATCTGTGGGAGGTGTTGAATGAAAAGTTGAGGCAGAGATATGGAGAATGTCAAGAATCAGAATATACTATGATCAACCTTATGAAGGCAAGACAGAGCAGACATGATGACCTTTAGCAGTTAGCTAACAGCAGCTAAATAGGGCTGAAGAGCCTTCAAAAAAGAAACTCATGACAAAGAATTAGTAGAGGAACAGTTTGCTTACTAACTCATCATGTGAGTTGCTGGAGACAGACTGAAACTCCAGGAAGCCAGCACAGGTGTCACTATGACCACAAGCAGTGGAGGTAATGCCAGTAATGAAGGACTGGCTGGAGTCACAGGACTACATCCGAGTCTGCGTACTAAGCGATTCAATGAATATGATCCAGAAAGATGAGGAAGGTTCTGTACGCAGGCGGTAGCTTGAGTCACTGCAGAAATCAACGATTCACAGAGTCACCTTCACCTATGTTCCTGGGAATGTGGGCATCCAGGGAAATGAAGGAGCTGATCGGACGACTGACTGGCTCCACCATCATTGCAGATGGATAACCACCGGACCGAGCGATACTGTTAATGCACTCAGAGAGATAGACAGAGTGGAGGACTTCGAAAGCAGCAAATCCACATCACAGCTTAGGCTGAGAGTACAGACTGGCACAGCCAGGAATGAGAGACATACTGGACACACAACCAACCAACCAACACAGGACACTGATGGATATCTGATGGGGAGATCTGAGCACATATTCAGAGTGCAATCATGATAATCCAGATCATCAACCATAAGAAACTAAACATGAAACTAAAACTGCTAAGAGAAAAATTAGAAGTTAGAAAAGGCAATTTCATACAAGATTAGCAGAGGAAAGTGTTAGAAGACAGGCAAGAGAAAAGCAGAGATGTCAGTGGAAAACAGGAATCTGGAAGAAATGTATGGGGTGGTCCGGAGAGGCAGCATATGATTATTAGACTGGGTGTAGCTACAGATATGATACCTGCAAGGGAACATTATGATAAGTGGAAACTATGAACACAACTCTAAGTGTACTACTCTATGGAAGTGAATGCTGGAAAATCACCAAAACTGAAAACAAACTGAGTTCTTTCCAGACTAAATGTTTATGAAGAATTAGAAGAATATTTTGGCCAAACACAAAAAGGAGTAACATCTTGCTGGCAGAAATGCAGATGAAGCCACTGACAGCAACTACTGAGGAAAGACGCTGGTGATGGTTGGGACATGTGCTACGAATGACTGGCAACTCAATACAAAAAATATAATTAAAATAGACACCACAGGGGAAAAGAAGTAAGAGTAGACCAAAAGAGACATGGAAATGAACAACAAAAAGGATGCTGAGCAATAGAAGGCTCACCTGGGCAAGAGCGGAAAAAAGGCAAAGGACAGGCATTCGTGGAAAACCCTTGTGGAAACCCCATGTGCCCTGGGCACTTTAGGTTCAGAGAGAGATGAACACAGCAACATAAATCTGAAGAATCAATATGATACGTACTAGACTGAGATAATGATATGTAGTAGACTGAGATAATGATATGCAGTAGACCGAGATAATGATATGTAGTAGACTGAGATAATGATATGTAGTAGACTGAGATAATGATATGTACTAGACTGAGATAATGATATGTACTAGACCTAGATAATGATCAGTTCTGCTTTTTCATAAAAACAGGTAAGACAATCCATCCTTTGACACTTACACTAGAGAAAGACTGATGAATCAACAGTGTACAGACACTTCAACACTTACACATGAGGAAGAAGAAAACAAGACAAGCTATGGTTTTTCCAAAGGGTGTGGGTGTAAGGTTCAGTTTAATCAGCTCATGATCTCCAGTGTCTCCACAGTGATAGTTCTCATTTTTCTTATCTCCACATCAGTCAGAAACATATTAGCTAACACATCCTTATCAATGAATGTTAGAAAACGAGCCCTAAAATGCTATATTGAACCTATATGGAAGTGAATCATGGACAATAGGCAAGTCTGCACAAAAATCATTGGAAGCAGCAGAAATGAGATTTATCAGAAGAATGTTGCGAATCCCCTGGACAGCAAAAATAACTAATGAAGAATGTATGAGAAGAGTTGGAGAGACAAAAAAACCTTGTCAAAAAGATAAGAGAGAGACAATGTACTTTCATAGGACATGCAATGAGAAGAGGGGGCACTGAAAATATTATAACAACAGGAAAAATAGAAGGAAGAAGATCAAGAGGAAGACCAAGAGAAATGATACTGGACAGTCTGACAGGATGGTGTGAGAGGAGATCACCAACTGAACTGATGGCCTGCATGAAGGATCGTGTACTCTGGAGATGCATAATAGCCAACGGCAGTTGGCATGGCACCTGATGATGATGATGATATCAGTCAGTGCAAAAACATCATAGTTTCACTTTATCAGTCCTTTCATCTTCTCTTTGCTCTCTGCTTGTCTCCAGATTCATTTAGTGATTCCTCTGGGTTTGATGTCAAAGAGCAGTTTTGTTCTGTTCTGTTACCACTGTTCTGAACTAACTTCTGAACTAACTCACCCTAGAACATATTCTTTCTTTATCTTTAAAAGCTTGTCCATCCCATTTAAAATCATGACAATGAAATCATCCTCTTATTTATGTCTGCACTATAGTTTCTACTTTTTTTAAAGACAAATATAAGCACTGATTTCTTGGCACTTTGTCTAGAAAATTTAACAGAAAAATATCTGTTACATTTCTACAGATTGTTTTCCTGGATGGAGCTACAGAATGTTTTCCTCAATGGAGCTACAGATTGTTTTTCTGGATGGAGCTACAGATTGTTTTCCTGGATGGAGCTACATACTGTTTTCCTGAATATAGCTACACACTATTTTCCTTCATGGAGCTAAAGACTGTTTTCCTGGATGGAGCTACAGACTGTTTTCCTGGATGGAGCTACAGACTGTTTTCCTGGATGGAGCTACAGACTGTTTTCCTGGATGGAGCTACAGACTGTTTTCCTGGATGGAGCCACAGAATGTTTTCCTAGATGGAGCTACAGACTGTTTCCTTGATGAAGCTACATATTATTTTCTCGGATGGAGCTACAGATTGTTTTCCCGGATGGAGCTACAGATTGTTTTCCTAGATGGAGCTAAAAAGTGTTCTACTGGATGGAGCTACAGATTGTTTTCCTGTATGTAGCTACAGACTGTTTTCCTGGATGAAGCTACAGACTGTTTTCATAGATGCAGCTACAGACTGTATTACTGGATGGAGCTACATACTGTTTTTCTGGATGGAGCTACATACTGTATTAATGGATGGAGCTACAGACTGTTTTACTGGATCGAGCGACAAACTGTTTTACTGGATCGAGCTACAGACTGTTTTCCTGTATGGAGTTACAGACTGTTTTCCTGTATGGAGTTACAGACTGTTTTCCTGGATGGAGTTACAGACTGTATTACTGGATGAAGCTACAGACTGTATTACTGGATGGAGCTACAGACTGTTTTCCTGGATGGAGCTACAGACTGTTTTCCTGGATGGAGCTACAGACTGTTTTCCTGGATGGAGTTACAGACTGTATTACTGGATGAAGCTACAGACTGTATTACTGGATGAAGCTACAGACTGTATTACTGGATGAAGCTACAGACTGTATTACTGGATGGAGCTACAGACTGTTTTCCTGGATGGAGCTACAGACTGTTTTCCTGGATGGAGTTACAGACTGTATTACTGGATGAAGCTACAGACTGTATTACTGGATGGAGCTACAGACTGTATTACTGGATGAAGCTACAGACTGTATTACTGGATGAAGCTACAGACTGTATTACTGGATGGAGCTACAGACTGTTTTCCTGGATGGAGCTACAGACTGTTTTCCTGGATGGGGCTACAGACTGTTTTCCTGGATGGAGCTACAGACTGTTTTCCTGGATGGAGCTACAGACTTTTTCCTGGATGGGGCTACAGACTGTTTTCCTGGATGAAGCTACAGACTGTTTTCCTGGATGGAGTTACAGACTGTATTACTGGATGAAGCTACAGACTGTTTTCCTGGATGGAGCTACAGACTGTATTACTGGATGAAGCTACAGACTGTTTTCCTGGATGGAGCTACAGACTGTATACTGGATGGAGCTACAGACTGTTTTCCTGGATGGAGCTACAGACTGTATTACTGGATGAAGCTACAGACTGTTTTCCTGGATGGAGCTACAGACTGTTTTCCTTGATAGAGCTACAGATTGTTTTCCTGTATGGAGCTACAGACTGTATTACTGGATGGAGCTACAGACTGTTTTCCTGGATGGAGCTACAGACTGTTTTCCTGGATGGAGTTACAGACTGTATTACTGGATGAAGCTACAGACTGTATTACTGGATGGAGCTACAGACTGTATTACTGGATGAAGCTACAGACTGTATTACTGGATGAAGCTACAGACTGTATTACTGGATGGAGCTACAGACTGTTTTCCTGGATGGAGCTACAGACTGTTTTCCTGGATGGGGCTACAGACTGTTTTCCTGGATGGAGCTACAGACTGTTTTCCTGGATGAAGCTACAGACTGTTTTCCTGGATGGAGTTACAGACTGTATTACTGGATGAAGCTACAGACTGTTTTCCTGGATGGAGCTACAGACTGTTTTCCTGGATGGAGCTACAGACTTTTTCCTGGATGGAGCTACAGACTGTATTACTGGATGGAGCTACAGACTGTTTTCCTGGATGGAGCTACAGACTGTTTTCCTGGATCGAGCTACAGACTGTTTTCCTTGATAGAGCTACAGATTGTTTTCCTGTATGGAGCTACAGACTGTATTACTGGATGGAGCTACAGACTGTTTTCCTGGATGGAGCTACAGACTGTTTTCCTGGATGGAGCTACAGACTGTATTACTGGATGAAGCTACAGACTGTTTTCCTGGATCGAGCTACAGACTGTTTTCCTTGATAGAGCTACAGACTGTTTTCCTGTATGGAGTTACAGACTGTTTTACTGGATGAAGCTACAGACTGTATTACTGGATGAAGCTACAGACTGTATTACTGGATGGAGCTACAGACTGTTTTCCTGGATGGAGCTACAGACTGTTTTCCTGGATGGAGTTACAGACTGTATTACTGGATGAAGCTACAGACTGTATTACTGGATGGAGCTACAGACTGTATTACTGGATGAAGCTACAGACTGTATTACTGGATGAAGCTACAGACTGTATTACTGGATGGAGCTACAGACTGTTTTCCTGGATGGAGCTACAGACTGTTTTCCTGGATGGGGCTACAGACTGTTTTCCTGGATGGAGCTACAGACTGTTTTCCTGGATGGAGCTACAGACTGTTTTCCTGGATGGAGCTACAGACTGTTTTCCTGGATGAAGCTACAGACTGTTTTCCTGGATGGAGTTACAGACTGTATTACTGGATGAAGCTACAGACTGTTTTCCTGGATGGAGCTACAGACTGTATTACTGGATGGAGCTACAGACTGTTTTCCTGGATGGAGCTACAGACTGTATTACTGGATGGAGCTACAGACTGTTTTCCTGGATGGAGCTACAGACTGTATTACTGGATGAAGCTACAGACTGTTTTCCTGGATGGAGCTACAGACTGTTTTCCTTGATAGAGCTACAGATTGTTTTCCTGTATGGAGCTACAGACTGTATTACTGGATGGAGCTACAGACTGTTTTCCTGGATGGAGCTACAGACTGTTTTCCTGGATGGAGTTACAGACTGTATTACTGGATGAAGCTACAGACTGTATTACTGGATGGAGCTACAGACTGTATTACTGGATGAAGCTACAGACTGTATTACTGGATGAAGCTACAGACTGTATTACTGGATGGAGCTACAGACTGTTTTCCTGGATGGAGCTACAGACTGTTTTCCTGGATGGGGCTACAGACTGTTTTCCTGGATGGAGCTACAGACTGTTTTCCTGGATGAAGCTACAGACTGTTTTCCTGGATGGAGTTACAGACTGTATTACTGGATGAAGCTACAGACTGTTTTCCTGGATGGAGCTACAGACTGTTTTCCTGGATGGAGCTACAGACTGTTTTCCTGGATGGAGCTACAGACTGTATTACTGGATGGAGCTACAGACTGTTTTCCTGGATGGAGCTACAGACTGTTTTCCTGGATCGAGCTACAGACTGTTTTCCTTGATAGAGCTACAGATTGTTTTCCTGTATGGAGCTACAGACTGTATTACTGGATGGAGCTACAGACTGTTTTCCTGGATGGAGCTACAGACTGTTTTCCTGGATGGAGCTACAGACTGTATTACTGGATGAAGCTACAGACTGTTTTCCTGGATCGAGCTACAGACTGTTTTCCTTGATAGAGCTACAGACTGTTTTCCTGTATGGAGTTACAGACTGTTTTACTGGATCGAGCTACAGACTGTTTTCCTGTATGGAGTTACAGACTGTTTTACTGGATGGAGCTACAGACTGTTTTCCTGGATGGAGTTACAGACTGTTTTCCTGGACAGAGCTACAGATGTTTTCCTGGATGGAGCTACAGATTGTTTTCCTGGATGGAGCTACAGTCTGTTTTCCTGGTTGGAGCTACAGACTGTTTTCTGGGATGGGGCTACAGACTGTTTTCTGGGATGGGGCTACAGACTGTTTTCTGGGATGGGGCTACAGACTGTTTTCTGGGATGGGGCTACAGACTGTTTTCTGGGATGTGGCTACAGACTGTTTTCTGGGATGGGGCTTCAGACTGCTTTCCTGGATGGAGCTACAGACTGTTTTCTTATACGGACAGAAATCTTCTCTATAAAAGATCGGCCCAACAGCACTTAATGGATGATTCATTTCATTCCTTTGCTTGTCCCTTGCGGAACTTTGCCTCCCAAAACAGCACTCCTGTAGGCCTCTCGGTTGTGAGCAAGATGGCCTGCTGCTGCTGCATCCATTTCCAGATCATCAACGATGTCTTGCAGCCATCTTCGTTTCGGTCTTCCTCTTTTTCTTTTTCCCATTATGTATCCTTCCAATACGGTCTTCTCTAAAGTATCATGACGTTTAATGTGGCCAAAATATTTAAGTTTTCTCTCTTTAATCCTCTTTACTAGCCAGCCTTCTTCAATATTAAGCTCTTGTAGTATAGATATATTTGTTCTTTTTTGTGTCCACGATATTTGGAGAACTCTTCTATAGCATTTACATTCAAAGGCATTTATGTGCTTCTCAGCTGTTTTGTTAAGTGTCCAGGTCTCACAGGCATATGTTGCGATGGGAAAGATGCATGCCCTTAAAAATCTTATTTTTGTGGTTCTGTCTGCTCCTCTCCACAGATTCTTTATTTGTTTTACTTTCTGAAGAGCAATAGATGTCCTCCTTTTAATTTCCCGCATTGTATCTCCATTATTAGTTAGTAGTGATCCAAGATATTCAAAACTCTCCACTTCTTCCAGTTTTTCCTCCCTGATACATATACATAATGGATGATATTATTCCCAAATTTTCAGTAATGAATAATAGGCCTGCTTTGTTGCCAGACTTTGTTGAAATGTCAAAGAGGTTGCCTACTCTCCATATAAAGACAGCATGTTACAGTCCCCAAACCAATGGAATGAATGAATGTAAGCATGACATGTCAATTAATGCATTGTTGAAAAAAATAAAACATGACAAGAGAACATGGGATCAACACATAAATTAGGCAGTCATAGCACTGACAAAGAACATGAATGACAGTGTCAAAATATCACCTTTCAAGTTTTTGTAAGGTAGAGTTACTTAACCAGTCTTACCACTTTAAGACCAGGGGGAAGTAAGTAGGAGAAAAAGTTGTTGAACCTGTATTGAAGGTATAATATAAAGCTTTCTTGACTGTTCACAGACAGTTAAAAAATCACCTTAGTGCTTTTTTGGTAGTAAGTCATCAGTCTCTGGAGCACATGTCTCAACCATCGCCAACGTCTTTCCTCAATAATTGTTGTCAATGGCTTCATCTGCATTTCTGCCAACAAGATGTTATTTCTTATGGTGTATGGCCAAAATATTCTTCTAATTCTTCATAAACATTTAGTCTGGAAAGAAATCAGCTTGTTTTCTGTTTTGGTGATTTTTCAGCATTCACTTCCATAGAGTAGTACATTCAGAATATTACTCTTAAATATCCTGACTTTCGTCTTCAAGCATACTTTTTTAGATTTCCATATAGCCTGCAGCATTGCAAAAGCCAGGTTTGCTCTAGTAAGTCTGCTGTTGATGTCCTCTGTGCTGTCTCTATTTTCTACTACTCTACCGCCAAGATATACAAATTCGTTGACCTCCTCCGCTAACTTGCTATCTACTCATTTTAGAATTTTCCACAGTGCATCTCTGTTGACACTGTCAAAGACTTCTTCAAAATCTATAAACAGTGTGTATGTTGTGCTATGCCACTCATTTGCCTGTTCTAATATTTGTCTAAGTATGAATATGTGGTCTATGAATGATCTTTCTTTCCTAAAATCTGCCTGCTCTTTCTGAAGTTTTTCTTCAAGTGCTGGTACAATTCTGTTGATGATTATTCAGGAAAATACTTTACTGGTGAGTGGCAGAAGGGTAATGGCTCTCCAGTTTTCACAATCTCTGAGGTCACCCTTCTTTGGTAGTTTTACTATAAGCCCAGTTTTCCACTCCTCTGGAGCTTTTTCTAGATCCCAAATTTGTTGTAGTATCCGGCAGAGTTGTTTTGGTGTTTCTGTTTCTTCTGCTTTCAACATCTCAGCAGTCACTTCATCTTCACCTGGCACCCTGTATAATTTTAGCTTCTTTATTGCCTCCTTTACTTCACTTATTGTTATTGGTCCTGTATTGATGTTTAGTTCTGTTTTTGCTTCAGGTATGTCTATTGTTTGTGCTGCTTGTGTTCTGTTTAGTAGGGTGTTAAAGTGTTCCCTCTTTTTTTTTTCTCTTTCTCCACTGACCAGTTGTCCATTATGTGTCCTTATTGCACTCTCACATCTTGTGCTGAAGTTACCTGCTTTGTGATTTTGTATATGGTTTTCATGTCATGTGCATATGCTGCCTTCTCTGCTGCTTCTGCTAAGTTGTCATAGTATTGACGTTTATCTTGACGCCATGATTCCTTCACTTCTTTGTCTTTTTCTTTGTCTTTTACTTAAAACTTGTTCTTTAAGCTGTTGTGATTTGGTGTTCAGTAACTTTTTCTTGATTTCTTTTCTTTGCTCTATCTTTTCCCATGTGGTCTTGCTTATCCACTCCTCTTTTTCTCCTTTTCTGATATCCCAGCACCTCTTTTGCTGTTTCCTGTAGTGTTTTATTGAACTCTAGACATTTCTGCTTCGTCTTGTAGGACACTGAAGCAGTTCTTAAGTTTTATTGAGAATTCATTTCTTGTTTGCTGTTCTTTCAGTTTTGTTGTATCACAGCGTAATTTCTGTGTTCTCCGATTTTGGCTTTCCTTAATTTTAGTTTTATTTTTGCTACCAGAAGGTTGTGATCACTTCCTACATCTGCTCCTTTCCTTGCTCTCACATCTTATAGTAACCATTCCCACTTGTTGTTTATTAGTATGTGATCGATTTGGTTTTCTGTGGTTTTATCTGGGACCTCCAAGTCACATTATGGATGTTTTTATGTTGGAAAATTGTCCCTCCGATGGTCATCATGTTTCCTTCACAGAAACCGCACAGTCTTTCTCCATTTTCATTTATTTCTCCGATTCCTTCTCTTTCCATGATTCTTCTTCTATCTTCTTTTCCCTCACCTACTTTTGCATTGAAGTTGCCCAAGATGAGTAGCATATCATGCTTGGATATTGTTTCTACTGTGGCTTGGAGGCTGTTGTAAAAATCTTCTTTTAATTCCTCTTCAGCTGCTTCTGTTGGTGCATAACAAACTATAATAGACAGTTTCGCGAATTTTTGAGTTGAAGCGTGCATATAATAATCTCCCATTTATAGGGGTCCACTTCAGCAATACTCTTGATGCTTCTTTTGTTACAATCTATGCTACTCCTCTTTCATGATGATCTTCTTTACCTGACTATATTATTGTATCTTCTGTGTGCTGTGTTGTTAATTTCCTTCTGCCTTGTCCTGTCCATCTTGCTTCTTGTATTCCTAGTATGTCTAATTTGTATCTGTGCATTTCCTTGATGGTTTGTGCTAGTTTTCAAGTCTGGTTAAGTGTTCTTACATTCCAGCTGCCTATTTGCATCTTGTGTTTAGGTTCCAGGAGGTCTGCAGTCGGGCTGGGGACTTCCAGTGGCTGGGTTTCATCCACAACCTTCATGGGCTCAGTTTCCTGATAAGCATTTCTCCTTCCACCTGCATTTGTTTTTTCCCTTGCTTCTGTTTCTGTAGCAGTCTGATAGTTTTTTTACTAGATGGAGTTGCTGGCCCTATGCTGAACCCTCCTTAGCAAAGAATTGTCTGCTTGTACTATATGGTTTGACGCATTGTGTGCACTGTTGTTTTGAAGTGTCCAAGTCATCAAATGAAACAAGAATGTCAATGATACAGACTGGGCTCAAGTAGGAAATAGGAATAGTGGATTCTTCTGTGATATGTGTGTGCTCTTACATGTAGTGGTTGCCTGTAGGGACTGGTATTACTGATTGACCAAATGACAAATTTGTCACATTTGTACTCCCTAGGTGGCACAACAGCAAGACAAGGCTCATGACCGCTACAGCAAAACCACCAGTGCCACAATGAAAACTCTGTGCCACAATGAAAACTTTTTGTCACAATGAAAACTCTGTGCCACAATGAAAACTTTGACTGAACTTACACTCACACAACAGAAATAACAGTAGGAAACTCTATAAAGATAATCTGAGTTCAAGCATGATATTACAGATCCCAACATTTACTGAGTGCGAAAATGGAGTGTAAATAATGAGGATGAGAAAAGAAGGTACTGTCAACATGGCAGGGTGATCAACAACTACTTCACAGGACTTCCCGGGCATGTAGTCCATGCCATGGGCAAGAAAAAATATCACATTAGTCTACTACAATGTAAGCTAACTATTACAGTTTCAGAATTTCAAAAAAATAAAACATCAGAAATAAACATAACTTCCAAAGATGAACATAGTTCTGTCCTAACAAGTACAGACATACTACTGCCTACATTTCCATACAAAATCTTGTCCCTACAGACACTATTACTACTGCTTACATTTCTGTACAAAATCTTATCCCTACGGACACTATTATTACTGTGACTAAGACATAACTGAAAATTGCTTGAACTGCTACTCAAAACTATTACTGCTAGCAACATCTCAACAAATCCAAAAATCCTCATCAAAATACTCATCAAACTGGTCCAAACTAATGCAAATTGATACAAAACTGAAGTAAAACTAATGCAAAAACTGATACAAAACTGAAGTAAAACTAATGCAAAATTGATACAAAACTGAAGTAAAACTAATGCAAAAACTGATACAAAACTGAAGTAAAACTAATGCAAAATTGATACAAAACTGAAGTAAAACTAATGCAAAAACTGATACAAAACTGAAGTAAAACTAATGCAAAAACTGATACAAAACTGAAGTAAAACTAATGCAAAAACTGATACAAAACTGAAGTAAAACTAATGCAAAAACTGATACAAAACTGAAGTAAAACTAATGCAAAAACTGATACAAAACTGAAGTAAAACTAATGCAAAAACTGATACAAAACTGAAGTAAAACTAATGCAAACTGATACAAAACTGAAGTAAAACTAATGCAAAAACTGATACAAAACTGAAGTAAAACTAATGCAAACTGATACAAAACTGAAGTAAAACTAATGCAAAAACTGATACAAAACTGAAGTAAAACTAATGCAAAACTGATACAAAACTGAAGTAAAACTAATGCAAAAACTGATACAAAACTGAAGTAAAACTAATGCAAACTGATACAAAACTGAAGTAAAACTAATGCAAAAACTGATACAAAACTGAAGTAAAACTAATGCAAACTGATACAAAACTGAAGTAAAACTAATGCAAAAACTGATACAAAACTGAAGTAAAACTAATGCAAAAACTGATACAAAACTGAAGTAAAACTAATGCAAAAACTGATACAAAACTGAAGTAAAACTAATGCAAAAACTGATACAAAACTGAAGTAAAACTAATGCAAAAACTGATACAAAACTGAAGTAAAACTAATGCAAAAACTGATACAAAACTGAAGTAAAACTAATGCAAAAACTGATACAAAACTGAAGTAAAACTAATGCAAAAACTGATACAAAACTGAAGTAAAACTAATGCAAAAACTGATACAAAACTGAAGTAAAACTAATGCAAAAACTGATACAAAACTGAAGTAAAACTAATGCAAACTGATACAAAACTGAAGTAAAACTAATGCAAAAACTGATACAAAACTGAAGTAAAACTAATGCAAACTGATACAAAACTGAAGTAAAACTAATGCAAAAACTGATACAAAACTGAAGTAAAACTAATGCAAAAACTGATACAAAACTGAAGTAAAACTAATGCAAAAACTGATACAAAACTGAAGTAAAACTAATGCAAAAACTGATACAAAACTGAAGTAAAACTAATGCAAACTGATACAAAACTGAAGTAAAACTAATGCAAAAACTGATACAAAACTGAAGTAAAACTAATGCAAACTGATACAAAACTGAAGTAAAACTAATGCAAAAACTGATACAAAACTGAAGTAAAACTAATGCAAAAACTGATACAAAACTGAAGTAAAACTAATGCAAAAACTGATACAAAACTGAAGTAAAACTAATGCAAACTGATACAAAACTGAAGTAAAACTAATGCAAAAACTGATACAAAACTGAAGTAAAACTAATGCAAACTGATACAAAACTGAAGTAAAACTAATGCAAAAACTGATACAAAACTGAAGTAAAACTAATGCAAAAACTGATACAAAACTGAAGTAAAACTAATGCAAAAACTGATACAAAACTGAAGTAAAACTAATGCAAAAACTGATACAAAACTGAAGTAAAACTAATGCAAAAACTGATACAAAACTGAAGTAAAACTAATGCAAACTGATACAAAACTGAAGTAAAACTAATGCAAAAACTGATACAAAACTGAAGTAAAACTAATGCAAACTGATAAAACTGAAGTAAAACTAATGCAAAAACTGATACAAAACTGAAGTAAAACTAATGCAAAAACTGATACAAAACTGAAGTAAAACTAATGCAAAAACTGATACAAAACTGAAGTAAAACTAATGCAAAAACTGATACAAAACTGAAGTAAAACTAATGCAAACTGATACAAAACTGAAGTAAAACTAATGCAAAAACTGATACAAAACTGAAGTAAAACTAATGCAAAAACTGATACAAAACTGAAGTAAAACTAATGCAAAAACTGATACAAAACTGAAGTAAAACTAATGCAAAAACTGATACAAAACTGAAGTAAAACTAATGCAAAAACTGATACAAAACTGAAGTAAAACTGATACAAAACTGAAGTAAAACTAATGCAAAAACTGATACAAAACTGAAGTAAAACTAATGCAAAAACTGATACAAAACTGAAGTAAAACTAATGCAAAAACTGATACAAAACTGAAGTAAAACTAATGCAAAAACTGATACAAAACTGATCCCCTGAATTAAATATTCCCCCTAAAATCTTCCCACAATTCCTGAACATTCTATCCTGAAAAAGTAACTTCACCTGAATTTCTCTGTTTTTATGACCTTAGGTTTTCTTAAACAAACATCTTCCTAAAACTAACTCTCTACTGGTAAATTTAGTCTGCTGTGTCAACAAGAAGATTTCCCCCAGCTGAGACCAACTGTTTCCCCATGTAAAGATGAGGTGAGTATTTCTAAAACTAGATATTACTTCACAGCAACAAGGGACTGAATTATAACTACCCTTACTTTTTAAAGTTTATTACTTCCCTTAGACTAAGCATTGATCTCGCAGTATACCTTTTACGAAGATGCGTGGTAGGGTACAGTGGTCCTGTTCTGTGCTTCCCAGGCCTTAACACAACGGAAAGAAAAATGCTGTTCTAACAAATAACAGTTCCCTAATGAATCTGACAGATCCTAATATAAATGCATCTCTCAAAGCAGACATGAAAAATCAAAGAAAAGAACACTGCCACAGCGGCAAAACTAGTAAAACAATGTAAAGATAATAGGCAGGCTAAAGCCAATACAACAAAACAGGCAAGGTCAACAAACTCTAGGAGACACATAACTTGATGAGGCTTCTGGCCCCAAACAAAAGCACTCAAACAATTCATAAACTAAGTTCCCAAAACTGGCTAAATATACATATTCCATGCATATTTATTCTTCCAAACTTGTGTACCTCAGACAATCTAAGATCTATAGCTAGCAATCCTTCAAATAAGACAACACAAGCATGGGGATTTTACTATCAGTACAGCTACTCTGTTCACAGAAAAACATTTACAGATGAATGGTGGCTCACGATGCGCACAGATACCTGCCACCTGCAAAGTGCTCACTGCTTAAAGTCAGGGACACAAATATGTTAAAAGACAGCCTCCTACCTTTGGGTCAGTGATGACACTATGTATGATATCTTTCTCATCTTCTGTGTCAAGGTCTTGTAGAACTTGCAGGGAGCTTATATGCAGGATGTTGCTGTTTTCTGAGATCTGTAAGAGAAGCAAACAAGTCATGCAGCTGCATTCTTTTTCTTGTGTCCTTTAATTTACATGATACATGTGTGTTATGTCAATTTCTTCTGTATGTCTAATTTTACACTAGAAGACTTTCATAACACACTGCAAACGACGATAGACTAACAATGGGGGATTTTAAAGCAAAGATTAATACAGAAAGAACAGAAGATGAAGGACATGTTGTAGGGAAATTTAGCATAGGACATAGAAATGAGGCAGGTGACAGTCTAATGGCGTTTTGCATGGAAAATGAGCAAATGATTGCTAACACACTTTTAAAACAACATCCAAGAAGACTTTACACATGGACATCACCTGATGAGGCTTCTGGCCCCAAACAAAAGCACTCAAACAATTCATAAACTAAGTTCCCAAAACTGGCTAAATATACATATTCCATGCATATTTATTCTTCCAAACTTGTGTACCTCAGACAATCTAAGATCTATAGCTAGCAATCCTTCAAATAAGACAACACAAGCATGGGGATTTTACTATCAGTACAGCTACTCTGTTCACAGAAAAACATTTACAGATGAATGGTGGCTCACGATGCGCACAGATACCTGCCACCTGCAAAGTGCTCACTGCTTAAAGTCAGGGACACAAATATGTTAAAAGACAGCCTCCTACCTTTGGGTCAGTGATGACACTATGTATGATATCTTTCTCATCTTCTGTGTCAAGGTCTTGTAGAACTTGCAGGGAGCTTATATGCAGGATGTTGCTGTTTTCTGAGATCTGTAAGAGAAGCAAACAAGTCATGCAGCTGCATTCTTTTTCTTGTGTCCTTTAATTTACATGATACATGTGTGTTATGTCAATTTCTTCTGTATGTCTAATTTTACACTAGAAGACTTTCATAACACACTGCAAACGACGATAGACTAACAATGGGGGATTTTAAAGCAAAGATTAATACAGAAAGAACAGAAGATGAAGGACATGTTGTAGGGAAATTTAGCATAGGACATAGAAATGAGGCAGGTGACAGTCTAATGGCGTTTTGCATGGAAAATGAGCAAATGATTGCTAACACACTTTTAAAACAACATCCAAGAAGACTTTACACATGGACATCACCTGATGGGAAAACCAAGAATCAAATAGATTACATTTTAGTGCAAAGAAGGTGGAGATAAAATATAACATCAGCAAAAACTTTACCAGGTGCTGACTGTGACACGGACCATGAGTTATTAATAGCAGACAAGAAGATAAAGATACAAAAGACAGTTATGGGATCAAGACCACTCCGCTTTGATCTTACAAAAATACCAGAACAATACGGTATAGAAGTGAAGAACCGTTTCGAAATCATGTTGGCTGTACAGGAGGAGATGACACCAGATGAAATGGCTACACAGGCCAGAGATATCTTAATAACAACAGCTAAAGACATGGTTCCAGTAAAGAAAACACAAAATAATGGATGGATTACAGCAGGTACACTAGAACTGATAAAACAACGTAGAGAAATGAAGACGCAATGGAAAGTGACAAACAACAAGAAAGAGAAATATAAATCTTTAACAAAAGAAGTACAAAGAAACATAAGAAAAGACCAAAAACAATACATACAAGATTGTTGTGAAAGAATAATAAGGACATCAGAAGTGTGGAAGAGATAGTGAAATGTTTAAAGAAATGAAGACATTGACAAGAAATGTCACACCTAAGATAAATGTAATTTGTGACAAGATGGGGAATACCTTGACAGAGACAGTGGTAATTCTAGAAAGACGGAAGGAATATTGCAGAGGAATGTACGAAAAAATCGAATATGAAAGCAGAAATCAACAGTGTGAATTATTATTGGAGGAGAAAGACCTGAACTGACAATAGAAAAAGTTTTATGGGCAATAAAGAATCTGAAAAATGGTAAATCACCAGGATGTGATGAGATAACAGCTGAACTTATTAAAGCAGGAGGAAAGGAATGTGCAACAATCTATCATGCACTATGTAAAAAGATATGGCATTCAGGTATTTGGCCAAAAGAGTGGAAAAGAACTGTATTCATACCACTGCCAAAAAAAAGTTAACCTCAAATTATGCACAAACTACAGAACTGTTGCCCTGATTAGTCATGCCAGTAAAATTATGTTAAAAATCATTATGGGTAGACTTCGTAAGAAAATAGAAGTCAATATGGTCCAAGCTGGTTTCAGGCAAGGAAGAGGTTCGAGAGATCATATATTCAATATAAGATTAATAATAGAGAAATGCAGAGAATTTAATGTGAATCTATATTTATCCTTTATAGACTACTCAAAGCATTTGATTGTGTACAACACCAGAAACTTTGGGAAATAATGGATAAAAATGGGATTTCCAACACATCTGATACAATTAATGTCACTGCTGTATCTACACCAACAAGCAGCAGTAAGAATAAACGGTGAAACAAAATCTTAGTTCGACATAAAACAAGTGGTCCATCAGGGGTGCATATTGTCACCTTACTTATTTAACTTGTATTCTGAAAATATAATGAGGAATGTTAGAAAAGATGTAGACAACGAATATTATTATGCCATAACAATTGGAGGTTATGAAACACCAGAGATTAAATATACTGATGACACAATATTACTATTCACAACACAAAAAGGAATGGAAAAACTAATTATGTCAGTCCGTAAGAATAGTGAAGAGCAAAACCTCTATCTTAATGTGAAGAATACTAAATTGATGACAAATGACAAAGCAATCAAGGCAGCTGATATATGTATCAATGAGGAAAAACTGGAAGAAGTGGAGAGTTTTGAATATCTTGGATCACTACTAACTAATAATGGAGATACAATGAGGGAAATTAAAAGGAGGACATCTATTGCTCTTCAGAAAGTAAAACAACTAAAGAATCTGTGGAGATGAACAGACAGAACCACAAAAATAAGATTTTTAAGGGCATGCATCTTTCCTATCGTAACATATGCCTGAACAACAATTATGCGGAAGCAACAACTACGTGATGACAACAAATATGGAATGACAACAAATACTGACAATAGCTGTGTGACAACAACTGTGTGACAACAAAACCTATGTGATGGTAATGATAACTGTGTGACAACAACAACTATGTGATGACAAAAAAAAACTATGTGATGACAACAATAACTGTGTGACAACAATGTGATGACAACACCAATTGTGTGACAACAAATATGTGATGACAACAACTATATGATGAAAACAATAACTGTGTGACAACAACTGTGTGGAAACAAGAACTATGCGATGACAACAACTGTGTGACAACAACAACTATGTGATGACAACAACTGTGTGACAACAAATATGAGATGACAACAACAACAACTATGTGACAACAACTATGTGGTTACAACAACTGTGTGACAACAACAACTATGTGATGACAACAAACGTGTGACAACTACTATGTGATTATAAAAACTGTGTGGCAGCAACAACTATGTCATTACAACATCTGTGTGACACCAACAACTATGTAATGACAAGGGCTCTGTGACAAAAACTATGTGATTACAACAACTATGTTATGACAACAACAACTGTATGATTACAACAACTATGTGGATACAACAACTGTGTTATGACAACATCAATTGTGTGACAACAACAACTACGTGATGACATCAACTGTGTGACAACAACAACTATGTGATTGCAATAACTGTGTGACAACAACAACTACGTGATGACATCAACTGTGTGACAACAACTATGTGATTACAACAATGGCAACTTTGTGACAACAACTATGTGATGACAACAGCAACTATGTGATGACAATGACTATATGACAACAACTATGTGATTACAACAAATGTGTGACAACAATTATGTTATGACAATAACTGAGTGACAACAATATTTATGTGATGACAACAACTGCATAATAACAACTATGTGAATACAACTTTGAGACAACAACAACTATGTTATGACAATAACTATGTGATGACAACAGCTGTGTGACAACAACTATGTGACTACATCAACAACTATGTTATGACAACAACAACTGTGTGATTACAACAACTATGTGGATACAACAACTTTGTTATGACAACAACAATTGTGTGATTACAACAACTGTGTGACAACAACACTATGTGATGACAACAACTGTGTGACAACAATTATATGGTTACAACAACAATTGTGTTATGACAACAACTGTGTGACAACAACTATTCCAAAAACAACTGTGTTATGAGAACAACAACTGTGTGACAACAGCAACTGTCTGATAACAACAAGTGTGTTATGACAACAGCAACTGTGTGATGATAAAATCGACAGTGTGATAAGAGTAACTATGACAATGATAACAGCAACTGTGTGATGACAACAGCAACTGTGTGATGACAACAGCAACTGTGTGATGATAACAGCAACAGTGTGATAACAGTAACTATGATATGATAACAGCAACTGTGTGATAACAGAACTGTGTGATGATAACAGCAACTGTGTAATGATAACAACAAGAAACTGTGAGATGACAACAACAACTATGTTATGATAACAAGTGTGTGACAACAACTATGTGGTGACAACCATGTGATGATAACAATCATGTGATGACAGCAACAAATGTGTGACAACAACTATATGACAACAATAACTGTGTGACAACAACAACTGTGCAGCAGCAATAAAAGTGCCAGGTACTTATTTTCATGGCTGGATCACTGTTGGGTATAAAACCCACACAGTTTTTACAGATATAAAACTCTATATAACATACAAAAGAGTTTAACAGCTACTACTGCATCCAAAGAAAGACCAATCCTTAGCAAAACTGACACACTATTAACATCAAGTAAAGACCAAAAGCAAAGATAGGCCAAACACTTCCAAAAAACACTTAATTGGCCACACCCAAAAGACTTGATAGACCTTGAAACTGACTTACCATTCCCACAGCTAAATATCAACCTAGATGAAATTGAAACAGTAGTGAATTTAATGGCTAACAACAAAGCTGCAGGTGAAGATGAAATAACAGCTAAAATGTTAAAAGCTACTAACATTGACAACATGAACCAACTACAGAGAATGTTTAATAAAGTTTGGAAAGAAGAAAAGGTCCCTTCTAAATGGAAAAAGGGAATCATTGTTAAAATATTGAAAAAAGGCAATCTTAGAAACTGCAATAACTGGAGAGAAGCAAACTTACTTTTAGTTGTGTCAAAAATATTTTGCAAAGTTATTCTGAATAGAATTCATGCTGCAATGAGAGAATAATAGGCAGGATTTTGAAAAGCGAGAGGCTGTCTCAATCAGATCTTTGCTCTATGAATAATACTTGAAGGACATATTAAAAATCAAAGACCGTTAATCCTGAACTTCATAGACTTTAAAAAGGCATTTGATAGCATACACAGAGATTCATTGTAGAGAATTTTAAGAATATATGGAATACCATCTAAGACTGTCAACATCATTAGAGACCTCTACAATGGATATGTCTGTTTAGTCAACACAGAAGGAATGAGATGGTTCCAGACTGAAATAGGCATAAAATAAGGATATATATTATCTGCCTTGCTTTTTGGAATTGCCAAAGACTTCATAATGAAAAAATGCTCATCATCATCACCATGTGCCGTGTCAACTGGCGTTGGCTATTATGCTTCTCCAGAGTACACGATCCTTCATGCAGGCCATCAGCTCAGTTGGTGATCTCCTCTCACGCCATCCCATCAGACTGTCCAGTATTATTTCTTTTGGTCTTCCTCTTGATCTTCTTCCTTCTATTTTTCCTGTTATAATATTTTCAATGCCCCCTCTTCTCACTGCATGTCCTATGAAAGTACACTGTCTCTCTCTTATGTTTTTTTTTACAAGATTTTTTGTCTCTCCAGCTCTTCTCATACATTCTTCATTAGTTATTTTTGCTGTCCAGGGGATTCGCAACATTCTTCTAATAAACCACATTTCTGCTGCTTCCAATGATTTTTGTGCAGACTTGCCTATTGTCCATGATTCATTTCCATATAACAAGATAGGTTCAATATAGCATTTTAGGACTCGTTTTCTAACATTCATTGATAAGGTTGTGTTGCATAATATGTTTCTCATTCTCTGAAATGTAGTCTTTGCTTGGCCTATTATGTTCCTAATTTCTGTTTTGCATTTCCCATCTGAAGTTATTACTGCTTCAAGGTATTTGAACTTCTGCACCTGCTTTAGAATAGTTCCGTTTAATTTTATACTGCATGTTGGTGGATTCTGTTTCCTAGATATAACCATTATAAATGCTACACAAAAATGCTACACAGGTAAAATGGGCATGGATTGGATACATGAGACCCAACTGGAAGATCTTGATTGTGCAGTGACATAACTCTTATCTGTGACAATGTGAAATCAATGCAAGAAAAAACAGATACCCTGTCTTCAATGGCTAATAAAATAGGACTTGAAATTAACAAGGATAAAACAAAAATAATGAAACTTCTCATTAACCATGAAGGACAAATGTATGTAGAAGGAACAGCTATTGAAGAAGTAAATCAATTTGCATATCTCGGCCGCTACAGAGACCAGGATGGTGACACCAGAAAGGAAGTTAGAATTTTGAATGCAACAGCAGCACTGACCTTCAAGAATCTCGAGAACATATGGCATTCAAAAGTTATAAGCATAAAAACCAGGTTAAGATTATTCAATTCAAATGTAATATCCACCCTCATTTACGCATGTGAAAGCTGGAAAACTAAACAAAGAGACAAGAAATTAGACTCCTCTGAAAACAAATGCCTAAGGACAATACTGGGTAAAAAGTGGAACAAATTCAAGAACAACGCAGAGATAAGACACACGAGCAAACAACAACCTGTCTCATCGGTGATCAGAAAAAGAAGATGGACATATGTCTGTCATGTGATGAGAAGAAACAATCAGAGGATCTCCAAACAAGCCATCAAATGGAACACAACAGGCCAAAGAAAAAGAGGCAGACCACGTGAAACTCTGAAGAGGATATTGTTAAGAAAGGGCAGTTTAGTGGGCATAACATGCCTTGATGAGATTGAAAATTTCGCCAAAGACAGGAAATCTTGGCAAATTACCATGCGGGCCCTACGTGACGTTAAGCGGCACAGGAAGGATATCGATATCGATACTAACAACACACTAACAATTTTATTAGAAAAACAATATACAGTTTTCCCTGTTTAAACTAATGTATAATATGTCATACTGCAAATCAGACTATCTATACTTTTGCGATCCTTTTAAATGTGACAACCATCCCATTCCACTTTATGAAATGTACTGCTCTGGTCAGCTGACATAAACCCCCCAGGCACACAATGAGTTAATGTTAACCATACCGCATCCATGAGACATGCTGTGTTAACTTCAATAACATCAGTGGGCACACAATGAGTTAATGTTAACCATACCGCATCCATGAGACATGCTGTGTTAACTTCAATAACATCAATGGGCACACAATGAGTTAATGTTAACCATACCACATCCATGAGACATGCTGTGTTAACTTCAATAACATCAGCACCAAACTGGTTTCCACCCCGGCTCTGCTTGTCCTCTGGTGTCTCACGAGCTCTCAGTCCTGACATCATCTCCTGGGGAATGTTTGGAAGTGCTTTAATTCTGTCTACAACTTCTGAGACTCCCCGCATTAACATCTGTACAGGAAGAATAAAAACACAATGATAATCTGACATCATCTCCTGGGGAATGTTTGGAAGTGCTTTAATTCTGTCTACAACTTCTGAGACTCCCCGCATTAACATCTGTACAGGAAGAATAAAAACACAATGATAATCTGACATCAGATGACACTCATACATAATGATAATCTGACATCATGAGACTTCCAACAACAGTCAATTCATTACACTGTCTTCAAAGACTTCCACCAACAGTCAACTCATTACATTGTCTTCACAGACTTCCAATAACAGTCAACTCATCACACTGTCTTCACAGACTTCCAATAACAGTCAACTCATCACACTGTCTTCACAGACTTCCAACAACAGTCATCTCATTACACTGTCTTCACAGACTTCCAATAACAGCAACTCATCACACTGTCTTCACAGACTTCCACCAACGGTCAACTCATTACACTGTCTTCACAGACTTCCAACAACAGCAACTCATCACACTGTTTTCACAGACTTCCAACAACAGCAACTCATCACACTGTTTTCACAGACTTCCAACAACAGCAACTCATCACACTGTTTTCACAGACTTCCAATAACAGTCAACTCATTACACTGTCTTCACAGACTTCCAACAACAGCAACTCATCACACTGTTTTCACAGACTTCCAACAACAGCAACTCATCACACTGTTTTCACAGACTTCCAACAACAGCAACTCATCACACTGTTTTCACAGACTTCCAACAACAGCAACTCATCACACTGTCTTCACAGACTTCCAACAACTGGTGATAACTTCCTGCACCTGCCTCATGTTCAGAAATGGTATCACAGCATGAACCTCAAGTTTGGACCACTGCTCTGGTCAACCCTCCATCTTTAACTGACGGATGCCATCTATGTGCTGCAGCATATGCTGGAATGGCATTGTCAACTGACAAATATGGAAAATTACTCCGACATCACTTTTATGGACATGACATGCCTTGTAAACTTACTTTTGAAATGTCCCTTGTACATGAGTAATTTCTCAGAGCACTATATCTAACAGCAAACAACAGGTTGCTTTCTCAGATTAACAATAGAAAAACTCATTACTTCTCACCTTGTCAAACCTGGGTACTGTAATATCAGGAGATTTATTGACAAAAGCAATGTGACTATGTCCCTCATATGCCAGAAACTCTCTCAAATCTGGCCCATTACAGATTGCCTCAATTTCTATCAGATCCTGAAAACACACAGTTAGAGGAGTATTTAGGCCCTTACAATTTCTGGTACTCTGATGGGGTAGGGAGCCCTTGCTTGGGGTCTGTAAATTGTTGGATATTATTCTTTTTCTGCCTCAAGCTGAAGCAGCGCCTCCTGTGTGGCTGAAACATGAAACCCATCTTAGCTATTATACCCCACAGAACCCATGTTAGAAGTGACAATTTAAGCTCTTCTAACTGACAGCTATTCTTTACCTGGTTGAAACAAAAACAATCAAAATATCTACTAAAAAAACATAATTCAACGAACTAATTGAAATTATTTTGCTAAAATCAGTACTAAAAAATATCATTTTAAATCTCATTATTAAATCCTTACACGGATTCCATCACTTCAGTTATGTCTATCTACTCTCAGCTATGTCTATCTACTCTCAGAGATGTCCCTCCATCTAACTTTCTACTCTCAGCAATGTCCCTTCATCTAACTTTCTACTCTTAGCAATGTCCTTATAACTAACTTTCTACTCTCAGCAATGTCCTTCCATCTAACTTTCTACTCTTAGCAATGTCACTCTATACTATATTTCTATACTATCAGTCATATACATTTAAGGTTATTTTTTTTTACTTCTTCTTCTTTGTACGCACACTGGCGATGACGCACGATACCCTGATTTTTATGATGTGCCTTTTGGCTGGATACCTCCGACTTCAGCATCTTTCCTTGCTAGGGCAGACTATGATCTTGCTCGGACAGCCATGAAGACAGTGGTGTAGGCTGGCATGACCAAAACTGTTTTCCAGCCTCTGGTGGCTGTACTTAAGCCCCTTCTCCAGATGGCTTTAAGACAGTTCCACCGAGACATTCCGACACTGGGATGAGGAATCTGATGAGAGCCTCAACAATATCCATTCCCCGCCACCTATAGTCTGCTGGCTCTGTTTTGCTTACATCATTCTGATAGCCATTGTTGTAAAGACCCATAGGCTTGTCATGTCCTGGATTCATTGGTTTCACACCAGACTTTCCCCATCCCTGCCAGCGATCTCCATGTCCCCATCTGTCCATCAACCTGACATTACATTTTACAAAAATAACAATTACAATTAGTGTTGACTGCTACAGGTTTCTGGGATACAGAAGTAGGTCAGAGTTTTTAAGCAAACAGATCTATGTTCCCTGTCTCACAAACACTATGTGAAGATAAGTGTGTTCTTAACACAGTTGTCCCAGGAGAATTTTTTTTTTTTTTTACAATTATTCATGTTATACTCAGGTCAACTTCTGTACTGAGAAGAATGCTGTTCTCAGGTCAACTTCTGTATTGAGAAGAATGCTGCTCTCAGGTCAATTTCTGTACTGAGAAGAATGCTGTTCTCAGGTCAACTTCTGTACTGAGAAGAATGCTGTTCTCAGGTCAATTTCTGTACTGAGAAGAATGCTGTTCTCAGGTCAACTTCTGTACTGAGATGAATGCTGCTCTCAGGTCAATTTCTGTACTGAGAAGAATGCTGCTCTCATGTCAATTTCTGTACTGACTGATCACACTTCCATTTCACCAGATCAGCATAATTTCTCACTTGCACCAATATCTCTATTTTTGCAATATTCAGCTCAATTTCTGAACTGTCAATCATGTAAATGTCAACTGTTAATCATGTCAATGTCAACTCAGATTCTCAATTGTCAATCATGTCAATGTCAGCTTAGATTCTCAATTGTCAATCATGTCAATGTCAGCTTAGATTCTCAATTGTCAATCATGTCAATGTCAGCTTAGATTCTAAACTGTCAATCATGTCAATGTCAGCTTAGATTCTCAATTGTCAATCATGTCATGTCAGTTCAAATTCTCAACCAACTGTTAATCATGTCAATGTCATCTCAGATTCTGTCAGTTCAAATTCTCAACCAACTGTTAATCATGTCAATGTCACTTCAGATTCTCAACTCTTAATCATGTCAATGTCAGTTCAAATTCTCACACAACTGTTAATCATGTCAATGTCACTTCAGATTCTCAACTCTTAATCATGTCAATGTCAGTTCAAATTCTCACACAACTGTTAATCATGTCAATGTCAGTTCAAATTCTCAACCAACTGTTAATCATGTCAATGTCAGTTCAAATTCTCAACCAACTGTTAATCATGTCAATGTCAGTTCAAATTCTCAACCAACTGTTAATCATGTCAATGTCAGTTCAAATTCTCAACCAACTGTTAATCATGTCAATGTCAGTTCAAATTCTCAACCAACTGTTAATCATGTCAATGTCAGTTCAAATTCTCAAACAACTGTTAATCATGTCAATGTCAGTTCAAATTCTCAACCAACTGTTAATCATGTCAATGTCAGTTCAAATTCTCAACCAACTGTTAATCATGTCAATGTCAGTTCAAATTCTCAACCAACTGTTAATCATGTCAATGTCAGTTCAAATTCTCAACCAACTGTTAATCATGTCAATGTCAGTTCAAATTCTCAACCAACTGTTAATCATGTCAATGTCAGTTCAAATTCTCAAACAACTGTTAATCATGTCAATGTCAGTTCAAATTCTCAAACAACTGTTAATCATGTCAATGTCAGTTCAAATTCTCAAACAACTGTTAATCATGTAAATGTCACCTCAGATTCTCAACTCTTAATCATGTCAATGTCAGTTCAAATTCTCAACCAACTGTTAATCAAGTCAATGTCAATTCAAATTCTCAACCAACTGTTAATCATGTCAATGTTAGTTCAAATTCTCAACCAACTAATAATCATGTCATCGTCAGTTCAAATTCTCAACCAACTGTTAATCATGTCAATGTCAGTTCAAATTCTCAACCGTTAATCATGTCAATGTCAGTTCAAATTCTCAAACAACTGTTAATCATGTCAATGTCAGTTTAAATTCTCAACCAACTGTTAATCACGTCACTATCACCTAAGATTCTCAACTGTCAATCATGTCACTGTCAGCTTAGTGTCTGTTTCATATCACTTTTTGTCTCTTTGTTCAGAATCTAATATACCTTGAGATATTTCTCCAAAAAGTGTCGTCTTGTTTCCACAGTTTCCTTGTCATTAGACTTGAATGGAATTGTCGGCCATCGTTTTGGCACCTTCATATCTATATATGGGAAAAAATATAAAGCAAAAACAGAGAATCTTCAAAACAGTTTGCTCTAAATAGTATTTTACAATCAAGAGGAAAACCTATAAGCAACTGAACCTTATATAAGGTGTACTAAAAAAAAAAGAGTGAACTTTTGCTATAAAGACATAAGTGCTCATTTGACAACATTTTAAGCACCGTCCCCATCAAAGTAATCCTTTCCACTGGAGACACACCATTACCAACACTTCTTCCACTGTTGGAATGCTTCCTGGATTGCATTTTCTGTGACGGCACACTTATCATATCTCCTCTATGGTTTGGAAAAGACGTCCTCTCAAAGTTTTAACTTTTGGAAACAGGATAAGTCTGCTGGGGCGAGTCTGGATAATACGATGGATACACCACAACGGATGCCTGATATTTTGCAAGATAACTGCGGATGAGGAGCGATGCATGAGCCAGAGCACTGTTGTGGTCCAAGCCCGGTTTTCCCACAATTCAGCCCCGTCCTGTGTGCAGCATTCTCAAACATGCTAAAACTTCCTGCTACAGCTGTCTGTTTACCAGCTGACCATGTGGTACAAATTCATAGTGGACAATGCCTTCACAATATAAAAAGCATAACCAACAACACCTTGGTCTTTGACTGACTTAGCTGTGCTTTTTGGGGGTCAAGGAGACCCTTTCCACAACCTCTGGAAGATGTGGTATCTTTGCTTCAATATCAAAGCCAGAAACCCAAGTCTCATCTTCTGTTACGATGTTCTGGAGAAAATTTTCCATGACCATTTTCATTGGCAATCAGTTCCTGACTGATTTCAGTATGGTTTTCTGATTGTCAGTCAGCAAATGTGACACGAATTTTGCAGATGTAGCACATCTGAAGTTTTTCGGTCAAAATTTGATGGCAAGATCATATGCTGATGACCACTTTGTCAGCAACTTCTCAAACAGTTAAATGACAATTTCCATGAATCACACCATGAACTTTCTCAACATGATCATTGTTTGTTAATGTGAAAGGCCATTCAAACCTGGGATCTTCAACAAGCAACATCTCTGCTTTCTTTAAAATGCTTAAACCACTTATAGCACTGCATCTAGGTCATAAAGTCCTTCCCATATGCTTGAGTGTGCAGCAAAATTTCACACACACATTATCCTTCAAGATCCTTCACTGTCACTTTGTCATTGATCCAATGAACAGCTGGGGAACATGCTCAGTTTAGCAGATGCAGCTCAATGACTAATGCTCATGGGGAAAATGGCATTTTGTTGTTGAGACCTGCTGTTAGGCGTGCTCAGTAGATACGCTGCACCCTTTGTGCCGGTTGGTGCACTATTTAAAACATTCACTCTTGTTTAACACATCTTGTATTATATTTAAGAGGAACAACTATAAGCAACTGACCCTTTCATAATATAAAAATATCATCATGTTTTTTATCTCCTCTACAAGATGACTGTGATGTAAGAGTACCTGAGACAGGTGATTACCCACAAGCCTTGCTGCCACTGCCCCTGAGTTTTTGTGTATGCTGGCTGTAATTAAGCAAGTAGCTTAAGCCAGGATTCTCACCTGGTCCAATGCTTTTTTGTGAGCAGCTGGAGACCTAAACCTTAATGTGAGTTGTGTGTTAGACAGGAGAGACTGATCAGAATACTGGAACTGCATGGATGGAAAAATGTAGTTGTCTGCTTATAATAATGGGGCTGTCCAGTAGTTTGAATGATGGGACATGAAACTGTCATCCATGGATGAAACTTGCATTGTTTGGATCATTCTCGTGGTCAGCGCTTGTTAGCAATGTCCAGAACTATACAGGCGAGTTCAAGCTTATCATTTTGAGTCACTACATGGCATGCCTCACTTCCATTATCACATCATCATCCTGTGACATTTATTAAATATGGTATGTTCTTCTAGCACTGGAATTAGTCAGTTGCTCATACATCTATCATCGAGGACAAAACCTGGTCCTGTTATTACTCAACTCAGGATGTAAAACCTTGCCTGATATACTTACCTGTTCTTGTTGTTGTGTACACCTGGAGTGTGTGAAGCTGTTGTTGTTGTGTACACCTGGAGTGTGTGAAGTTGTTACTGTGGTGTACACTTGGAGTGTGTGAAGTTGTTACCATGGTGTATATCTGGAATGTGTGAGGTTGTTACTGTGGTGTACACCTTGAGTGTGTGAAGCTGTTACTGTGGTGTACACCTGGAGTGTGTGAAACTGTTACTGTGGTGTACACCTTGAGTGTGTGAAGCTGTTACTGTGGTGTACACCTGGAATGTGTGAGGTTGTTACTGTGGTGTACACCTTGAGTGTGTGAAGCTGTTACTGTGGTGTACACCTGGAGTGTGTGAAGCTGTTACTGTGGTGTACATCTGGAGTGTGTGAAGCTGTTACTGTGGTGTACACCTGGAGTGTGCAAAGCTGTTACTTTGGTGTACACCTTGAGTGTGTGAAGTTGTTACTGTGGTGTACATCTGGAGTGTGTGAAGCTGTTACTGTGGTGTACACCTTGAGTGTGTGAAGTTGTTACTGTGGTGTACACCTTGAGTGTGTGAAGTTGTTACTGTGGTGTACACCTTGAGTGTGTGAAGCTGTTACTGTGGTCTACACCTGGAATGTGTGAAGTTGTTACTATTGTGTACACCTGGAGTGTGTGAAGTTGTTACTGTGGTGTACACTTGGAGTGTGTGAAGCTGTTACTGTGGTGTACACCTGGAGTGTGTGAAGTTGTTACTGTGGTGTACACCTGGAATGTGTGAAGCTGTTACTGTGGTGTACACCTGGAATGTGTGAAGTTGTTACTGTGGTGTACACCTGGAATGTGTGAAGTTGTTACTGTGGTGTACACCTGGAATGTGTGAAGTTGTTACTGTGGTGTACACCTGGAATGTGTGAAGCTGTTACTGTGGTGTACACCTGGAGTGTGTTAAGTAATAGGGCATGGAGACAATGATCACCAATAAATTATATCTCTCATCCTCAAAGTACACTCAACAAACTCCTTCTCATACATCTCTTGTTGTGTCCTCTCCATATTTACTGATACTGTCCATTAACTTCATTTACCATGAGCTTTACTTTCACATTTTGTCTGTCTTTACCAATGTTTTGTCTGTTTTTACCAATGTTTTGTCTGTCTTTACCAATGTTTTGTCTGTCTTTACCAATGTTTTCAGACCAGTGCAGACCATTCTCTGTATTTTATCTCTGTATCTCTCTGTATTTTATCTGTGCATCCATTTTATCTCTGTATCTCTCTGTATTTTATCTCTGTATCTTTCTGTATTTTATCTCTGTATCTCTCTGTATTTTATCTCTGTATCTCTCTGTATTTTATCTCTGTATTTTATCTCTGTATTTTATCTCTGTATCTCTCTGTATTTTATCTCTGTAATCTATCTCTGTATCTCTCTGTATTTTATCTCTGTATCTCTCTGTATTTTATCTCTGTATCTCTGTATTTTATCTCTGTATCTCTCTGTATTTTATCTCTGTAATCTATCTCTGTATCTCTCTGTATTTTATCTCTGTATCTCTCTGTATTTTATCTCTGTATCTCTGTATTTTATCTCTGTATCTCTGTATTTTATCTCTGTAATCTATCTCTGTATCTCTGTATTCATGTGATTTCTAGATCAAATGCACAAATGTTATTCTTAACATGGTCACTACACCCACAATGCTTATATTTCTATTCTTAAAAGGGTCCCTACACCCACACAGCTTACATTACTATTCTAAAAAGGGTTCCTATATCCACACTGCTTATATTGCTATTCTTAAAAGGGTTCCTACACTCACACTGATTATATTGTTAATATTAACATGGTCCCTACACTCACTCTGCTTACATTACTATTCTAAAATGGGTTCCTATATCCACACTGATTATATTGCTATTCTTAAAAAGGTCCCTACACTCACACTGCTTATATTGCTATTCTTAAAAAGGTCCCTACACTCACACTGCTTATATTATTATTCTTAAAAAGGTCCCTACACTCACACTACTTATATTGCTATTCTTAAAAAGGTCCCTACACTCACACTGCTTATATTGCTATTCTTAAAAAGGTCCCTACACTCACACTGCTTATATTGCTATTCTTAAAAAGGTCCCTACACTCACACTGCTTATATTGCTATTCTTAAAAAGGTCCCTACACTCACACTGCTTATATTGCTATTCTTAAAAAGGTCCCTACACTCACACTGCTTATATTATTATTCTTAAAAAGGTCCCTACACTCACACTGCTTATATTGGTATTCTTAAGAGAGTCCCTACACCCACACTGCTTATACTGCTAATATTAACATGGTCCCTACATTCACACTGCTTATATTGCTATTCTTAAATGGGTCCCTACACCCACACTACTTATATTGCTATTCTTAACATGATCCCTATACCCACACTACTTATATTGCTATTCTTAACATGATCCCTATACCCACACTACTTATATTGCTATTCTTAACAGGGTCCCTACAGCTAGACTGCACACACTGCCTACACTCATGCTGTACATACACTACTCTTAACATGGCTCTTAGCACTACATTACACACAGCCACTTGTAACATATGTCCTACAGTTAAACTACACACAGCCATTCATAACATGGCCCCTACAGTTGGACTACACACAGTCACTCATAACATGGCCCCTACAGTTGGACTACACACAGTCACTCATAACATGGCCCCTACAGTTGGACTACACACAGTCACTCATAACATGGCCCCTACAGTTGGACTACACACAGTCACTCATAACATGGCTCCTACAGTTGGACTACACACAGTCACTCATAACATGGCCCCTACAGTTGGACTACACACAGTCACTCATAACATGGCCCCTACAGTTGGACTACACACAGTCACTCATAACATGGCCCCTACAGTTGGACTACACGCAGTCACTCATAACATGGCCCCTACAGTTGGACTACACACAGTCACTCATAACATGGCCCCTACAGTTGGACTACACACAGTCACTCATAACATGGCCCCTACAGTTGGACTACACAGAGTCACTCATAACATGGCTCCTACAGTTGGACTACACACAGTCACTCATAACATGGCCCCTACAGTTGGACTACACACAGTCACTCATAACATGGCCCCTACAGTTGGACTACACGCAGTCACTCATAACATGGCCCCTACAGTTGGACTACACACAGTCACTCATAACATGGCCCCTACAGTTGGACTACACACAGTCACTCATAACATGGCCCCTACAGCTAAACTACACACAGCCACCTATAACACGGCCCCTACAGCTAGACTACACACAGTCACTCATAACATGGCCCCTAAACTACACACAGTCACTCATAACATGGCCCCTAAACTACACACAATCACTCATAACATGGCCCCTAAACTACACACAGTCACTCATAACACGGCCCCTAAACTACACACAGTCACTCATAACATGGCCCCTAAACTACACACAGTCACTCATAACATGGCCCCTAAACTACACACAGTCACTCATAACATGGCCCCTACAGTTGGACTACATACAGTCACTCATAACATGGCCCCTACATTTGGACTACACACAGTCACTCATAACATGGCCCCAACAGTTGGACTACATACAGTCACTCATAACATAGCCCCTACAGTTGGACTACATACAGTCACTCATAACATGACCCCTACAGTTGGACTACATACAGTCACTCATAACATGGCCCCTACAGTTGGACTGCACACAGTCACTCATAACATGGCCCCCTACAGTTGGACTACATACAGTCACTAATAACATGGCCACTACAGTTGGACTACATACAGTCACTCATAACATGGCCCCTACAGTTGGACTACATACAGCCACTCATAACATGGCCCCTACAGCTAGACTACACACGGCCACTCATAACATGGCTCCTACAGTTGGACTACACACTGCCACTCATAACATGGCCCCTACAGCTGGACTACACACAATCACTCATAACATGGCCCCTACAGCTGGACTACACACAGTCACTCATAACATGGCTCCTACAGCTGGACTACATACAGCCACTCATAACATGGCCCTTACACCTGGACTACATACAGTCGCTCATAACATGGCCCCTACAGCTGGACTACACACAGTCACTCATAACATGGCCCCTACAGCTAGACTACACACAGCCACTCATAACATGGCCCTACAGCTGGACTACATACAGCTATTCATAACATGGCCCCTACAGTTGGACTACACACAGCCACTCATAAAATGGCCCTTACAGTTGGACTAATACAGTCACTTATAACATGGCCCCTACACATGGACTACATACAGCCACTTGTAACTTGGCCCCTACAGCTAGACTACACACAGCCACTCATAACACGGCCCCTACAGCTAGACTACATACAGCCACTTGTAACATGGCCCCTACAGCTGGACTACATACAGCTATTCATAACATGGCCCCTACAGCTAGACTACACACAGCCACTTGTAACATGGCCCCTACAGCTAGACTACACACAGCCACTCATAACATGGCCCCTACAGCTAGACTACACACAGCCACTTGTAACATGGCCCCTACAGCTAGACTACACACAGCCACTTGTAACAGGTCGCTACAGCTGGACTACACACAGTGACTGCTACTTTCAACATGGTGCCTACACTTACAAGCACACATTGCTACTCTTACAGTGGTTCTATAGCCATATTACATGCTTTGCTCCTCATCTAGTTAGATGGCTGGATCATTCAGCTACTCCACCTCCTCGTTCCCAACATGTACTTGAACTTACTCTTTAAGTACTTTCTGTAACCCCGATGTGACTCCAGGCGTGACTGGAGACTCAAGAACTCTCTGTACCTTCGTCTGACTTTTCCTGACCTCATGACAGACTTTCCCTCCTCTGTGAAGTAGAGGGCTTCATACTGTAGGAGAAGATTTTTTGTTAAATGTCCTTACCAGCTGTACAATCACTAGAAGTGAACAGAGATCTTGATGTGTGCTTCATAGATTACACTAAAGCATTTGATAGAGTAAGACATGAAGAGATCTTTATGTGTGCTTCATAGATTATACTAAAGCATTTGATAGAGTAAGACATGAAGAGTCCTTTATGTGTGCTTCATAGATTACACTAAAGCATTTGATAGAGTAAGGCATGAAGAGACCTTTATGTGTGCTTCATAGATTAAACTAAAGCATTTGATAGATTAAGACATGAAGAGATCTTTATGTGTGCTTCATAGATTACACTAAAGCATTTGGTCGAGTAAGACATGAAGAGATCTTTATGTGTGCTTCATAGATTACACTAAAGCATTTGGTAGAGTAAGACATGAAGAGATATTTATGTGTGCTTCATAGATTACACTAAAGCATTTGATAGAGTAAGACATGAAGAGATCTTTATGTGTGCTTCATAGATTACACTAAAGCATTTGATAGAGTAAGACATGAAGAGATCTTGATGTGTGCTTCATAGATTACACTAAAGCATTTGATAGAGTAAGACATGAAGAGACCTTTATGTGTGCTTCATAATCACACTAAAGCATTTAATAGAGTAAGACATGAAGAGATCTTTATGTGTGCTTCATAGATTACACTAAAGCATTTGATAGAGTAAGACATGAAGAGATCTTTATGTGTGCTTCATAGATTACACTAAAGCATTTGATAGATTAAGACATGAAGAGATCTTTATGTGTGTTTCATAGATTACACTAAAGCATTTGATAGAGTAAGACATGAACAAATGTTTAAGATGCTTGAGAAACTGGTAATTGATAGAAGAGACCTACAAAGAGTAAAAAGCATCTACTGCATCATGTGGCAGCAGTAAGAGTGGACAATACCATCAGTGAGTTCTAACATATAAAAAGAGATGTGAGACAAGGATGTGTTCAGTCTCCAGACCTCTTCTCTTTATACGGTAAAATAATAATGAAAGAAATCAAGAAAACAGGATGAATAAAGACTGGAGAAAATAAAGTAAACAACACCAGATATGTAGATGACACAGTACTAATAGTAGACATATGCAGATGACACAGTACTGATAGCAGACATATATGCAGAGGACACAGTACTGATAGCAGACAGATATGCAGATGACACAGTACTGATAGCAGACAGATATGCAGATGACACAGTACTGATAACAGACAGATATGCAGATGACACAGTACTGATAACAGACAGATATGCAGATGACACAGTACTGATAAAAGACAGATATGCAGATGACACAGTACTGATAACAGACAGATATGCAGATGACACAGTACTGATAACAGACAGATATGCAGATGACACAGTACTGATAGCAGACAGATACGAAGATGATGCAGTACTGATAGCAGACAGATATGCAGATGACACAGTACTGATAGCAAATAGATATGCAGATGGCACAGTACTAATAGCAGACAGATACGCAGATGACACAGTACTGGTAGCAAAGAGTAGGAAAACCTTACAAAAACTCCCAGACAAAGTCACAGAAGAAAGTGCAAAAAGGGGGTTAGAGCTAAACACCAATAATAAAACAGAAGTAACAATGATATCGAAGAAAAATAATACCAGAATGTAGAATTGTAGTGCAGGGAAGATAATAAGGCATATCAATAGATACAAATATTTAGCTACAGTCTAACATCTGAGGGCAGGTGCACTGAAGAAGTCAGAACCAGGATATCAATGGCAAAGACAGCTTTTGGGAAAAATGAAGAATATACAAGTCTATTAACAAATCAAAAACTCATTGGAAATAAGAGAGAGTCCCAAGATGCTGTACACAGCCTATTCTACTTTATGCTAGTGAAACACACACCCTGATTAAACAGAACAAATAATAAAGGCTACTGAAATGTGGTTCCTAAGAAGGATGCTTTGAGCACCATGGAAATGAAGAAGTATTACAGCAGGCTAAAATGAAGAAGTATTACAGCAGGCTAAAATGAAGAAGTATTACAGCAGGCTAAAGAATATCCCAAACTGGTGCCATACATAAGAAAAAAACAATCAAAGTTTCACAGACATATCAGCAGACATGAAGCTCTCAAAAAATTAGTCATGACTGGAAAGGTAAATAGCAAAAGACAGAGAGGGCAAAGAAGACAGACATACCTAAATGGCCTGACTGTATGGTTTGGTGTGAAACAACAGCTGAATTGATTTGAGACATAGAAGATCAAGTGAGATGGAAAGAAATGACTGCCTACACCTATCAGCACGGCACTGATCTGATAAGCTAATTGTACATGTTACTGTCTGCTGTACAACATATTCCTGGCTGCTGTACATGCTCTTATCTGCTGTACAACATGTTCTTGTCTGTTGTACAATAAAACATTGTGTCAAAGTTTAAAATAAAAGTTTCTTTACTGCAGTTCTTGGTTCAAGAGGAACATACATGTTTAGTTGAATTGTTCACATGTTATTATTTCATTATGGATGTTGTAATGTGTTCCGCATTTATTTCATCATGGATGTTGTAATGTGTTCTGTGTTGCTATTTCATTATGGATGTCATAACACTTTCTGTGTTGCTATTTCACTATGAATGTCATAACACATTCTCTGTTGCTATTTCACTATGAATGTCATAACACATTCTCTGTTGCTATTTCACTATGAATGTCATAACACATTCTCTGTTGCTATTTCATTATGAATGTCATAACACATTCTCTGTTGCTATTTCACTATGAATGTCATAACACATTCTCTGTTGCTATTTCACTATGAATGTCATAACACATTCTCTGTTGCTATTTCACTATGAATGTCATAACACATTCTCTGTTGCTATTTCACTATGGATGTTGTAACACGCTCTGTGTTGCTATTTCACTATGAATGTTGTAATGTGCTCTATGTTGCTATTTCACTATGGATGTTGTAACACGCTCTGTGTTGCTATTTCACTATGAATGTTGTAATGTGCTCTATGTTGCTATTTCACTATGGATGTTGTAACACGCTCTGTGTTGCTATTTCACTATGATTGTTGTATGCAGGAAACTCTCTACCGTAGAGAGCGGAACAACAACACAACTCCTTCAGATCATCAGAGGAAGTACCCCTCCCCCACTCAGACAAGAGTTTCAGCCCTATTAAACTCCTGACACTCTATGGAGGTGGAGGCTCCTCTGGGTCATGACTCCCAGAGGTCTTGTGAGTTGTTGCTTTTTTTTTTTTTTTCGTCCCGGGATTGAACCCATGATCTTCCTGTTGGCACTACACTTTGAAGTGCATCTTTAGCAATTTAGCTATGGAGAACTGGTATTGGTTATGACAAATGAAATTATTTATGATCTCAATGCTTGTTTCGCATACTCCATAGCCAGCATGAAGCCTTTTCTGCTGTTTCTGAAAGGCTTTTCAATGCCCATGCTCTTGCTTGTCCCTTTATGCCCAGTTGCTTACACAGGTCATATGCTGATGTTGCTACGAATCCTCTTGCTCCCACTTCTACAGCTATCACTTTTGCCCTGACTCCTGCCCCCTGCCTCAGTTGCTTGACCAGATCATTGTACTTCTCACATTTGAACAGACGATACTCCTCTATTCTTGTTTCATATGGAACCATAAGTTCGATCATTATTAATTCCGGTTTTTCATTGGAGTACACTACAATGTCCGGTCACATTCCTGTGTTCTTGATGACAGTCGGGTATTCTCTTCTTCCTGGTAGGTCTGCTATCACATCCCAGTCATTTCCACCATCTAGCAGTGATGGTAATGGAATGTCCCTGATTTCAATATTCGATGTCGTACCAGCACCTATGAAGTATTTAGGTGGGACCTCAACTCTTTTGCTGTTATTTGCTTTATCTTTTGCCCTGTCTACAATGGCTACTAGTTCCTGCAGCACTCTGTTGTGCCGCCAGGTGTAGCGTCCTTGACCTAATGATACTCTGCATGCTGACAGCACATGTTCCAATGTTTGCCTTTCGTTGCAGAGGGCACTTTGTGTCTTCTGATAAACCCCATTTGTTGGAGCCTGTAGGAAGAAGGTCATAAATAGCTCTGATGATGAAGCTGAGCCTCAAGGAATATCATTATTATGGATGTTGTAATATGTTCTGTCATTATTTCATTATGGATGCTGTAATGTGTTCTGTGTCATTATTATGCATGTTGTAATGTGTTCTGTGTTATTAATGTATTTCATTATGGACATGCAATGTGTTCCATGTTATTATTTAATTATGGCTTTTGTAATATGTTTTGTGTTATTATTTAATTTTTTATGGATGCTGTAATTTGTTCTGGGTTATTATTTAATTATGAGTGTTGTAATGTTTTCTGTGTTATTATTTAATTATGGATGTTGTAATATGTTGTGTTATTATTTAATTATGGATGTTGTAATGTGTTCTGTATTATTATTTAATTATGGATGTTGTAATGTGTTCTGTGTTACTATTTAATTATGGGTGTTGTAATCCGTTGTGTTATTATTTAATTATGGATGTTGTAATATGGTGTGTTATTATTTAATTATGGATGTTGTAATGTGTTCTGTATTATTATTTAATTATGGATGTTGCAAAGTGTTCTGTTAATAGGCATAAAATCCCTTGATGAGGTTGAAAAGCTCACCAAAAATAGAAAAACTTGGTGAACTACCATGTGAGCCAACATGCTGGTTGTGGAGCATGTGAAACAAACACAGAGAACTTAAATAATTTTGTTTGTCACAACGATCCTCTGTAGCTAAATCACTAAGATGCACTTCAAAGTGTAGTGCCAATTGGAAGATCACGGGTTCAATTCCAGGATAAAAAAGAAAAAAACGCAACAACTCACAATGACCCAGAGGGGCCCACCCCCTTAGAGTGTCAGGAGTTTAAGAGACACCTGTCTGAGGTACACAAAAAGAGCATCGAACTAAACACTTGTCTGAGGTACACAAAAAGAGCATCGAACCAGACACTTGTCTGAGGTACACAAAAAGAGCATCGAACCAGACACTTGTCTGAGGTACACAAAAAGAGCATCGAACTAGACACTTGTCTGAGGTACACAAAAAGAGCATTGAACTAGACACTTGTCTGAGGTACACAAAAAGAGCATCGAACTAGACACTTGTCTGAGGTACAAAAAGAGCATCGAACTAGACACTTGTCTGAGGTACACAAAAAGAGCATCGAAACAGACACTTGTCTGATAACACAAAAAGAGCATCGAACTAGACACTTGTCTGAGGTACACAAAAAGAGCATCGAACTAGACACTTGTCTGAGGTACACAAAAAGAGCATCGAACTAGACACTTGTCTGAGGTACACAAAAAGCATCGAACTAGACACTTGTCTGAGGTACACAAAAAGAGCATCGAACCAGACACTTGTCTGAGGTACACAAAAAGAGCATCGAACTATCAGTTTATCATGTCATATTAACTAACTGTTACTAAAAATAATAACGAGAAGGATGAGACAAAAAGTTTAAGCAGAGATAGTACAGGAACAATGCAGCTTTGTTGAAGGCAAAGGAACGCAAAATGCTATATATGCACTGAGAACACTAACAGAAAGAGCATTACAGGTACAAACAGATATACACTTAGTTTTATTGACTACACCAAAGCATTTCCACCATCTAGCAGTGATGGTAATGGAATGTCCCTGATTTCAATATTCGATGTCGTACCAGCACCTATGAAGTATTTAGGTGGGACCTCAACTCTTTTGCTGTTATTTGCTTTATCTTTTGCCCTGTCTACAATGGCTACTAGTTCCTGCAGCACTCTGTTGTGCCGCCAGGTGTAGCGTCCTTGACCTAATGATACTCTGCATGCTGACAGCACATGTTCCAATGTTTGCCTTTCGTTGCAGAGGGCACTTTGTGTCTTCTGATAAACCCCATTTGTTGGAGCCTGTAGGAAGAAGGTCATAAATAGCTCTGATGATGAAGCTGAGCCTCAAGGAATATCATTATTATGGATGTTGTAATATGTTCTGTCATTATTTCATTATGGATTCTGTAATGTGTTCTGTGTCATTATTATGCATGTTGTAATGTGTTCTGTGTTATTAATGTATTTCATTATGGACATGCAATGTGTTCCATGTTATTATTTAATTATGGCTTTTGTAATATGTTTTGTGTTATTATTTAATTTTTTATGGATGCTGTAATTTGTTCTGGGTTATTATTTAATTATGAGTGTTGTAATGTTTTCTGTGTTATTATTTAATTATGGATGTTGTAATATGTTGTGTTATTATTTAATTATGGATGTTGTAATGTGTTCTGTATTATTATTTAATTATGGATGTTGTAATGTGTTCTGTGTTACTATTTAATTATGGGTGTTGTAATCCGTTGTGTTATTATTTAATTATGGATGTTGTAATATGGTGTGTTATTATTTAATTATGGATGTTGTAATGTGTTCTGTATTATTATTTAATTATGGATGTTGCAAAGTGTTCTGTTAATAGGCATAAAATCCCTTGATGAGGTTGAAAAGCTCACCAAAAATAGAAAAACTTGGTGAACTACCATGTGAGCCAACATGCTGGTTGTGGAGCATGTGAAACAAACACAGAGAACTTAAATAATTTTGTTTGTCACAACGATCCTCTGTAGCTAAATCACTAAGATGCACTTCAAAGTGTAGTGCCAATTGGAAGATCACGGGTTCAATTCCAGGATAAAAAAGAAAAAAACGCAACAACTCACAATGACCCAGAGGGGCCCACCCCCTTAGAGTGTCAGGAGTTTAAGAGACACCTGTCTGAGGTACACAAAAAGAGCATCGAACTAAACACTTGTCTGAGGTACACAAAAAGAGCATCGAACCAGACACTTGTCTGAGGTACACAAAAAGAGCATCGAACCAGACACTTGTCTGAGGTACACAAAAAGAGCATCGAACTAGACACTTGTCTGAGGTACACAAAAAGAGCATTGAACTAGACACTTGTCTGAGGTACACAAAAAGAGCATCGAACTAGACACTTGTCTGAGGTACACAAAAAGAGCATCGAACTAGACACTTGTCTGAGGTACACAAAAAGAGCATCGAAACAGACACTTGTCTGATAACACAAAAAGAGCATCGAACTAGACACTTGTCTGAGGTACACAAAAAGAGCATCGAACTAGACACTTGTCTGAGGTACACAAAAAGAGCATCGAACTAGACACTTGTCTGAGGTACACAAAAAGAGCATCGAACTAGACACTTGTCTGAGGTACACAAAAAGAGCATCGAACCAGACACTTGTCTGAGGTACACAAAAAGAGCATCGAACTATCAGTTTATCATGTCATATTAACTAACTGTTACTAAAAATAATAACGAGAAGGATGAGACAAAAAGTTTAAGCAGAGATAGTACAGGAACAATGCAGCTTTGTTGAAGGCAAAGGAACGCAAAATGCTATATATGCACTGAGAACACTAACAGAAAGAGCATTACAGGTACAAACAGATATACACTTAGTTTTATTGACTACACCAAAGCATTTGACAAGGTACATATGAGGAAATGATAAAGATACTGGAAGACATACACATTATTGGCAAAGATCTAAGAATAATAAAATATATATATATATACAACAAAGTAGACAAATTTCAGAGCATAAAGAAGGAAATAAGACAAGGATGTGTACTGTCCCCAGATCTCTTTTCTCTCTACAGTGAGAATATTATGAGAGTAAGACAAAGGTGTGTACTGTCCCCAGATCTCTTTTCTTTCTACAGTGAGAATATGACGAGAGAGTAAGACAAAGATGTGTACTGTCCCCAGATCTGTTTTCTTTCTAAAGTGAGAATATTATGAGAAGGTAAGACAAAGATGTGTACTGTCCTCAGATCTGTTTTCCCTCTACAGTGAGAATAGTATGAGAGTAAGATAAAGATGTGTACTGTCCCCAGATCTCTTTTCTTTCTACAGTGAGAATATTATGAGAGGGTAAGACAAAGATGTGTACTGTCCCCAGATCTCTTTTCTTTCTACAGTAAGAATATTATGAGAAGGTAAGACAAAGATGTGTACTGTCCCCAGATCTCTTTTCTTTCTACAGTGAGAATATTATGAGAGGGTAAGACAAGGATGTGTACTGTCCCCAGATATCTTTTCTCTCTACAGTGAGAATATTATGAGAGTGTAAGACAAAGATGTGTACTGCCCCAGATCTGTTTTCTTTCTAAAGTGAGAATATTATGAGAGGGTAAGACAAAGATGTGTACTGTCCCCAGATCTGTTTTCTTTCTAAAGTGAGAATATTATGAGAAGGTATGACAAAGATGTGTACTGTCCCCAGATCTCTTTTCCCTCTACAGTGAGAATAGTATGAGAATAAGATAAAGATGTGTACTGTCCCCAGATCTGTTTTCTCTCTACAAATGAGAATAATATGAGAGTAAGTCAAAGATGTGTACTGTCCCCAGATCTCTTTTCTCTCTACAGTGAGAATATTATGAGAGAGTAAGACAAAGATGTGTACTGTCCCCAGATTTGTTTTCTCTCTACAGTGAGAATATTATGAGAGAGTAAGACAAAGATGTGTACTGTCCCCAGATTTGTTTTCTCTCTACAGTGAGAATATTATGAGAGGGTAAGACAAAGATGTGTACTGTCCCCAGATCTGTTTTCTTTCTAAAGTGAGAATATTATGAGAGGGTAAGACAAAGATGTGTACTGTCCCCAGATCTCTTTTCTCTCTACAGTGAGAATATTATGAGACCCATTACCAACAAGCCTGGGATAAAAGTTGGAGGTCATAACATCAATAACCTGAGAAACGCTGATGACACAGTCCTGATAGCAGACAATGAAAAAGATCTATAAGAGCTGCTAGATATAGTAGTGGCAGAAAGTGAATAAAATGACTATCGATAAACAGTAAAAAAAAAACAGACTGCTCTTGGCTATCCAGTTTGACATGGATATACTGCCGAGTCACGCGGGAGTCAAAGGTAATGAAAAAGCAGACAAGCTAGCAGGCATGGCATCAATTCAGGGAACCACAGGAAAGGACAAGGAGGAGATTGCAAGAGCCACCTTGGGCAGGCAGTGTATGGAGGACGACATCGGGTTGAATGTATGGAGAATGACATCGGGTTGAATGTATGGAGGATGACATCGGGTTGAATGTATGGAGGATGACATCAGGTTGAATGTATGGAGGAAGACATCGGGTTGAATGTATGGAGGAAGACATCGGGTTGAATGTATGGAGGATGACATCAGGTTGAATGTATGGAGGAAGACATTGGGTTGAATGTATGGAGGAAGACATCGGGTTGAACGACAACAATCACATCAGGGGGATGATCAACTTGGGGGGGAAGGAGAAAGTGGATGTTTTTTTCCAAAAGAAGTGGTTTAGTGCATTTTACCCACAACCAGTGTGTGAGTGGCTCCATCAGCAAGTACACACTTCAGTGAGTGTTGGAACAGAAGGTGGAGCACACATGGGAATTCCTGGAGTGCAGGTGCCAGTCTCTGATTACTGTTACAGTAAGAAAACAGAAGCAATGGTCATGTCTTGACAAAAATATGTACCAGAATGCAATGTAAAAATCAAAGGAATAACATTAAAACAAGTACATAAATTCAAGTATCTTGGTACAATGATAATATCAGGTAGTAGATGTTTCACAGAGGTCAAAAACAGAAAATGTCAGGCAAAGGTAGCATTTCAGAAAATGAAATCTATTTTGTGCAGTCCATCTTTCTCAATGGATACTAGGAAAAGAGTCTTGACTCTACCTAGCCAATATTGCTAGATGGAAGTGAATCTTGCTCACTAACAAAAACAACAACAGCTTCAGAGGCAACTGTGCTGTTGGTAAGAATGCTAGGAACAGCACGCACATCTAAAAGAACAAATGAAGAATGTCTAAGAAAGGCTAATGAGAAATGAACACGCTATGGAGGAGACAGTTTAGGTTCACTGGCCTATAATGAGAAGGAATCACAAATATTGTGACAACAGAGAAATGGGAGGCAGGACAGGAAAAAGTAGACCAAGAGAGAAAATCTTTGGTGGCTTGTCACAATGGCATGGGGAGGCACATGAACAGAAATGATGGAAAACATGAAAGAAACTGTGAAGAAAACATGAAAGATTGGAAACTGTGAAGAAAACATGAAAGATTGGAAACTGTGAAGAAAACATGAAAGATTGGAAACTGTGAAGAAAATATGAAAGATTGGAAACTGTAAAGAAAATATGAAAGATTGGAAACTGTGAAGAAACTTGGTTGTCAATGCCTCCATGCATGGCACATGATGATAACACATCAAAGGGAATAAGAACAGAGGACACTCATAGGCATATCACTGGCAATAAGAAGAGACACATGACAGAGAAAGAAAACTTTCATGTGAAGTCAAATGACGATGGAGGGAGAGTGGTCAACTTAGCTGCAGCACCTGGAGGATGCTGGGCAGCACCACAACATTTCAGAAGAAAGACAAATTTAGGAGTCCAGTGACAAGAAACTTACAATCACAGGAAAGACAAGTTTAGGAGTCCAGTGACAAGAAACTTACAATCACAGGAAAGACAAGTTTAGGAGTCCAGTGACAAGAAACTTACAATCACAGGAAAGACAAGTTTAGGAGTCCAGTGACAAGAAACTTACTATCACAGGAAAGACAAGTTTAGGAGTCCAGTGACAAGAAACTTACAATCACAGGAAAGACAAGTTTAGGAGTCCAGTGACAAAAAACTTACAATCAAAGGAAAGACAAGTTTAGGAGTCCAGTGACAAGAAACTTACAATCAGAGGAAAGACAAACTTCTGTAACAAAGAGTCCTTCTATAACAAAGAATCCTCCTATAACAAAGAGTCCTTCTATAACAAAGAAACCTTCTATAACAAGGAGTCCTTCTATAACAAAGAGTCCTTCTATAACAAAGAGTCCTTCTATAACAAAGAAACCTTCTATAACAAGGAGTCCTTCTATAACAAAGAGTCCTTCTATAACAAAGAAACCTTCTATAACAAGGAGTCCTTCTATAACAAAGATTCCTTCTATAACAAAGAAACCTTCTATAACAAGGAGTCCTTCTATAACAAAGAGTCCTTCTATAACAAAGAAACCTTCTATAACAAAGAGTCCTTCTATAACAAAGAGTCCTTCTATAACAAAGAAACCTTCTATAACAAGGAGTCCTTCTATAACAAAGAGTCCTTCTATAACAAAGAAACCTTCTATAACAAGGAGTCCTTCTATAACAAAGAGTCCTTCTATAACAAAGAAACCTTCTATAACAAAGAGTCCTTCTATAACAAAGAGTCCTTCTATAACAAAGAATCCTTCTATAACAAAGCACAGAAAACCAGAGAGGAAGAGGAAGGCCAAGAAAAAAAAAAAAAAATTATGGACAGTCTCACATGATAAAAATGTACCAAATAAATTGATGGAAAAAATCAACAGTCAAGAAGCACTTTCTCTCAACATCAAACATGATGATGAAGAACAGAAATTAAGATGTATGCTTCTAGAATAAGCTATAGAAAAAAGAGGACAAAGTAATCAGAGACTGCCATCCCCACACTCCATATGTGCTCCACCTTCTGTTCCAACACCCAATGAAGTGTGCGCCCGCTGATGAAGTCAGTCACACACTGGCTGTGGGTAACATATATTAAACCATTTCATTCGAAAAAATATCCATGTCCCTTCTCCTCTACCAATTCAACCATCCTCCTGACGTGATCTGTCATTCAACCCAATGTCATCTTCTGTACAAACCCCATCCAAGGTGGCTCTTGCAATCTCCTCCTTGTCCATTCTTAGGATGCCCTGAATTGATGCCATGCCTGCCAGGTTGTCTGCTTTCTCACTGGCTTTGAGTCCCACATGACCCGGGCAGTAGATCCATGTCAAACTGGACAGCCAAGAGTCCTCTAGAAGTTGTACCAGCTCCCTGCAGAAGAAATGTCTTTCAGTTCTCCGTTAACATGCTTTAGGAGTCTGTTACAATTACTCCATGCCAGATGCCCTGCTCCAACAACCAGGAAATTACTTCTGATGCTGCCTGCACCTCTATTCTCATGCTCAAAGTTGTGGTTGCTAGGCTCCTGATTTACTGGCAACTGGTTTGCTGTTATGGTAGACGACATAACCCCATCCACATTTTAGGCCTCGTGCCATTGACCTGTCTGAGAAGATCACAGGGTCATGTGATTTTGGATTATGCCGAATCTGTTCCTGCACCTGAGCTTCTGTTTTACCCTGAGCCCAGACTCGACACTCATGGCCAAGCTGGGTCACGACCTTGAATCTGCATATTTGACACTTTAGTCCATTCTGGTTCTAGCAGGACCTGCTCTGGGTCACAGACTGCTGACAATGTGTCTTCTGCTCTCTGCCATCCACAATCTCCCTCACTTGATGAAACCCACCCTAACAAAATAACTGAAGTGATGAAAGAAAAATGATGATAGGACAGGAGAAAATGAAAAGGCTGCAAAAGATATGAAGCTTGCCACCATACCTTCATAGCTCTCACTACAGAATCAAAAAGACGGTGCTGGGAGGACTTTGTGCAGGAGGTGGCAAAAGATAAAGCCCTGCAAAAGTTTTGGCAATTGCACAGAAGGATGAACAATAGATCTAGAACAAGGAACAGTGAAACATTAAGGATGAGAACAGTCACATGTTGAAGACAGACAGAGAAAGGGGCAGCACTCTTCCACAGATATAGTGACCAGTCAGACCAGAGCAACACTGAAGATCACAGATCAGAATCGAGCATTGTAGCAGAATCATTATGAACTTGGCAGTATGCAGACTTGAATGAATGAATGAATGAATGATCTTTATTTTAAAAGGGTGAAGAATTGGGGGCGCAGGCCCGTCTTACAATCTGCCTTTTATCACTCCATCTTTCACTCTTCCCACACACTCGATTTAATAAGATATACAAAATTACATGAATATCTCTCTCTCTCTTACTCACACATACACACACACAGATATGGATGCAAGATGAAACTATGTGAAATATAAGTATACAGATTACATATAAAAAAAAAACCTAAGAATGCAAGATGAAATATTACATTTACAAATATAGGATAATGAACTGCATAAGAGGTAACTGATATAACAAGATAGCGCACACACACATGTACATACACACACACAAATGCATTCTCAATGGAGTTCTTCTGACATTACACTCTCAAATATTTACTAAGATAATTTCTAACAAGATACCAGATCTAACAAATTATTTGTTTAGAACTATGTTCTTCTAGAACAGAACTCGGTGGCTGGCGAGTCGTGGTATGAGAGGCTATTTGATATTCTATGAAGGTATACAGTTACGTGCCAGTAAATACCGAAAAAGGCCTGAGTTAAAGGATTGAAGTATTACTAATGGATTTTAAATGGTAGGGGAGGGAGTTCCAGAGCTGTACCGAAGAATACTGATCAGTGTTGAGGAAGTTTCACAGACCATCAAGATGTCTAGGGACAGTGCTCCAGTTTTGGATGGAGTTCGGCATTGCCATCTGAACCAAGTATTAGAGGAAGTTTAAGTTAAGATGACAAGGAAGTACAACAATAGTATAAGATGAGGTGAGATACTAAAAGAATGGCTACATATCTAGCTGCTGCCATTACCTAAACCAGGCAAAGACAACACCAGACTGGCAGGGTGCACCACCAGGAAAAACCTTCATGGTAAGGTGCTTGAGAAGATCACAGCTAAGAAACTGACATGGGAACTGGAGACTGACAGACAGCTTCCAGGCACGCTAGGCGGCTACTGACCTGGCAGAGACACAGCAAGCAAGGCATCCATATTGGCATATGATGTTTGTGAGGGGTTTCAGTTGTTGCACTGGACCTAGAAGATGCCTGTAACTGAGGTGACTACACAACAATCCTGTGTCTTATGACAGAGTTGGGAACTGACACTTAGAGGATGCCTGTAACTGAGGTGACTACACAACAATCCTGTGTCTTATGATGGAGTTGGGAACTGATACCTGGATCATGCAGTGGGTAGCCTCAGTGTTTCTAAAGAAAACTGTGGCATTGTGATATAAATCATGGACCTCAGAGCCTAGATCATTGCACCAGGACTACTTCAAGGCTCTCCATTATCACCAGTGCTTTGCAACATATACACTGCCAGGGCTACTTCAAGGCTCTCCATTATCACCAGTGCTTTGCAACATATACACTGCCAGGACTACCTCAAGACTCTCCACTATCACCAGTGCTTTGCAACATATACACTGCCAGGGCTACTTCAAGGCTCTCCATTATCACCAGTGCTTTGCAACATATACACTGCCAGGACTACCTCAAGACTCTCCACTATCACCAGTGCTTTGCAACATATACACTGCCAGGGCTACTTCAAGGCTCTCCATTATCACCAGTGTTTTGCAACATATACACTGCCAGGACTACCTCAAGACTCTCCACTATCACCAGTGTTTTGCAACATATACACTGCCAGGATTTCAGAACTGCACCAGATCACCCCTGGCTGAATACTCACATATGCAGATGACATCCTGACATACATACATGGAAACTGCAGACAGAGGATATTTACCCACATTCAGCAAAATAATAACTACATCATGGGTTGGTGTGAGGACAACAACGCAGTGATAAACCCCACCAAGGCCAAAATCCTGCGCTGCTCATTAGATAACAGATCTGGAAGACCACCCTTCCAACAGTGCAATCCAGTGACAAATATATCGAGAGGGAACAATTTTTTTAAATACCTTGGGATCATGTTCGACAGGAAACTATCTTTCAACCACCACATGAGCATGGTCGTTCAGAAAGCAAAGAAATGGCTCATCGCAGTGATGACCATGGCAGGTGCTGAGCTGCCACAACGGACACTCTTCCTGCTGATGCAGGCACTGGTGACATCAGCAGTTGAGTATGGTCTCGGTCTTCTGACATTATGCACGACTCAGATAATCAAACTTGAAAGAATCCAAAATGAGGCCATGAGAGCAGTGCTGGGGTGCACCAGAGAGACTCCGATCATAGCTATGTGCTACTTGCTGGATATGCCCAGGATGAAAGTAAGGGACAAGTATGCGCAAGTGAAAATGTACCTCAGGACTGCTGGCATGGCAAACCAACCCCTTCTACAAGATGCAGGAGAAGAGGAAGAAATAAGAAAATCTGAGGCTTACATCTTTCAGCAAAACAAATTCTTCTTACATCCTACATCCTTCCTGTGCTGTTAAACGTCACATAGGGCTCATACGGTAGTTTGTTAAATTTTCCTGTTTTCAGTGTTTCAAAACAAACTACTACAATTTAAAATCTGTTTACCTCTATGTTGTACAGTGAGTACTGGGATGTGCTTCGGAACTCTCTAGAAATTGATGTTTGTGGAATGGTAACATCCTGGAAAATTCTTCTATCATCCATTTCATATGGTTTCAGTTCACTAGAGTTTTTTATAATAGCAAAAGCTCCAAAATCATCCTGGCCTGTGGGGGAGGGTGATGGAACTGGCGAGGATGTCTGACCTTCAGTTTCACATGATCTGTTAAGGTCATTCTGAGTTGAGAGTGACAAGAATGAGTTTCCACTTGAGAACATTCCTGGACTAGGGGTCATCTCTGAATCACTGAAGGTAGGAGTGGGGTGAGTGCCTGCACCATCTCCTAGCTTCAAACTCTGGCCCTCTACAGGGACCCCATCCACCAGCAGCTGAGGAGGCTGTACATATGTGTGACCATTATTTCTTTCTTTCAAGTTTCTCTTCTCAACCACAGGCTTCAAATTTGATGAGAATTTCTCAGAGATAAGCGATAAAGTTTTGGGCTTTTTAACAAACTGCTGCTTCCCACCAGCCTTCAGAGAGTCCACAAAGAAATTTTTTATTGAGCTCAACTTTGGGAATGAACTAGGAACTGTTTCTGAGCAAGAGACTGAGTCAGCAGAAAAAGAACTTCCCTCTGTAGAATGCTCTATGAAATGAGAACTTCCCTCTGTAGAATGTTCTATGGCACTATCAGTCTCTATTCTGAGTGATGATTGTGACAATTTATGTCCATAAGACATGATTTTCTGAGGATCTTTTTCAAAAATTAAAAGGTTGCTGGACATCATATCTGTGTCAAGTTCACTTTCTGATATATTTTTCATGTCTTCATCAGAAACTGAGCTGAAACTTCCAGTTCCCATATCCTCTGAAAAGATATTTGTACTTACAGTGTCATCTTTGCTCAACACCTGCATGTCTTCAACGTCTGTGCCAGCCTGACACTGGTGGCTATAACTATTTGTGTGTATAAAACTTAAAGAGTTACTTGCACCTGAACTGTGGATCAATGAATATGAGGCTGAGATTGGTTGTGTACATGACTCTCTCAAAAATTCGGCCTTCTCTTGAGAAGATGACACACTGAGTGATAAATCATGACCACAGAAAGATCTTTCAGATTCTTCAAGACCATCTGTTCTATGAGAGTCTTCAACTTCTAGCGGCAATGTGTACTTAGAATCATGATGTGACTCTAACTGAAAAACATCCTCAGAATCAGTTAGGTCTGGAGACACTGAAGTCATGCTTATGTTTTCATTACTTACAGTAGACTTGTCACCCTTGTAAATATCTTCATTACTTACAGTAGACTTGTCACCCTTGTCAGTATTTTCATTATCACTTTCTAATCCAGGACAGGCTGAACTGTTGCTTATGACCTTTTCATCTGAGGTCAAAATGATGATAGCTTCCATTAACCAATCCGGATTGGATATGATATCCATGACTGTTAGCATGACCTTGTTTGTGAGTATTTGAATCAACAAGGTCTTCACACAAGGTCCTTCAATGACATGAGGATTGCACACAGACAAAACAACTATGGACACAATAGCCTTTAAATAGTCCACCTCTGCATGCTGTGACTGTAGCGCAGGGTGAAAGGATGTTGTATTTTCAAATGCATCCTCTAAAGATAAATGCCTCTTAAATGTGGAATGTTCTGGTATTTTTGTTTCAGGATGTATCTTGTGGCTTTGAAGAGAGTTTTGTGCTCGTTGGTACATGCTGAAGTGAAAATGGTAAAGCCTGATAATTCTTGTCAGAAGAAGCTGTGGGTCTTGCTGTGCAAGATGTAGAATGAAAGTGTTGAATGCTCCCTGAAGATAATATTTTGTCTCCTTCACAAACTGAGGATCATATGAAAAATCTGAATACCAAGATCGAACAAAGTCACGAATGATCAATAATTGAATGGAATTAATCTCCAGCCTCAAGTCTGTTGACATTCTGACTGGAATGTTACTATCATTTGATCTGTCTCCATCCACTTCATAAACAGAACCCAGTTCTGTGAGCATTTCTTCTGATAAGTGGCAATCATCTTTCAAATATGACTTTCCTGAAAACATAGTTCCTAGATAGTAAACATAACTTCTTACATCAATATAGGCGGACTCTAGTTTATAAAACAACATCTCAGCCACGTGTGATGCCTTTTGATGATGAAGGACTTGTTCTGATAATTTAACACCAGCAACAGACATAGCTATAAACACCGGTATTAGTGTCCACATAGAGAACTGCCAAGATACTGCAAGAGTCACTAATGAAACCACCAACCACTTGTGTAAAACAGAATATCTAGTCCACTTAAAGACATCCACAATCACCCTCATAGTTCTCTTCCCGCTCCCAACATTAAGGGTAGATCGATTAACCGACATATCTTCTGTGATTGCTATGTAACTCTCAGTCGTGTCATACAACAGCTCGTCCACATCAAAAATAATCGCCTAGACATGAAATAATCGATGGTTGCCTCCATATTGGCCATCCGCATAAACAGTCATGTGACCTTGTTGTCATGTGACAACGGTATATTTAGCTAAATGGCTGTTACTGCATTTAATGTTAACAACAGATTCTGTTCTTATGTTATGCTCCGATTCGACATTAGCTTTGTTATAAGGAAAGTGAGTGTGAATGTCCCCAGCGTGGTACCCGGGACTTGGACACGTGCCTGGGAAGCAAAGAATGGGACCACTGTACCCTACCAAGCATGATCGTAAATGGCGACTAAGGAGGGTTCAGCATAGGGCCAGCAACTCTGGTAAAACTCGATTTCCCACAGAAACATCAACAAGAGAGTCTATATATCAAGCCATGGCGGAGCAATGTGAGACTGTGGCAGGGATGAAAACCACAAGGAAGTTTCTGGTCCAACTCAGTCCTTGGCCACCCTCAAGCAACAACTAGGGATAGAAACCTGGAACGTCAGCACCATGTTCAAGACCGGTAAATCAGCACAAGAGATGCAAAGGTGCACATGAAACATAAACAGAATTAACTGAGATCAGATGGACTGGATCAGGAAAGATTACAACAAACACGGGAGAAATCATCTGCTACCCAGGCAGCACAGATGTTCAGCATTATGAAGGTGTGGATATAATGATTTTACAACAGTAGATATATGCCCCTGGGTAAAGCTGGGGCGACCATCCCCAACCCAGCACGTCACAGGTGGCGGATGGTGAAAGTCCTCCAGATATGGAGGATCCCTGTGAATAAGGAGTTGTCCAAATAAGCAGGCGCGGACCAACTGGCGGTGGACTCAGAGAGCAAGGTGGGGTAGTAGGTGGCTCTACTACTCCTATAAAGTGCCTCGGGTGCTCAGTGAAGGGAATACTAGGCGGGTCAGAGGCGCCTTAAAACCTCTCACTCCCGCTGCCTTGCGGGTAGGACAGGGAGTCCAAAGGCTAGCGGAGAGTCCGTACACAAACCGACAGAAGGCAACGGGAAACCACTGTTGTAATTCCTAAGAATAGTTATGCTTAAACAGAATAATCGATTCATCATGAACGATGTTAATGGATGTTCCTCTGGAACAGCCTCGTCCGGTAGGGCAGCTCAAGAGCCACAGGTGAGGCCAGATCGTCATCAAGCTACTGGTGGCAAAACTAACAAGTTCAAAATAGCAACATGGAATGTTAGAACTTTATTCCAGGCTGGAAAATTAGAAAATGTAAAGATGGAAATGGAAAGGATGAAGATCAACATATTAGGAATGAGTGAAGTTAGATGGACAGGTGCAGGGAAGATAAACTCAGATAAATATACAATAATATATTCAGGAAGTGAGAAACATGAACGAGGAGTAGGAATTATATTTGATGAACAAACGGCAAGGACAATTGTAGGATATTTGAACATCTCGGACTGAGTCCTGCTAGCCCAACTGAAAGGACAACCAATAAACATAAATATTATACAAGTGTACTCTCCAACATCTGAAAGCTCTGAAGAAGATGTACAGCTATTTTATAATGACATAGAGACAGCACTAAAACACACAAAGTCACATGAAGTTACCATAGCCATGGGAGATTTTAATGCCAAAGTTGGTAAAGGAAGAACTTCAGACATCGTTGGTGACTATGGACTGGGGGAGAGGAATGACAGAGGTTATAAATTAATTGAATGGGCAAGAATACACAGCATGGTTGTAGGAAACACCTGGTTTAAACAACATCCTCGAAGACTGGCAACGTGGTGCAGTCCAGACAAAAAGACTTTTAACCAGATAGACTACATATTAATCAACAAACGATTCCGCAATGCATTACTGACAACAAAAACCATGCCAGGAGCTGACTGCAATAGTGACCATGATCCACTCTGTGGAAAAGTTAGAATAAAACTAAAGAAAGCAGGCAGAAAAGTGAGAAACATCAAACTGAATACAGAACTTCTTAAAAATGACCAAGAACTGAGAGAACAATACAAATTTATTATAACAAATAGATACAATGCAATAGCAAAGATAAATAGTATAGATGAACAATGGGAAATGTTAAGAGATTCTATCCACCAAACTGTTAAGGAGATAATACCACCAAAAAAAGAAGCCCCTAAAAATAAATGGATGACAGACGACATCTTAGGACTGATGGACAAGAGGAGGAGGAGTAAAAATAATGAGAAAAAATATAACAAGATAAATAAAGAAATAAGACGCAAATGCAGAGAAGCAAAAGAAGTGTGGTTAAATGAGCAGTGCAGACAGATAGAGGACTCTCATATTAAAGATAGCAAAAACATGCACAAACGAATTAATGAACTCACAGGCAGGAAAACAAAATATACCACAGGATGCTTGAAATCGAAAGAAGATAAAATGTTAATGGGAAAAGAAGACATTGTGGACAGGTGGACAGAGTATATCAGTGAGCTATATGGAGGAGAAAGACCAGAATTAACACTAGATACTGAAAACTGTGAGGGACCACCAATACTTGAAGATGAAATCATAGATGCCATTAAACACATGAAGAAAGGAAAAGCAACTGGGCCTGATAATATAACAATAGAAGAAATAGAGGCACTAGAGGAGACAGGAATAAAAATAATAACCAAGTTGCTGAATGACATTTACAACAGTGGTTATATTCCCAGTGACCTGATTAAATCCACGTTTATACCACTACCAAAGAAACCAGGTGCAAAGGAATGTGACGACCACCGGACTATCAGCCTTTCATGTCACATAACGAAGCTACTTCTGAGAATAATTATGAGAAGAACAAGGAAAAAGATAAAAATTGAAATAGCAGATGAACAGTTTGGATTTGTTGAAGGAAAGGGAACACACAATGCCGTTTATGCTTTACGAACACTAACAGAAAGAGCTTTAGAAGTACAGAAAGATCTCTACTTATGCTTCATTGATTACACCAAGGCATTTGACAAGGTGAAACATAATGAAATTATTAAAATGCTTGAAGACATCAATATAGATGGCAAAGACCTGAGGATTGTAAAACATCTATACTGGCAACAAGAAGCAGCAGTTCGAGTTGAAAATAGAATTGGAAGATATCAACCTATAAAACAAGGGGTGCGACAAGGATGTGTACTATCTCCAGACCTTTTTTCTCTGTATAGCGAGAATATTCTAAGAACAATCATTGCAGAACCAGGCATAAAAATTGGAGGATACAATATTAACAACCTTCGGTATGCTGACGACACAGTACTGATAGCTGAGAACCAACAAGACCTGCAAAATATCTTGGATAAAGTTGCCAAAGAAAGTGAACAGAAAGGCCTTACTTTGAACATCAAAAAGACAGAGACTATGGTTATATCTAAGAAACAGAATCCACCAGCAAGCAGTATTAAATTAAACGGAACTATTCTAAAGCAGGTGCAGAAATTCAAATACCTTGGAGCAGTAATAACTTCAGATGGGAAATGCAGAACAGAAATTAGGAACAGAATAAGCCAAGCAAAGACTGCATTTCAGAGAATGAGAAACATATTACCCAACACATCCTTATCAATAAATGTTAGAAAACGAGTCCTAAAATGCTATATTGAACCTATCTTGTTATATGGAAGTGAATTATGGACAATAGGCAAGTCTGCACAAAAATCATTGGAAGCAGCAGAAATGTGGTTTATTAGAAGAATGTTGCGAATCCCCTGGACAGCAAAAATAACTAATGAAGAATGTATGAGAAGAGCTGGAGACACAAAAAACCTTGTCAAAAAGATAAGAGAGAGACAATGTACTTTCATAGGACATGCAATGAGAGGAGGGGGCATTGAAAATATTATAACAACAGGAAAAATAGAAGGAAGAAGATCAAGAGGAAGACCAAGAGAAATGATACTGGACAGTCTGACGGGATTGTGTGAGAGGAGATCACCAACTGAGCTGATGGCCTGCATGAAGGATCGCGTACTCTGGAGAAGCATAATAGCCAACGCCAGTCGGCATGGCACATGATGATGATGATGAGATATATGCCCAGTGATATGCTTAAATCCACGTTTATAGCACTACCAAAGAAACCAAGTGCAAAGGATGTGATGACCACCAGACTATCAGCCTCTCATGCCACATAACAAAGCTACCTCAGAGAATTATTATAAAAATTACAAGGGAAAAGATAAAAACGGAAATAGATGTTTGGATTTGTGGAAGGAAAAGAAACACACAATGCCAATTATTCTTTACGAACAATAACAGAAAGAGCTTTAGAAGTACAGAAAAATCTCTGCTTATGCTTCATTGATTACACCAAGGCATTTGACAAAGTGAAACATGATGAGAAAAATGCTTGAAAACATAAATATAGACAGCAAAGACCCGAGGATTGTAAAACATCTATACAGGAAGCAGCGATTCAGGTTGAAAATAAAACTGGAAAATATCACCCAATAAAACAAGGATTGTGGCAGGGGTGTGTACTATTTCCAGACCTTTTTCTCTGTTCAGCAAGAATATTCTAAGTATGATCATTGGAGAACAGGGTATAAAAGCAGGAGGATATAATATTAACAACCTTCGGTATGCTGATGACACAGAACTGATAGCTAAGAACCAACAAGACCTGCAAAATCTCTTGGATAAAGTTGCCAAAGAAAGTGAACAGAAAGGCCTTACTTTGAACATCATAGACTATGACTACATCAGAGACTATGATTATATCTAAGAAATAGAATCCAACAACATGCAGTATAAAATTAAATGGAACTATTCTAAAGCAGGTGCCAAAATTCAAATACTTTGGACAATAATAACTTCAGATGAGAAATGCAAAACAGAAATTAGGAGCAGAATAGGCCAAGCAAAGACTGCACTTCAGAGAATGAGAAACATATTATCCAACACATCCTTATCAATGAATGTTAGAAAACGAGTCCTAAAATGCTATATTGAACCTATCTTGTTATATGAAAAGTGAATCATGGACATTAGGCAGGTCTGCACAAAAATCATTGGAAGCAGTAGAAATTTGGTTTATTAGAATAATGTTGTGAATCCCCTGGATAGCAAAAATAACTAATGAAGAATGTATGAGATGAGCTGGAGAGACAAAAAATCTTGTCAACAAAAAAAAAAGAGAGATAATGTACTTTCATAGGACATGCAATGAGAAGAGGGGGCATTGAAAATATTATAACAAAAGGAAAAATAGAAGGAAGAAGATCAAGAGGAAGACCAAGAGAAATGATACTGGAAAGTCTGATGAGATGGTGTGAGAGGAGATCACCAACTGAGCTGATGGCCTGTATGAAGGATTGTGTACTCTAGAGAAGCATAATAGCCAATGCCAATCAGCAAGGCACGTGATGATGATGATGATGATGATGATGGACAAAATGACAGGAAGAAGCCTACTAGAATGGGAACCAGTCAGTTCACAAACATTACGAGGTAGAATCTATTCAAAATTCACTAAGAGAACCATCTTGCCATTCTATGCACCCAATGAACGGACAGAAGAACAGAAAGAGGAATTTTACATACGCCTCCAAGATCAGATAGATAAGACACCAGGTAAAGGAAGATTTCAATGCAAAGGTAGGAATGAACAACCAAGGATATGAACAATGCATGAGGAAACATGGCATGGGATCAAGGAATAGTAATGGAGAACGAATGGCAGACCTGTACAGAGAAAATGGACTAATTACAGAAGGTAAAGGTAAAATTCTCATTTCCGTGACATTAAGGCATATTGGGGAACACAGTGTTAGGCCCGTATTTTTCATGACCTTTGGCACAAGAAAGTGTGATGTGGTCAGTATCACGCCTGGCCGTTTTACCTTCACAGATTTCCCTGGCACCCATTTTTAGAGGCTGGGTGAACCCCGGGGACTTTTTGATGTGTACCAGAAAAAAATCCCACTGCTGGGACTGAACCCAGTACCACCTGATTAGCAAACCAAGCGCCTAACCACTCAACTAACCAGACCTCCAATTATAGGAGGTACACAGGAGAATTCACAAAACTACTTGGGTTTCACCAGATGGTAAAACCAGTAACCAAATAAATCATATAACATCAAGAAGAAACTGGAGAGAGTCACTTTGTGATATGAAGGTAATGAAAGGAGCTGATGTTGGAAATGACCACCAACTGCTGCTGGGTAAGATAAGACACATTGAGGAGAGTAAGGGGAGCAACAGAACAACCAATCTTCAACTCTCAATGCCTAAAGGATCCAACAATCAGAACACAGCTCACCCTAGAACTCACAAATAGATTCCAGGCATTAGCTGATGCAACAAATGAAACACTAGAATTCAAGAACTGTTTAATGAGGTCAGCCAGAGTAACCTTGGAAAATGTGAAAGATGACGGAAAGGCTGGACTTTGGATCAGTCATGGAAGTTAATAGAAGAGATCAATCAAATGCCGTGGCGTAGGCGATCATTTCTCTCCACAACTCCCTGTCTTTAGACTTGATTATGAGATCTGCCAGTGTCTCTTCTTCCTAGCCACACTGACAGCCCATCCAGTAACTTCTCTCTCTGTCTTCCTCTGTCTCTTCTTCCCTTGATTTTTCCAGTTGCCACAATGTGTTCCAATTTTCCTCTTCTCAGAAAATGTCCTATAAATCTCGCTTGTCTGGCAAGCTGTAATTTTTGCTGTAATTTGCCTTTTAACTCCAGCCTCTCTTAAGACTTCTTCGTTGGTTTTCTTGGCTGACCATAGTACCTTCAACATCTTTCTTATGAACCACATTTCCATGGCCTCCATTTCTCGCTGTACTCTCTTATTCCTGGACCATGTTTTACATCCATGAAACAAAATTGGCTCTATATATTGTCTTTTGTCTCTTCTTGCCTTTGTCTGCTAGTGTGTCTATATATTGCCCCTTGTCTCTTGTCACTTTCTTTGTCCACACAAACACACTAGCAGAAGAAAGTGAGAAGAGACAATATGTAGACACACTAACAGAAGAAGGTGAGAAGAGACAATATGTAGACACACTAACAGAAGAAGGTGAGAAGAGACAATATGTAGACACACTAGCAATAAGAATGTGAGAAGAGACAATATATACACACACTAGCAGAAGAAGGTGAGAAGAGACAAAATGTAGACACACTAACAGAAGAAGGTGAGAAGAGACAATATGAAGAAGGTGAGAAGAGACAATATGAAGAAGGTGAGAAGAGAAAATATATATAGAGACACTAACGGAAGAAGGTGAAAAGAGAAAATATATATAGAGACACTAGCAGAGGAAGGAGAGAAGAGACAAGAGACAATATATAGACATACTAACAGAATAAGGTGAGAAGAGACAAGAGACAGTATATAGTCATACTAACAGAATAAGGTGAGAAGAGACAATATATAGACATACTAACAGAATAAGGTGAGAAGAGACAATATACAGACATACTAACAGAATAAGGTGAGAAGAGACAATATATAGACATACTAACAGAATAAGGTGAGAAGAGACAATATATAGACATACTAACAGAATAAGGTGAGAAGAGACAAGAGACAATATATAGTCACACTAGCAGAAAATGGTGAGAAGAGACAATTTGTAGACACACTAACAGAAGTAGATGAGAAGAGAAAATATATAGACACACTAACAGATGAAGATGAGAATAGACAATATATAGACATGCTAGCAGAAGAAGGTGAGAAAAGACAGTAGACAATATATAGACACACTAGCAGAAGAAGGTGAGAAGAGACAATATATAGACACACTAGCAGAAGAAGGTGAGAAGAGACAATATATAGACACACTAGCAGAAGAAGGTGAGAAGAGACAGTATATAGACACACTAGCAGAAGAAGGTGAGAAGAGACAGTATATAGACACACTAAAAGAAGGTGAGAAGAGAAAATATATAGACACACTAACAGATGAAGATGAGAATAGACAATATATAGACATGCTAGCAGAAGAAGGTGAGAAAAGACAGTAGACAATATATAGACACACTAGCAGAAGAAGGTGAGAAGAGACAATATATAGACACACTAGCAGAAGAAGGTGAGAAGAGACAGTATATAGACACACTAACAGAAGAAGGTGAGAAGAGACAGTATATAGACACACTAACAGAAGAAGGTGAGAAGAGACAGTATATAGACACACTAAAAGAAGAAGGTGAGAAGAGACAATATATAGACACACTAGCAGAAGAAGGTGAGAAGAGACAATATATAGACACACTAGCAGAAGAAAATGAGAAGAGACAATATATAGACACACTAGCAGAAGAAGGTGAGAAGAGACAGTATACAGACACACTAAAAGAAGAACCCCAAGAAGCAACAGAAAAAGGAGACTAGGACAATATACTAAATTACCAAGACTCTGACCAGAGAATTTACAAGTGGAACCACCATTTTCCAGAGTAAACATGAAACCCCTCTTTGGAGAGAACAAGAACAACTTAACAGATGCGAAGAACACTTCCGGGGAACTCTCAATACACCAGACCCAGAAATAGAAGCTGACTTCCCACCAACATGCCCGCAAATTGAAATCAAGAAAGGTAAAACTGTACCAGTATAAGGGATGGAACTGTTGTAAAATCATGAGGGTTTTTCTCCAGTAACGTCCCTTGGTTTGCTCGATCAATCAAATTAATAATCTTATATCTTATATCCTTCCCGTGCCGTTAAACGTCACATAGGGCTCGTAGAGTAGTGCGCCAATTTTTCCTGTTTTCGGCGAGTCTTTCAACCTCATCATAGGATTTTATGCCTGTTAATTTGGCCTCTCTTAACAATGTCCTCTTCAGAGTTTCACGCGGTCTGCCTCTTTTTCTTTTGCCTGTTGTGTTCCACTTGATAGCTTGTTTTGGGATTCTCTGATCATTTCTTCTCATCAAGTGACCAACATATGTCCATCTCCTTTTCCTGATCACCCATGAGACTGGTTGTTAAGACAGATGACTGATTTTTTTTTTTTTAGACAACGAAAACAACAGGCCGTGACCCGGTGGTACTGCAAACCGGGCCCACCCGTAACGAGATGCGGACCTTACCCCTGGCAGTCAATGTGCAGGGCGGCCTCGAACACCTCGTTGGTTCCAAAATAACAAAGTGTACATTCTACAGAGCGCAGAACTACACTTTGATCTTAGCCAAAAGGCCGAGAAGCAGAGAGCTGTCAGATGACTGAACAACAAGCAGTCTATGATTGATCGAAGAAAAAAAAATGTGCTCAGTCTGAACCAGGCAAAAAGAATATTTTCTGAGATATTTGTCTGTATTGTGTTTGTAAGTTAGGTGTCTGTGTTGTATTTGTAATTTGATTGTCTGTGTTATGTTTATAAGCTAACTGTCTGTGTTGTGTTGTAAGTTAGAACATGGATTGACTGTTTTGATTGTCTGTGTTGATAAAAATGCAGAGAAGCAAGTTAGAAGATGGTTTGACTGTTTTAGTTGATAGGTTGTCTGTGTTGTGTTTGTAAGTTAGAAGATGGTTTGACTGTTTTAGTTGATATGTTGTCTGTGTTGTGTTTATAAGTTAGAACATGGTTTAATTGTTTTAGTTGATAGGTTGTCTGTGTTGTGTTTGTAAGTTAAAACATGGTTTGACTGTTTTAGTTGATAGGTTGTCTGCATTGTTTTTGTAAGTTAAAAGATGGTTTGACTGTTTTAGTTGATATGTTATCTGCATTGTGTTTGTAAGTTAGAAGATGGTTTGACTGTTGTAGATGATATGTTGTCTGTGTTGTGTTTGTAAGTGAGAACATGGTTTGACTGTTTTAGTTGATATGTAGTCTGCATTGTGTTTGTAAGTTAGAACATAGTTTGACTGTTGTAGATGATATGTTGTCTGCATTGTGTTTGTAAGTTAGAAGATGGTTTGACTGTTGTAGATGATATGTTGTCTGTGTTGTGTTTGTAAGTTAGAAGATGGTTTGACTGTTTTAGTTGATATGTTGTCTGCATTATGTTTGTAAGTAAGAATATAGTTTGACTGTTTTCATTGTCTGTGTTGTGTTTGTAAGTTAGAACAACATAGTTTGACTATTTTCATTATCTGTCTTGTGTTTGTAAGTTAGAACAATGTTTGACTGTTTTTTAATAAAGTTTATCTACATTCAACAAGCAACAATTTCATCGTCAGTTGAAATGACGTGAAGTGGGGCTTCTCATGCCTGTGAGATGAAATAATGAATTGGTGGGCTTGTACAAAACATGAGATGATAGTGTCCAGTGAGATGATAGTGTCGAGTGAGATGATAGTGTCCAGTGAGATGATAGTGTCCAGTGAGATGATAGTGTCGAGTGAGATGAGAGTGTCGAGTGAGATGATAGTGTCGAGTGAGATGATAGTGTCCAGTGAGATGATAGGGTCCAGTATGATAAAGTTAATCTTTTACGTCTAATGTGAATTTTTGTTTTCAACAAGGATGGTTCCATAAATTGTATGACTCTCTCTCTCTCCCTCTCTCTCTCTCCCTCTCTCTCTCTCTCTCTCTCTCACACACACACACACAAACACATTTATGCTTAATACTGTCGCGGTTTTGTACTGGATGTGATCAAAGTCGGCGTCGGTTATTTTTATCTCTAGCTTGGCGTCGGTTATTTTTATCTCTAGCTTGGTGTCGGTTATTGTTATCTCTAGCTCGGCGTCGGTTATTTTTATCTCTGGCTTGGCGTCGGTTATTTTTATCTCTAGCTTGATGTCGGTTATTTTTATCTCTAGCTTGATGTCAGTTATTGTTATCTCTAGCCTGGCGTCGGTTATTTTTATCTCTAGCTTGGTGCCGGTTACTGTTATCTCTAGCTTGGCGCCGGTTATTATCTCTAGCTTGGCGCCGGTTATTGTTAAACCTGTCTGACGGTCATTGTCTGGTCAGTTTGTCGCTTCGAAAGTTAAACCTGTCTGACGGTCATTGTCTGGTCAGCTTGTCGCTTCGAAAGTTAAACCTGTCTGACAGTCATTGTCTGGTCAGCTTGTCGTTGCGAAAGTTAAACCTGTCTGACGGTCATTGTCTGGTCAGTTTGCCGCTTCGAAAGTTAAACCTGTCTGATGGTCATTGTCTGGTCAGCTTGTCACTTCGAAAGTTAAACCTGTCTGATGGTCATTGTCTGGTCAGCTTGTCACTTCGAAAGTTAAACCTGTCTGACGGTCATTGTCTAGTCTGCTCATTGTTTCGAAAGTTAAACCTGTCTGACGGTCATTGTCTGGTCAGTTTGTCGCTTCGAAAGTTAAACCTGTCTAACGGCCATTGTCTGGTCAGCTCGTTGTTTCGAAAGAAAAACCTGTCTAACGGCCACTGTCTGGTCAGCTCGTTGTTTCGAAAGAAAAACCTGTCTAACGGCCATTGTCTGGTCAGCTCGTTGTTTCGAAAGAAAAACCTGTCTGACGGTCATTGTCTGGTCAGCTCGTTGTTTCGAAAGTTAAACCTGTCTGACAGTCATTGTCTGGTCAGCTCGTTGTTTCGAAAGTTAAACCTGTCTGACGGTCATTGTCTGGTCAGCTCGTTGTTTCGAAAGTTAAACCTGTCTGACGGTCATTGTCTGGTCAGCTCGTTGTTTCGAAAGTTAAACCTGTCTAACGGTCATTGTCTGGTCAGGCTAATCCACTCTGGTGACATTTGTTGAAAGATCCGCCGTCACAGGCTAAAATATGTACATAAGAACTTGACAAGAAGTGTCTCATTCACATGGAATTGTACATTTTATATATATATATATATATATATATATATATATAGTTGTGTAATAAAAAGTGGTTCAAACTAAACATATAAACTTGTGATGAAAAAGAAGTGTTTGCTAATGAGATACAATTTTGATGTGAGTGCAGATTAAAAAGCAGAAGACGTCATTGTTTCAAATATTTGTTTAGAGATTAAGCTGATATTCTGGACTCTGCCCGACGGCTTTCATCACTCCTTTCAGAGGCGGGAAAGGTCTGGCGGGTGATTACGGGGGAGTTGTATAAAGGTAAATTACATACACGTGAGATAATTTTTTTATTTTATACTGAAATGTGGATAAAAGCATGCAGCTTTGAAAGGACTGGGTTTAGGATTAGCCAGAGGATGGGCACAAAGGAGTTTTTTAACAACAGACACGTGACAGGTAAAGACCCTTGTCACGCCATGGTTTTGTTGCAGTTGTGAGGTAATGTTATGGTGATTCTTCACTTTCACTTACCTATGGGGGGAGGGGGGGGTTGCTGGAGTATAATTCCTTAATCTTTTGTTCGAAATGGTGGGTTTCGCGTCGATTACTTGGACAGAGTAAATATTTTGTACAACATGCAAAAAAGAAAAAAATATTAAAGTAGAGTCATTCATTAAGGACATTCCATAACTCTCTCTCTCTCTCTCTCTCTCTCTCTCTCTCTCTCTCTCTCTCTTTTATCTTAAACTGCTCTTACAGACACGGAATACAATTAATTGTTTTCTGAATAGTCCCGAAAATTTTGTTTAGTAGATAGTCATTTATAATGTATGTAATTATTTCTGTACTGAGTGAATGTTTAAGAGCGAAACGTAAATGTTATATTTTATTTTATGTCTCTCAGCTTCAATGTTAGTTATGTTTGTTATATGAACAGCATATTTGTAGAATGTCTGGAATAGAGTGAAAGATGTATGATAAAGGGCAGAATGTCAGACGGGCCTGCGTGCCCAATTCTTAACCCTTTTGAAATAAAGATCAATCAATCAATCAATCAATCAATATCTCTCTCTCTCTCTCTCTCTCTCTCTCTCTCTCTCTCTCTCTCTCTCTCTCTCTCTCTCTCTCTCTCTGATACTCTTTTTTTAAAACTTTATTTCTTGCAGGATTACGTCATAATTTTTTATTCCCTTTGTCGAAACAGATCTGAAAAATTTCTAAGACTAAACTTGCAGAAACTAAATCTAACTTTGTTCCTGCACGTCCACACCAAGTACCTGAACTCTGCGAGCAGGGCCAGTACCTCTCTCTCTCTCTCTCCTCTCTCTCTCTCTCTCTCTCTCTCTCTCTCTGTGTGTGTGTGTGTGTGTGTGTGTCCGTCCCCGACTGAGTTCTAGCTCTTCCCGTGCCACAGGAAGAAACGTGGAGGTTCAGTTATATGCCGGAATAAAACCGTGGGTCTTGATCTGTATAGGGGGTATAGTTGTAAAGTGGATGGAAAACTGTATTTCTTTGTACTTCCGTGTACTTATTATGTTTCAAAATATAACTAAATGTATGAAAATTTCATAAATGCAGAGTTTTTAGGGAAAAAGAAGTAATGCGATGTTTTTATACAATGATTGTGCCCAGCTCACCGTCGGCTAGGTCTAGATATGCACTACTTACCATCTGAGATGTCTAGATCTACTTGTCGATCTCGCATTGTGATTTCTGTGTTGCATTCTCGCTAAATTAATGTCTGAAATAACCTCCTAACTACTTCTCCAGTCGTCTAATATGTCTAGATCTACTTGGGATACATTCAAGAGCAGCGGGGTGGTCATAGGCCATGTCCATACCTCTATCTACATCATCAAAAATTGAACATTTTCGATGTTTCTCTTCCTTTTTCTCTCTCGGCATCGCTCGTAACTAAGAACTATTTCACCATTTTGAAAAGTGTCACCGGAAACGCGGACGAAATATGTACAATCTAAATGTTACACAGGTTGTTATAATAAGACAAACTAAGAGTCGCTATATCGACCATTGGCACAAATCGGAAAACCGGAAGGGTCACTACAGCGACCAAAGGCACGGGATGAGCTAGGAATAATATTTAACATAATAGCTTTGTATATGTCTATCTTTTGTACTATGTGTGCTTCTATTATGTTCCGTAGTGTTTGCTATACTGTCTGTGATTTTAGTACATTAGTAAAATATGTGCTCTTCTGTTTCTTTATGTTGTTCCTGCACAATAGACATAGTGCAGTATGTTGGGATCTGTGTGTTCCCTCTGTGTGGTGGGTGTCATGTTTTAAATAAGTCTAAATGTAATTTCTCTCGCTTTCGGTGTGATATTTCTAAGGTGTAAGTTTGTGAAAGTTTCTTTAAAGTCAAAGAGGCCGTATCTCCAACCTCTTTTGATCATGAGATGTAGTGGAGGTGCTTGGTTTCTGATTAAATTTTTGTAGATGCAATTTGTTTTACAGTGTATTAGTGTTTCGTTTCCAAGGATGGCCTGAATACAGGTTTTGTAGAATGGTGGTAGTGTGCCAAAATGGTGTGGCTGTGGTTTGATAGTCTGAGCCCAATGTAGTAGTGAGCTAGAGCGTGCTGCTTTGGATGTTTGATAATGCGGCCTACATGAATGATCCTGAGTGCTTGGATCTTTGTTTGTGTGTCTTGGAGGGCGATTCATCCGTGTAGCTTGTCCTGTATGAGAGTTTTATGTTTGATGCTGTATATGGTGTTTGTGAAGATGAAGCGTATGATCTGTTTGTTGATTTCGTGGATTATCTGTTGTGGGAGGGTCATGTACTGTAGTTATGTAGATTATTTTTGGAATAATGTAAATGTTCACTACTATGGTTCTACCGAATATCGTTGTAGTTTTATATTTGTATCTGTTTAGCATGTCTGTGATTTGTGTTACAAGTTTCTCCCATGTGGGTTTGTGTGTTTTGTTTGGATGTGATGGGAAAGTGGTACCATAAAGTTTTATGTTGTCTGTCTGTGTGAGGCTAAAGGGAAAATCCCTTTTATTCCGCAATTTGCCTATCCCCATTGTAAATGACTTCTGTCTGTTTAGTTTTGCTCCAATGGCTTTGCAAAACTCTGTGAATTTGTCAAGAATGTTCGTTATTGATATGTCTGTTGGTGGGAAGTAGACAGTGTAGTCTGCATAAGCAAGCAACTTTCTGTTTCCCCTCCTGGTATGGAAGTTCTTTTAATTGCTTTGTCCTGTCTGATTTTCTTTAGAAGTGGTTCTAGTATAGCAGAGGAGAGAGTCCTGTCTCACTGATCTAGTTAACCTGAAAGCCTCTGTAAGCGTATGGTTTACTAAGACTTTGCTCTCAGGCTTGGAATAGAGGATGTATATCCATTTTCTAAAGTAGCTCCCTATGTTGCAATAGAGTAATGTCTTGTGTAAGTATTGGTGTGACACTCTATCAAAGGCTTTTTCCTAGTCTAAGGAAAGAGCTGACGACTGGCAGTCCTTCTGGTGTGTGTAGTTTATAATGTCTCGTATGAAATGTGTGTGCTGATGTATGTTTCTGTTTTCTACACTACATTGTTGGTCTTCGTGTAAGAGTTTGTGCATGAAAAGTTTGAGCTTGTTGGTGGGCACCTTTGTGAGGATCTTGTACTCTACGTTTAACAGAGATATGGGCCTGTAGTTTTTGAGCTGTGTCTTGTCTGAATTGTCTTTGGGTATTAATGTAATGTATGACAGGCTTAGACTAGGTGGGAGTTCTTTGCGGTCAAAAGTTTATGTGAAGACATGTAAGAGAAGGGGACCTAAATAGGAAAGACGTGCTAGTAGAACTCTACTGTAAGGCCATCTGGTCCTTGTGACTTGTCTTTTTGCATTCCTTGTACTGTTTGCGCTAAGTTTTCCAGTGTTAGTGGTGTATCGAGTGTATGTCTGTCGGTGTCGCACAGCTGTTTAGAGTACTGCATGTATTTGTCTTGTATGTGTGTTTCTGTGTTCTCTTCAGTCTATAGGTTTTTATAATATTTTCTGAAAGCCTGTGTTATGTTTTGTATGTTTGTTTGTTGTCATCTAGGTCTGTTATCTCACCTTTTTGTCTGCTGCGTTGAATGTTTTGTTCTATCTCTAAATACTGCTTGGTGGGTGTTTCTTGAGTGATAGTGTTGAGTCTAGTCCTCAGTAGTGCACCCTGAAATCTATGTTGTCTGTGTTTGTCTAGTTCTTGTAGTGTGAGTAGAAGTGATGAGTTTTTGTTTACCTGCTTTGTTAGTCTGATTGCTTCTTCAATTATTTTCTCCTGTTTAAGTCTATCTATGTGTATCTGAGTTGACAGTATATGTCCTCTATCCTTTATTGTTTTCTTCAGTATTTCCCAGTGTTGCTGAGTGTTGTGTGCGGGTATGTCGTTTGTGAAAGTGTGAATAAGCTGTGTTATGTGATCTACAAATTGTTCGTTTCGGAGAAGTGTATTGTTAAATTTCCAATGTGGTGATCGTTCGAAAGGTCTATTTGTGTGTGTGTGTCGCGTTTACTGTTGTGACTATTGATTTATGGTCTACTGTAGGGTTCTTGTGAGATGTCTGGTTTGTGTTATGCGTTGAAGGTGCATAAATTCTATCTAGTCTGGTAGGTCTGCAATGGGAGTTGTTTTTGTGTGTGGTGTCTCTGCCTTGTGGATGTGTGTGTATGTATGTGTCCACTAAAATGTGTGTATTTATTATGTCTTGTAATATCTCTAGTTGATTTTTATCGTCTCTGCATGTTCTAAAATCTGGGCTGTAGCTTGATCTCCTACGATGTCTGCGTCAGACAGAACACAGTTAGTCTCCTCCTAGTACAGTGTTGTGTCCTCTCTACATAGTCTAAATCCTCATAGAACATTGGCTGATGAATATGGTTAGGTGGAGCATGTATGTTGACTATGGTGAATGTGTGTGTGTGGTTCGTCGCCTCTACTATGGCTATTCTCCCTCATCTATCTCTGTTGTTCTAACAATCTCCCGTCTGTCTGACGTCTGTAGTATTGCTACTCCCGACCCCGAATTTTGTATGGCCAAGCTAAAACATGAGAGTCTAAGGCCTAATTGTGTAGTGATTTGTGCTCGTGTCTGTCTGTATGTTTGTTTCCCGTTTGAGAATGAAATCTGGTTTGCGTGTTTGTATCATGAGGCAATATGTTGTAGTTTTTTTTCGTATGCCTCTAGTGTTAATGCTTAAGATTCTAATTTCCTTATACATTTCTTACAAAAAAAAAAAAAGATTGTAAATCTTGTCTTGATCTGTTTCAACAATGGAAACAAATTCTACATACTTTTTGGGTTGTAATCCAAGTTGGTGCCTTGTCACACAATGAAATCCGCGTGAAAGTTTGGTCCTACTAGGACACTTGAACTCAGCCACTTTGATCTTAGCCAAAAGGCTAGTCGATAGATTGTCTGTGTTGTATTTTTAAGCTAGAACTTGGTTTGACTGTGTTAGTTGATAAGTTGTCTGTTTTCTATTTATAAGTTAGAACATGTTTTGACTGTTTTAGTTCACAGGTTGTCTGTATTGTGTTTGTAGGTTAGAACATGGTTTGTGTGTTTAGATTGCCTGTGTTGAGCTTGTAAGTTGGAACATAGTTTGAGTATTTTAGTTAACAGGTTGTCTATGTTCTATTTGTAAGTTAGAACATGGTTTGATTGTGTTAGTTTATAGATTTTCTGCATTGTGCCTGTAAGTTAGAACATGGTTTGATTGTGTTAGTTTATAGATTTTCTGCGTTGTGCCTGTAAATTAGAACATGGTTTGATTGTGTTAGTTTATAGATTTTCTGCATTGTGCCTGTAAGTTAGAACATGGTTTGATTGTGTTAGTTTATAGATTTTCTGCATTGTGCCTGTAAGTTAGAACATGATTTGATTGTGTTAGTTTATAGATTTTCTGCGTGGTTTGACTGTTTTGAGTGTCTGTGTTATGTATGTATATTGGAACATGGCTTGTGTGTTTTAAGTAGTCTGCAATGTGTTTTAAGTTAGAACATGGTTTGACTGTTTTATTTCATAGTTTGTCTGTGTTCTGTTTGTAAGTTAGAACAACTTTGATTGTTTTTAGTGTCTGTGTTGTGTTTGTAAGATGGAATATGGCTTGTGTGTTTTATTGGTTAAGTAGTCTGCATTGTGTTTGTAAGTTAGAACATAGTTTACTGTTTTAGTTGATAGGTTGTCTGTGTTGTGTTCGTAAGTTAGGACATCATTTGACTGTTTTAGTTTAAAGATTGTCTGTGTTGTTTTTAAGTTAGAACATGATGTGACTGTTTTGATTGTCTGCATTGTATTTGTAAATTAAAAGATGGTTTGACTGTTTAAGTTGATAGATTGTCTGTGTTGTTTGAATGTTAGAACACGAGTTGGCTGTTTTGTTTGCCTGTGTTGTGTTTGTAAATTGAAACATTCTTTGACTGTTTTAGTCGATAGGTTGTCTATGTTGTATTTGTAATTTGGAATAAGGTTTTAGTGGTTAAGTTGTCTTCGTTGTGTTTGTAAGTTAGAACATAGTTTGACTGTTTTACTTGATAGGTTATCTGCATTGTATTTGTAAGTTAGAACATGGCTTGAATGTTTTAGTTGATAGGTTATCTGCATTGTATTTGTAAGTTAGAACATGGCTTGAATGTTTTAGCTGACAGATTGTCTGCAATGTGTTTGTAAGTGAGAACATGGTTTGACTATTTTAGTTGATATGTTGTCTGCGTTGTGTGTGTAAGTTAGAATATGGTTTGATTCTTTTGATTGTCTATGTTGTGTTTGTAATTTGGAACAATGTTTGACTGTTTTAGTATTTAAGTTGTCTTCATTGTGTTTGTAAGTTAGAACATGGTTTGACTATTTTAGTTGATATGTTGTCTGCGTTGTGTGTGTAAGTTAGAATATGGTTTGATTCTTTTGATTGTCTATGTTGTGTTTGTAATTTGGAACAATGTTTGACTGTTTTAGTATTTAAGTTGTCTTCATTGTGTTTGTAAGTTAGAACATGGTTTGACTGTGTTATTTGATAGATTGTCTTTGTTGTGTTTGTAAGTTAGAACATTGTTTGACTGTTTTAGTTGATAGGTTGTCTTTTTTTTTGTAAGTTAGAACATGGTTTGGTTCTTTTGTTTGTCTGTGTTGTGTCTGTACGTTGGAACATGGTTTGAGTGATTTAGTGGTTAAGTTGTCTTCATTATGTTTGTAAGTTAGTACATGGTTTGACTGTGTTAGTTGATAGGTTGTCTGTGTTGTGTTTGTAAGTTAGAGAACATGGTTTGACTGTGTTAGTTGATAGGTTGTCTGTGTTGTGTTTGTAAGTTAGAGAACATGGTTTGACTCTGTTAGTTGATAGACTGTCTCTGTTGTGTTTGTAAGTTAGAATATGGTTTTACTGTTGTGATTGTCTGTGTTGTGTTTGTAAGCTGGAATATGGTTTTACTGCTTTGATTGTCTCTGTTGTGTATGTAAGTTAGAACATGGTTTGACTCTTTTAGTTGATGGGTTGTCTGTGTGTGTTTGTAAGTTAGAATATTTTTTACTGTTTTAGCTGATAGGTTGTTTTGCCTTTTTTTTTTTTTGGACATGGAAAAGAATCAGTATAACAGTATGGGGGGAGGGGGGAATTTGAAGATAGAAAGTTATATAAGTGATCTTGGAATTGAAAAGCTGGGAAAAACAAGGTTATGTCCTACAGAGTTGGTAGCTAATTGTTTACATTTCATTCCCCCTTAACTCAGTTGCTTGTGTGTCACAGACTGGACATGTAGCTCAGAGAATGAGAGAGTGATCAAGTAAGCTAAAGTTAGACTTTTGGTAGTCAGTCTGTGTCTTAGTTTTGTTGGGGTAGGATGTATTTTTTGTAGTGTAGAATAGGGAACTTGGTATGTGGTAGAATTCTGTTGGCACTGAACTGCTTTCTTCCCACACACTCGATTTTAATATAAGTATACAAATTACATGAGGAAAAAAATGGAGAAGGAGAGAGATATATAAAGAAAGGGGAGGAGTGAGAGACAGAGAGGGAAGGAGAGAGAGATATATAAAGAAAGGGGAGGAGTGAGAGACAGAGGGAAGGAGAGAGATATATAAAGAAAGTGGAGGAGTGAGAGACAGAGAGGGAAGGAGAGGGGGATAAAGAAAGTGGAGGAATGAGAGACAGAGAGGGAAGGAGAGGGGGATAAAGAAAGTGGAGGAGTGAGAGAGATAAATAAAGTGGAGGAGTGAGAGAGATACAGAAAGTGGAGGAGTGAGAGACAGGGAGGGAAGGAGAGAGAGAGTGAAACAACTGAGATGGAGATGAAGAGAAAGAATGGAGGAGAGACAGGCAATACAGATAGGGAGGGAGAGAGAGCAGAGAGGAAGAGAAAGAATGAGAGATAGACAGACAGCAATACAGAGAGAGAGAGAGACCAGAGAGGAGAGAGAGAAAATGAGGGACAGCCAGACAGCAATACAGATAGAGAGGGAGAGAGAGCAGAGAGGAGAGAGAGAAAATGGACAGCCAGACAGCAATACAGATAGGGAGGGATAGAAAGCAGAGAGGAAGAGAAAGAATGAGAGAGAGAAATAAAGGAAGAAAGAGACGGAGAGAGAGAGTGACAGACAGAGAGGGAAGGAGAAAAGGGAAACGTGCAGGAGCAGCATTACATGGAACTTTCACTGGTATACTTCCATACATGGAACTTTCACTGGTATACTTCCATACCTGTATGGCACAGGATAATGTTTTTTTAACTAGTCACCATTGTTGTACAAGACTTGATTTAAATGTAGTAACATGCTGGAATTATTATTCATTGTTTTCCTTGTGCCACAGATATCAATGTAGTAGGATACTGGAATTATTATTCATTGTTTTCCTTGTGCCACAGATATCGATGTAGTAACTTAACGGGTAGAAAACAGCTGACAATTTCAGCAGCCTCCGCCATGTAATATTTTTTTAACGTTTGGAAAGTTACAATTTTTTAAAAGTAACTTTGCAATTATTATCTTCATTTTTTCCCCTGTGAACAGTAGTGAAAGTTTTGTGAGGATGATTTTTTCCGATTGTGTGAATATGAGATCGGCCATAGAAAGCTGATATTGTGTTTTCGGTCAAAGCTTCACCGTGTCCAGCTGTTATAGAGAATTGTGTCTTTACTGAGGCCTTGCACAAATATAGTTCTTGGGGACAACTGTGTCTTTACTGAGACCTTGAACAAATATAGTTCTTGGGGACAGTTGTGTCTTGGCCAAGATCTTGAACAAATATAGTTCTTGGGGACAATTGTGTCTTTACTGAGACCTTGAACAAATATAGTTCTTGGTGACAATTGTATCTTTACTGAGACCTTGAACAAATATAGTTCTTGGGGACAGTTGTGTCTTGGCCAAGATCTTGAACAAATGTAGTTCTTGAGAACATTTATGTATTTACTGAAGCCTTCAACAAATATAGTTCTTGGGAACATTTGTATATTTACTGAGGCTTTCAACAAATATAGTTCTTGGGAACAATCGTGTTTTGGCTGAGACCTTGAACAAATATAGTTCTTAGGGACAGTTGTGTCTTGCCTAAAACCTTGAACAGATCATTTTTTGTCCTTTTTTTTTATGGAAATAAATCTTACAGTAACACAGTGATCTTTGCAAGGATGATGGCTATTTTACTGCCAAATTTATTGTTTATTTAAGCTTTATAATACCGTGACAAATATGTTTATATAAGGTTCATAATACCTTGACAAATATGTTTATATAAGCTTCATAATACCATGCCAAATATTAATAGTACTATTACAGTGAAAATGTGTTTTTTTTTCTCTCATAGCTTTCATCTTCCATTCCATTCCTAGTGTCAGTTGTTGTCTTGTGCTTGTTCACCTTCTGTTCACTTACCGATCAAAGCTTATTCATGTCAGAAATACTGATATGACCTGGAATGTAAGAGAGACTATAAAATGACATTTTTTTACAAAGTCTAATAATAATCGCAGTGTATAGATTAACCCAGGGCTTCTTAACTGGGTTTAGACTGAACCTCAGGATTCGAAAAGAAATGGCAGTAGTTTCTGCGAGAAATCACTATTTTTAAAAAATCCGTTTATAAACCAATCTTCTTCTTATATCTTATATCCTTCCCGTGCCGTTAAACATCACATAGGGCTTGCAAGGTAGTTCGCCAATTTTTCATGTCTTTGGCGAGTCTTTCAACCTCATCAAGCAATTTTATGCCCGTTAATTTGGCCTCTCTTAACAATGTCCTCTTCAGAGTTTCACGCGGTCTACCTCTTTTTCTTTGGCCTGTTGTGTTCCACTTGATAGCTTGTTTTGGGATTCTCTGATTGTTTCTTCTCATCATGTGACCAACATATGCCCATCTCCTTTTCCTGATCACCCATGAGACTGGTTGTTGTTCAGACATCTGTCTTATCTCTGCATTGTTCTTGAATTTGTTCCACTTGATGCAGAGTATTTTCCTTAGGCATTGGTTTTCAAAAGAGTCTAATTTCTTGTCTATTTCTTTAGTTGTTTTCCAGCTTTCGCATGCATAAATGAGGGTGGATATTACATTTGAATTGAATAGTCTTAACTTGGTTTTTGTGCTTATAACTTTTGAATTCCATATGTTCTCAAGATTCTTGAAGATCAGTGCTGCTTTTGCAATTCTAATTCTTACTTCCTTTCTAGTGTCACCATCCTGGTCTATGTAGCTGCCAAGTTATGCAAATTGATTGACTTCTTCAATATCTGTCCCCTCTTTGTGTATTTTTCCATTTTGATTAATGGGAATTTTTATTATTTTTATTTTGTCCTTGTTAATTCCAAGTCCTATTTTGCTAGCCAGTGAAGACAGGATATGTTTTTTCTTGCATGGAATTCACATTGTTACTGATAAGAGTTATGTCATCAGCAAAATCAAGATCTTCTAGTTCGGTCCCATGTACCCAGTCAATACCTATGTTACTTGTTCACCATTTTTTCATTATTAAGTCTATTGTAATTTCAGAGAGCAAAGGAGACAGTATACATCCTTGTTTCACACCTGTTTCAATCACGAACCATTCACTCATCCCTTCTTCTGTTTTGACCGCACAAACGTATCCATTGTAGAAGTCCTTAATGATGTTGACAATTTTAGATGATATTCCATCTCTCTCTCTCTCTCTGAACCTTAAGTGCCCAGGGCACATGGGGCTTCTGCAAGGGTTTTCCACAAATGCCTGTCCTTTGCCTTTTTTTCTCCTCTTGCCCAGGTGAGCCCTTGAAGCAGAATCACGGCGCCACTGAAGCAGAATCACGGCGCCACTAAAGCAGGATTCCCCTTACAAGGAGACTACTGGTTTGATTGATTCTTCTTGTGGAGTACAGTTTCAACTTATAAGTTTCTTCTTGTTGCTGGTGTTCTAACCATCACCTAATTTTCTGTATTATACACTAAGAAAATACAACAAGACACCCAGGCTTTCCACTCCACAAAATTAGTACGAATACAACAACTTGAACATAACTTGGCAGTCTTCCGACCAAAACAAACTGGTCAACAATGAGAATTTCCACAAAGCCGATTTGGTGTAGTTTATCATCAGACAACACACATTTATTACAGAAATTCACAGCAACAAATGCCCGGCGTGAAATATCTACGCCACATGGGCAAGGAAAACCTTACAATGATTTATTCATACCAAAAACCATACTTACAGGCTTACCAAGGACTGCAGCCACACAGAAAAAACAAACTAAACTAATTCTGACAACAAGACTCGCTCTACCCCATTCTCGTTCGCCCAACACGTCCATCCAGTTCAAAGTTCCACACATAGACTGCCTAACGACCGGCTTTTTTCACACGGAACTTTTTAACGACTTCTTTGCACACGTACTTTCCTAATGACGTAGTCTACGCAACACAATTATTAGCAATACACAAAAACTCTCTGAACAGAATGGCTATTCTGTTACAGAATATCTCCCCACCCCCTAAAGGTAGATATTTGGCCATCAAATATCTCCAACCAAACAAAAAAAAATTGCGAACTTGCACAGAAAACTCTCACGAACTGTGAGCGATAACAATGAATTTAAAGCTGAATATGCAGCTACAAAAAAAAAATTTCATGCACCCACAATTTGTACAAATTAAGTACGTTAAACATTTGTGGTGCAAACATAAATATACATATATTTACAACATTTTTAATACTGAGTTCTGTGAACTACACCATCTATTTCTACTGCCATAGAAATAGGATAGAAGCAAAGGATGAACTCCTTTTTCGAAGAACACTACCCAACTAGTGTCTATTATGCTTTTCTTTATACCTAGCCAACGGAACACTTTCCGAACTCGAAGAAGAGTTAATTCCTGAAGGGGCCACCACGGATGTGGGCCCATCCATACCAGAAAGGGGAGTACTCTGCGTCCCCAATCGAGCCGTCGCCCTTTTATAGAGCTCCTGAAGGGGAACAGGGGCCTCTGAAGAGGATCCATCCCGTTCATTTCGAACATCCCTCAAAAGGTGTGAGAGGGGATCGCCAATCCCTCCTGTGTGTGTTTCACCATGACCGACATCAGATTCAACGTTGTCGGCATCGCTACCGCTGGAATCTGTTCCTTCCTCGATAGGTGGAAGAACAAATCGCGCCGAACGCAAACCATACAATTTATTCGAAGGAGGCTCCCTCCACTGAACCTCCACCTTGTGTATATCATTTGCATGAACCGAGTGGGTTCTCCCGTCAGCCTGGTTCTTGATCAGGAAGGTAACCGGAGACAAACGCTTCACCACCGTATAAAACGGGGCCCACCGCGCATCTAACTTAGAATGGCGTGCATGGATTCTATACGCTACACTGTCTCCCACTGAAATGTTTGGCATCTCCGCACGTTCATTATAGCTCGCTTTCTGTCTGGAGCGAGACTTATTTAACTGGCGAAATACTTGAAGGAACGTACGGTGCTGTTGCATCAACCTGATCTCCGTAGGGTCCTCCCCATAGTACTTAACATGGGGGCACAACAAATTATCCAGGGGCAACCAAGGGTGCCGGCCGTATAAAAAGAAGAAGGGAGACACCCCAGTACTTTCATTGACGTTCATACGAATGGCCCCCACTGCCATTGGTAAGAACACATCCCACATCTGTGGAATCTCGTGCACATGCTTGGACAAAATGTCAAGGAGGGTGCGATGCATCCTTTCATTCCTGGCGTTGCTCTGTGGGTGATACAACGCCGTAGTAACGTGTTGAACATGGAGCTGTTTGAACAGGTGGCTCAAGGAATGATTCACAAACTCAGCCCCATTGTCCGTTACCACTACAGATGGCGTGGAGTGACGCGGGATTATCCGCTGCAACAATACCTCAGCCACCGTGTGGGCTGTCCTGTCTGGTACTGGGAAACATTCGGGCCATAGGGTTAGCCAATCAACGACATGAAGGATGTATTTATTTCCAGCCAAGGTCAGCGGATAGGGACCTGAGAAATCCAGCGAGATCTTCTGAAACGGAAAGCACGGAATGTCTGTCTCTTGCAGCGGTGCATTCTTGTGCAGAATATTGCGTTCTCGACAACGGCCACAAGACTCTACATGTTGGTAGCAATCCTGAAACATGTTGGGCCAATAATAACGAGAAGCCAACGCAGAGTACACCTTGTCTCGACCCATATGTCCATTTTCTTCATGGAATTGTAACAACATATGAGATCGGAGATGGCTAGGAACGTACAATCTCAATCGTGCCTCTGGTTCATCAGGCTTAGAAAGAAAAAACACTCTGTCCTGATGTAACATGAAGTGCTTAGACTTCGGGGCGCTAGGTCCCGCTGCTTCAAGAGACGCCCTGATTTTGGCGATTTCAGGATCTCGTCCCTGCTCAGTCACCAGATCAAAGCGATCCATGTCAAGGAGGGGTTCCTCAGATTCCGTATCGGAGGGAATAAACCCTCTGTAGTAATCCAATGGATAGCGATTTGCATTTATCACCGCGATCTCTTTGGCATTTTCACAGAGCTCCTCATCTTCCGTAACGACCAGAGGTTCTGGATTATTTATCCGGGAAAGTAGGTCAGCCGAAAAATTTCGACAACCTTTGATGTATTGGAACTCCATATCCAAGCCGCAGAGATTCAACATCCATCGCTGCACCCTGGCATTCTGAATCTCCTGTTTGCTGATAAATGCGTCCACCAAGGGTCTATGGTCAGTCTTCACAGCGAAATGTCTATTCGCCAGAAAATATCTCAACTTCTGCGTGGCGTAATGGACAGCATACGCTTCTCTCTCGAAAGTAGACCACTTAGTCTGCGAGCGCGACAGCTTCTGCGAAAGAAAATATAAGGGCTCTTCAACTGAGAGTCCATCAGAAGAGGAAGCTGTCTGCACCAAACAGGCTCCAACCGCAACATTGGAAGCATCTGTATACAATGTAAGTGGCTTATGCAAGTCAGGATGCGAGAGAAGCGGTACTTTCGCAAGGCGATCCTTCAAAGACTCGAACGCCATTTGACAGACTGGAGACCATTTGAACCTATGACCCTTCTTGGTGAGGTCCACTATGGGAGCCACAATCTCCGAAAAGTGGGGAATGAAACGTCGATAGTAACTGCACGTCCCCAAAAAAGAGCGCACCTCCTTCACATTCAAAGGAGACGGCATGTCGGCAATGGCTCTGACCTTCTCAGGATCAGGAGATATGCCTGACTGGCTGATGACATACCCGAGATACTTTGTCTCAGAGGCCGCAAAGTGACATTTGGATGGTTTGAGCTTGACCTGGTGCTCGCGCAATCGGTCGAATACCGCCTGAAGATCGCGAACATGGTCTTCGATCGTTCCATCAGTGAACACCAGTATATCGTCAATATAGGCTTGTGCAAACTTGCCTAAGCCCTGTAATACTGTGTCCATGAGTGCGACAAAGGTAGATGGTGCCCCTTTTAAACCAAAGCTCATGTAATTAAAACAGAAAGAACCAAGATGACAGCTAAAAGCTGACTTCTGCTGAGCGTCCTTGGACAAGGGAATACACCAAAAGCCACAACGAGCATCCAAAGTGCTGAAAAATTTGGCTTTGCCTATCGTGCTCAGGATGTCCTCAATGCGTGGCAATGGATATGACAATGAACGGGTCACCGCATTGAGTGCACGGTAGTCGCAGCAGAAACGATGGGTACCATCTTTCTTAGTCACCAAGACAACTGGTGATGACCACTCTGAGATCGTGCGAGAAATTATTCCGTCACGCAACATATTCTCGACGGCCCTCTCTATCACCTCTCTACTCGCCAACGGAGTGCGGTAGGGTTTCCTGGAGATTGGCGGATGATCGCCTGTATCAATCTCCATCTGCACTGTCGAGGTATGCGATATCTCGGAATCAGTCAAGGCAAAGACATCCTTGTTCTGTGTCAACAACCTGGATATTATGTCCTTGTGCACTTCAGGGCACTGAACCTGTCGAACGATAGTCTCAGAACGACTGTCAGGTGTTGTCTCCTCAGTACCAGAAGCTGCTGGATAGAGTCAACTGACTCCGTGAATGGTGTCAATTTTCCAAAACACATCCACGTCTGAGCTCGATGTGTTTACTAGAATGATTAATTACTGTCAACACGGGATAGCGATTAGTGTGGAGCTCACATACTGAGTCTACCAACTCTATCTCCGGCTGGGACAGTAAGAATGGTGTCTCAAGACCCTGAACCATATAAGAATTGCCAGATGGAAAATATGGTTGGGCTTTCAGTTTAAGAGGAATAAGATTGACGGAACGTGGAGAAAGAAGAGAAGAACGCTGGACACGAAGAATAGAAGCAATGTGTGCATCTAATTCTAAAGGAATCATCTTGTTATGTATGTTTAGTGTATTAGAATTGTAATGATGACAGCACCAGAACGAGACAAAAAATCACGCCCCAGAATGGCGGAACGGTTCATGTTGCGAACCACATAAAAGCAATGAGAAACAGTGACACCAGCAATAGAAATAGGTAGGTAAACTCTGCCAAGTACTCTCATGGAAGCTGCAGTAACAGTCTGCAGAGTAATTCTAGCGGGCAAGAGCTTAGGAGCAGAACGTAAGGATCTGTATACAGAATCCTTGATAAGACAGACACTAGCTCCTGTGTCTAACAATGCTCGAATTCGAAAAGTATCAACAGAAACAAGGACAGAAGTAGGAGTCGGGGGATTCGCAGCCACCGAGCGTAGTGGTGTCGCATGCGAAAATGAGACAGAGTGTTTGGCAGATCTAGATGGTGTAAAGATACGGTCGGACACATGGGAGCTATTCATGCGCCGACTTGTCAGTTTAAATGTACACGATCCTTCCTTTCACTCTGCTTACAAAATCGGGCTATGTGACCTCTCCTTCCACAGTTATAACAAGATCTAGTTTCTTGTGGTAGTGTACTCGCAGGTTTAGCCTTCCTGGTATTCGATCTCCGGTGGTCTATCCTACCCGCTTCGAAGTGTGAAGACGTCCGTCGAGAGTTCTCCTGATGAGAGACTAACTGTACTCTCTGCGAATCCACACAAGGAGACTCTCTGTGTGTCGTCACCTCACCGGACGGTCGAGAACCTGCAATGAAAGCTTGTCGGGAACTACAACTAAGATTCACCGACTTCATGAGGTCATTTTCTTGTAAGGTTAAGTCCACCGCCTGTGAAAACAGAACAGGTTTATCTCTTAATAATTTTGATTTCAATGCGCGAGAAAGTAGTGCATCTACAAACGACTGCACCATTTGCCTCTGCGCCAGCGGAGTTACCCATTCCGCCTCAGAGTAAGCAACTCTGGCTGCCTCACTGATGCGATCAGCCAGCGCTTGAATGGGCTCTCCAGGAGACTGTCGAGTAGAGGCTAGCGTATGCCAGGCCTCCTGAGGAGTCTGCAGCACCCCATATCGTGCTAATAAAACAGATACGAACTCCTCCCATGTCTCTTGAATCTGGAGTCGCTGTTTGACGAACTCTGCCAGGGAACCTGTGGTGCGTAAATACACCAAGTTCTTCTTACTGGGCACATCATCATTCCGCATGTCCATAATCTTATTAATCTCATCCAGCCATGGTTTCAATTTTGCTGGGTCCCCGTCGAACTTTGCTACAGCTGACATGACGTGGGAAAACCTCAAGTCATTGCTGACTTGGGACAGGGTATCTTGTAATAACCCCAGCAAATCTGACGTGGATGGAGCTGAAGCCATTGTGCGTCTATCCGTAGTGCACTCTACTTATTGTTAGTATATATCACTGGAATCAATACAATGCCACCATATACAGTAATGTCAACAATTATTCAAAACAATGGCATATCAATTATTCATTATCATGCACTAATGCCATCCAACTAATAACCATAGAAAAGAAAATCAATTAAATACCATACCACGCACTAACTAACTACACTGAAGTCCTAAGTTAAATGAAAAGCCACAAGAAGTCTATGTACTGTTCCAAATATCACCACTAAAATCAATGTTCAATAAAGTCCCGCTAATAACACTGGAGAAGAATGTCCTACAATGTCTATTCCAAATATAAGTGAATCTACAATGTCTGAAATCCTACACCACACATAAAGAAGCACAAACAACGACTGTCCATGTATCAATGTCCACTCCTGTCTATCTGCCGAAATTGTGGAAAACAGTTAATTTTGTCAACATGTTACCTCCCCTGTCCGGATGGAGTTGGTTGAGAAGTAAATGTCGCTTGGAACAACTGCTCTAGTTGCTCACCGGATAGTAGTTCAGGTTCAGTCTCACTGGACTTGATTGCAGGCACAGGTAAGCGTCAGTAGCTGCATTGCCTAGGACCCAGGACTAGATGTGACACAAGCTTTCGGGCAGGCTGGACATCATCGCCGTTTTGAATAACTTCTACGATAACTGTCTCTGACACTAACAAAAATACTATTCCCTAACCAAAACTTGAAAACCACTAACGAAACATACTAGCAACACACAACTGTGGGCTAGAAAAAACGTGCATGAACTGTTAAACATGTAAACAAACACACTGGACGTGACAAGTGGCCTGATACGGCACCACTGAAGCAGAATCACGGCGCCACTGAAGCAGAATCACGGCGCCACTAAAGCAGGATTCCCCTTACAAGGAGACTACTGGTTTGATTGATTCTTCTTGTGGAGTACAGTTTCAACTTATAAGTTTCTTCTTGTTGCTGGTGTTCTAACCATCACCTAATTTTCTGTATTATACACTAAGAAAATACAACAAGACACCCAGGCTTTCCACTCCACAAAATTAGTACGAATACAACAACTTGAACATAACTTGGCAGTCTTCCGACCAAAACAAACTGGTCAACAATGAGAATTTCCACAAAGCCGATTTGGTGTAGTTTATCATCAGACAACACACATTTATTACAGAAATTCACAGCAACAAATGCCCGGCGTGAAATATCTACGCCACATGGGCAAGGAAAACCTTACAATGATTTATTCATACCAAAAACCATACTTACAGGCTTACCAAGGACTGCAGCCACACAGAAAAAACAAACTAAACTAATTCTGACAACAAGACTCGCTCTACCCCATTCTCGTTCGCCCAACACGTCCATCCAGTTCAAAGTTCCACACATAGACTGCCTAACGACCGGCTTTTTTCACACGGAACTTTTTAACGACTTCTTTGCACACGTACTTTCCTAATGACGTAGTCTACGCAACACAATTATTAGCAATACACAAAAACTCTCTGAACAGAATGGCTATTCTGTTACACCCTCTATTGTTCAGCATCCTCTCTGTTGTTCTTCTCCATGTCTCTTTTGGTCTACCCTTACTTCTGTTCCCCTGCGGTGTCCATCTTAGTGCTGTTTTTGGTAATGAGTTATCAGTCATTCAGAGCACATGTCCCAACCATCGCCAGCGTCTTTCCTCAATAATTGCTGTCAGTGGCTTCATCTGCATCTCTGCCAACAAGATGTTATTTCTTATGGTGTTTAAAGTCTATGAAGTTCAGTATTAATGGTTTCTGCTTCTCAATATGTTCTTCAAGTATTATTCATAGAATAAAGATCTGGTCGAGACAGTTTCTCCCTTTTTGAAATCCTGCTTGTTCTTCTGTCATTGCGGTATCCACTATATTTAAGTCTATTCAAAATGACCTTGCAAAATACTTTTGATGCAACTGATAGTAAGGTTACCCCTCTCCAATTGTTACAGTCACTAAGGTTGCCTTTTTTTTTGGTATTTTAACAATATTCCTTTTTTTCATTTAGAAGGGACCTTTTCTTCTTTCCAAATAGTTAAACATTCACTGTAGTTGTCTCATGTTGTCACTACTGATAGCTTTTAGCATTTCGGGTGTTATTTCATCTTCACCTGCAGCTTTTTTATTAGCCATTAGATTCACTGCTGTTTCAGTTTCATGCAATTTAATTTCATCTAGGTTGACCAATGCACAAAAATAAATGTAATTTTCTGCTTATAATAATACAGACAATTATTATTGTATCATTTTATTTTCGCCACTTGGTGGGTATTGACCAAAATTGTTTTTACCTGAGTCACAAAATGACAATTTTTCTCTTTGAAAAGCAGGTAGAAATGTCTATAATCTTCATAGTTACTACTTGTTCATAGGAAAAAATGTCTAGAACCTTCATAGCCACTACTTGTTCACAGGAAGAAATGTCTATAATCTTCATAACCACTACTTGTTCACAGGAAGAAATGCCTAGAATCTTCATGGCCACTACTTGTTGGCAGGAAATGTCTAGAACGTTCATAGCCATTACATGTTCATAGGAAAAAGTGTATAGAATCTTCATAGCCACTACTTGTTCATAGGAAAAAGTGTATAGAATCTTCATAGCCATTACTTGTTCATAGGAAAAAGTGTATAGAATCTTCATAGCCACTACTTGTTCATAGGAAAAAGTGTATAGAATCTTCATAGCCATTACTTGTTCATAGGAAAAAGTGTATAGAATCTTCATAGCCACTACTTGTTCATAGGAAAAAGTGTATAGAATCTTCATAGCCACTACTTGTTCACAGGAAAAAGTGTATAGAATCTTCATAGCCATTACTTGTTCATAGGAAAAAGTGTATAGAATCTTCATAGCCACTACTTGTTCATAGGAAAAAGTGTATAGAATCTTCATAGCCACTACTTGTCATAGGAAAAAGTGTATAGAATCTCATAGCCACTACTTGTTCATAGGAAAAAGTGTATAGAATCTTCATAGCCATTACTTGTTCATAGGAAAAAGTGTATAGAATCTTCATAGCCACTACTTGTTCATAGGAAAAAGTGTATAGAATCTTCATAGCCATTACTTGTTCATAGGAAAAAGTGTATAGAATCTTCATAGCCACTACTTGTTAATTGGAAGAAATGTCTAAAACTTTCATAGCCACTACTTGTTCATAGGAAGGAGTGTATAGAATCTTCATAGCCACTACTTGTTCATAGGAAGAAATGTCTAGAATCTTCATAGCCACTACTTGTTTGTAGGAAGAAATGTCTAGAATCTTCATAGCCACTACTTGTTTGTAGGAAGAAATGTCTAGAATCTCCATAGCCACTACTTGTTCATAGCTCCATTTATGTTGTGTGTGCGTGTCTATGTGTGCGTGTCTGTGTGCCTGTGTCCGTGTGTGTGCGTGCATGCGAGGGAAGGATTGATGTTCAGCAGACAAAAGATGTATACTCAAGTCACTTAGACTAGACTTGTAAAACAGAATAAGGGAGGACACTGGTTAATTACCTTAGTGTACAGAAAACTGGTTCAAAGATATATACGAGGCTCGTTCATAAAGTAATGCACCACATTTTTTTTAGCTAATAATGAAGATAGAAGCATGACATTTTGTACATTTTAAATATGGCATGTGCCGGTTGTGTGAATCAAATTGCACCGCAACTGGTAAAAAAATATGGCTACCCTAACCGTTGAAATGGAGAGTGTTAGCAACTTGCAGTATAAACAGCGAATTGTGATAGAATTTCTCATTGTAGAAACTGTTGTGAACATTCACAAGCATCTATGCGATGTTTATGGAAGTTTTGCAGTCGAAAAGAGTACAGTAAGTAGCTTGGTTCACAGAATCAATGAATCAATAAGTGGCAATAAGGAGTTGCATGATCAGCCACGTTGTGGACGTCCTGCCACAGCCAACAAAGCGGAAATGTTGAAATGCGCTGAGGATATTATTCTTACTGAAAGGTATACTGGCGTTAAAGCTGTCAGTCAGCAATGGTAATGCAAATGCATTTATAAAATCTCTCGGATATTCTAAGGTTTGTGCAAGATGGGTTCCTTGAAGTCTCACAAATGACCATCGATTGCAAAGGAAAGCAATTTCTTCAGAACTGTCTGAGCGTTTCAATGCTGAGGGAGAGAACTTTTTGGCCAAGATCGTAACAGGTGACGAAACGTGGACACATCATTGTGAACCTGAGACAAAAAGTGAGTCAATGCAGTCACTACAGAGTTAATGTTCCTGCAGTCACCACAGAGTTAATGTTCCTGCAGTCACTACAGAGTTAATGTTTCTGCAGTCACTACAGAGTTAATGTTTCTGCAGTCACTACAGAGTTAACGTTCCTGCAATCACTACAGGGTATATGAACATTTATAGTGCTAATTTTATTTATGTCACTTTACTTTCTTCACTTTCACAACATATAATCCCTTATGCAAAAAATTAATGATAACCCGGTAACTGGAGACACCAGTCAACCTGCCTCTGAGATTTTGATTTGAAACTTGGAGCTTTCTGAAAGAATATCAGCCGACTTGGGACATGAAGGTAGTGACATGAGGGTAATAGCTTGAGACTTGGATGTAGTGGCTTGAGACTTGAAGTTGCCTTCTAGTTTGAGACTTGAAGATAATAGTTTCCGCTTGAAGGTTGTGATTTGAGTCTTAAAAGTAATAGTTTTAGACTTGAATGTTGTGATTTGAGATTTGAAGACAATAGTTTGATACTTGAATGTTGTGATTTGAGGCTTGAAGGTAATAGTTTGAGATGTGAATGTTGTGATTTGAGGCTTGAAGGTAATAGTTTGAGACGTGAATGTTGTGATTTGAGGCTTGAAGGTAATAGTTTGAGACTTGAAGGTAATAGTTTGAGACTTGAAGGTAGTGATCTGAGACTTGAAGGTAATAGTTTGAGACTTTAAAAGTTTGAAGATTGAAGGTAGTGATTTGAGACTTGAATGTTGTGATTTCAGACTTAAACGTAGTGATCTGAGACTTGTAATGGTTTGAGACTTGAAGGTAATAGTCTGAGACTTTAAGGTAGTGACTTGAGAGTAGCAGAACATACGAGATAGTAGAACATTTAATATGTTTCCCTACAAATATATTTATAACGTGAATGTGAGCTCCTTGTATTGTGGTGCCTAGTTACTGTAGGCAGATAATACGGGATCGCTTATATCTAGCCAGACTCTGTTCCAAAATTATGTTGACAGTTTAACGTCTTATACTGCTAGAATATGTTTTTGACATTTTAACGTCTGACCTTGCTATATGCAGGAAACTCTCTACCGTAGAGAGCGGAACAACAACACAACTCCTTCAGATCATCAGAGGAAGTACCCCGGGGCCCCTCACCTCAGACAAGTGTTTCGGCCCTTTAAACTCCTGATACTCTAAGGGGGGGGGGGGGTGGGCCCCTCTGGGTCATGACTCCCAGAGGTCTTGTGAGTTGTTGCTTTTTTTTATAGGATATGTTATTACAATTTAACGTCTGACATTGCTAGACTATGTTTTTGACAGTTTAATGTCTGGTATTGCTAGAATATGTTGTTGACAGTTCAGTGTCAGAGGAGGTTAGAATGCCCTGGTGACATGGTCAGAAAAACATATTAATAATACGTAGTCAAAGACCTTGCTAACAGTAAACATTGTTAGAAGAGTGTGTTGACAGTACATTTCTAACACAATCAGAAGATCCAGTTAACAGTACAATGTCTGACAGTATTAGTTTCCATAACTTTTAGTATTACAGGTTCCATGAACTTCAGTACAACAATTTTCATGATTGTCATTACTACAGTGTCCATGACTTTTAGTACTACAATTTCCATGACTTTCAGTACTACAGTTTCCATCGTATTACATTTTGTGGGGGTTGGGGGTGGGCGTTGGGAAACATGATGATAAACTTACTACAGATAACATGATGATAAACTTACTACAGATAACATGATGATAAACTTACTACAGATAATGGAAACCAGATGCTGGAAATGTACCAGCAGGAATACATTTACAATTTTTAAAACAAAAACCTGGACAAATATGAAAAATAATTTTGAAGCATGAACTATATCGTAATTAATGCTGCGAAAATTCCATTTTAAATCTGTAAAACTTCATTCAGTTGTGCATTGTTCCATCTCCCAAAGTGTCTAATTTCTGTTAAACGGTAAGAGTATATAGTTGCAGGCTTCGTTTCAAGACATGTGTATAATCTAATGGCTAACAACAAAGCTGCAGGTGAAGATGAAATAACAGTCGAAATATTAAAAGCTATTAACAATGACAACATTAGCCAAATACAGAGAATGTTTAATAAAGTTTAGAAAGAAGAAAAAGACGAAGAAGGGATGTGGTGGTTCCTTGCTGCCCAATAGTCAACAGTGCACTGTGACGCCAGTCTCAGATAAAACATTAGAAGATCTCTGTCAGGATATAAACCACAGCACAGGTAATATTTAGGTTGGGCCAGGCAGCAGGGAGGCAATGCAACCATCCGACGAGACCAGAGACAAGGTTAACTTCCCACCAGCAAGTGCCAAAAGCATATGGGAAAACCTGTACACAGGATTATGCAAAGAATTGGACAAATACCTAAGAGGGAAAAACCTTGAGGAAAAACTGAAAGCATTTGGTAACATCATATATCTTCACTGCCACAAAGAGTTTGGAACCAAACAGGCAAAAAGAGAAAAAGTAACACCAAGAAAGTCTAGAAGACAGAGGAAAATAGAAGCAATAAGACAGCTGAAGAACCATGCCCGGAAAATGTTCAAGAAGGCACACGAATCAGAAAAGGAAGGACTAAGATAGGTTTGGCAGCATCTAAAATCACAGCACAATGCCCTTCGCAGACCTGAAAGACTATGTAAAAGGAAGAGGGAAACCAGATATGCAAGAGAGAAGTTCTACAGGGACCCCTACAGGGTTTGTAAGCAGTTATTTGAACAGCTAAAATCAGGTACGCTGAAAGCAGGTAAGGAGGTGCTCGAGGAACATCTGAGCAAGACATACTCTGATAAAAATCAGCATACACCTCTCGAGCAGATGAAAGGTCTAGTGTGGCCCTGTGCACCAGGCAGCAAATTCAAATGCAGCCCACCAACCTTACAAGAAGTAGAGAGCATGGTAGGAAAAGCTAAAGGCAAGTCAGCACCAGGCCCAAATGGCGTTCCTTACATACTATACAAAAGATGCCCTGAAGTACTAAAGAAGCTCCATAAACTCCTAATAACAGCATGGACCAAGGGACTCATAAGTAAAGAATGGAAAAAGGCTAACGGAGTATACATCCCAAAAGGAGCAGATTTCCACTGAAATCAACCAGTTCAGACCGATCTCACTTCTGAATGTGGAAGGAAAGATATTCTTCTCTGTAATGACAAGGAGACTAACAACATACCTCCTAGATAATGGTTACGTTGATACATCCGTGCAGAAGGGAAGAGTTTCAGGTTCCTCAGGATGTCTCGAGCATGCTTCAATGATTTGGGAAGCTATTCAGCAGGCAAGATCTGGAAAGCAAGATCTAAGGTAATATGGCTTGACCTAGCCAATGCGTATGGCTCAGTACCACACCAGATGATATGGCTAGCACTAGACATGTATCATGTGCAAAAAGAAATCACGAAGATGCTGAAAATGTACTTCACATGGTTCCTCATGAGATCATTGGAACATTAGGAGATATTACAAGATGGATTGAGCTTCAGGTAGGAATTGCAATGGGCTGTACAGTATTTCCCATACTGTTCATACTAGCCATGCAAGTAATCCTGAGAGCAGCAGAAGGCCCAAGGTTTAGAAATGGATGTCAGATGCCACCACTAAAAGCATTCATGGATGACACAACAGTAATAACAACCAGTGAAGCACAGGCACGAAAGATGTTAGAGCGTTTGGACAGCCTTATCATATGGTGCCGCATGAGCTTCAAGCCAGAGAAGTCAAGAAGCATGTCACTCAGAAAGGGGAAAGTGATAGAAAAATCGTTACAGTTCCATACGAAACAAGAATAGAGGAGCAGCATCTATTCAAATGTGAGAAGTACAATGACCTGATCAACCAACTGAATCATGGGGCAGGAGTCAGGGCAAAAGTGATAGCTGTACAAGTGGGAGCGAGAGGATTCGGAGCAACATCAGCATACGACCTGTGTGAGCAACTGGGAATAAAGGGACAAGCAAGAGCAAGGGCATTGAAAAGCCTTTCAGAAACAGAAGAAAAGGCTTCATGCTGGCTGTGGAGTATGTGAAACAAGCATTGAGAACATAAATAATTTCGCTTGTCGCGGCCAATACCAATCCTCCTTGGCTAAATCGCTAAAGACGCACTTCAAAAGTGCAATGCCAACTCAATCCCGGGACAAAAAAAACCAGCAACACATAAGACCTCTGGGAGTCATGACCCAGAGGGGCCCACCACCCTTAGAGTGTCAGGAGTTTAATAGGGCCGAAACACTTGTCTGAGGTGAGGGGCCCCGGGGTACTTCCTCTGATGATCTGAAAGAGTTGTGTTGTTGTTCCGCTCTCTATAGTATATAGTTTCCTACATACCCTTCTAAATGGAAAAAAAGGAATCATTGTTAAAATACCACAAAAAAGGCAACCTTAGTGACTGCAATAATTAGAGAGGAGTACCCTTACAATCAGTTGAGACAAAAGTAATTTGCAAAGTTATTCTGAATAGAATCCAAGATATAGTGGATACTGCAATGAGAAGACCAAACAGGATTTCGAAAAGGGAGAAGCTGTCTCGATCAGATCTTTACCTTAAGAATAATATTTGAAGAACATATTGAAAAGCAAAAACTATTAATACTGAACTTCAAAGACTTTAAAAAAGGCATTTGAAAGCCTACAGAGAGATTCATTGTGGAGTATTTTAAGAATATATGGAATACCATCTAAGATTGTCAACATCATTAGAGACCTCTACAACGGATATGTTTGTGCAATCAACACAGAAGAAGAAATGAGTGAATGGTTTCAGATTGAAACAGGCGTTAAATACGGATGTATATAATCTTCATTGCTTTTTGGAATTGCCATAGACTTTATAATGAAAAGATACTGTACATGTAAAACTGGCACTGACTGGGTACATGGGACCCAAATAAAAGATCTTGATTTTGCTGATGACATAACTCTTATCAGTGACAATGTGAAATTGATGCAGGAAAAAACAGATAGTCTGTCTTCACTGGCTAGCAAGCTAAGACTTGAAATTAACGAGGAAAAAACAAAAATAATTAAACTTCCCATTAATCAGGAAGGAAAAATATACGTAGCAGAAACAGCTTTTGAAGAAGTGAACCAATCTGCATATCTCGGCAGCTACATAGACCAGGATGGTGACACCAGAAAGGAAGTTAGAATTAGAATTGCAGAAGCAGCACTGATCTTCAAGAATCTTGAGAACAAAAAGTTAAAAACACAAAAACCAAGCTAAGATTATTCAATTAAAATGCAATATCCACTCTCATTTATGCATGCGAAAGCTGGAAAGCAGCTACAGAAATAGAAACAAATTTAACTCTTTGGAAACAAGTGCCCACTGAAAATACTCAATATAAAGTGGAACAAATTCAAGAACAACGAAAAGATAAGGCAGATGAGCGAACAACAACTCGTCTCATGTGTGATCAGGTGGTTTGAATTTTGATTATGTATATATCTGTGTGTGCACGTGTATGCATGTGTGAGTGCTATTTTATTAGGTTAATTACTTCTTCTCCTTTACTTTGAATGTAACAGCTTAATCTTACACTCTTTCCTAATGTAATGTGTATACTTGTAAAATTGAGTGTGTGGGAAGAATGAAAGATGGAATGATGAAGGGCAGAATGTAAGACGCGCCTGGGTGCCCAATTCTTTGCCATTTAAAAATAAAGATTATTCATTCATTCATACCCACTCCTTAACCAACATCATGTTATGCCTCAACACCTTCATGGCATCGGCTACAAAAAAATACCAGCTCGCAATTCCATGGAGACGGGAGAAGAAAGAATGCCAGAACTGTGAGTAAGTGAACGAAGACATCTACTGGCTTCTTCTGTGAGTGAGTGAACGAAGACATCTACTGGCTTCTTCTGTGAGTGAGTGGACGAAGACATCCACTGGCTTATTCTGTGAGTGAGTGAGTGAACGAAGACATCTACTAGTTTCTTCTGTGAGTGAGTGAACGAAGACATCTACTAGTTTCTTCTGTGAGTGAGTGAATGAAGCCATCCATTGGCTTCTTCTGTGATTGAGTGAACGAAGCCATCCACTGGCTTCTTCTGTGAGTGATCGAATGAAGACATCTTCTAGTTTCTTCTGTGAGTGAGTGAACGAAGCCATCCACTGGTTTCTTCTATTCGCAGTTCTTTTTCCCTGGAAAGAATTTTTTATAAACCGGAAACAACGAGGCCTTACTACTGTAAATTTATACCAAAAAATTGTTTCTGAAACTATACCTCAAACTAACTTGATGTAAAACGTATTCGTTCATTTGTTGTTGTTGTTGTTGTTGTTCAAGTATGCATCAGACATGGCAGGAGACCGTGTGTATGGTTGTCTAAAAAATGGTACCTGCTAGAGAGACTGAATGTAGACTAAGGAATTTCTGTGTCACGATCTCGTTTCTTTCCGGGTGTCGTGATCCTTGGCGTCGGCTGAAGAGTACTAATAACTTCGCTTTCAAAAGACCCTTTTTTTGGAAAAAAGGGGGGGGGTCAGAGATAGCTCAGTTCGTTAGTACGCTGTTCTCTCGTGCCTAGACGGCTGCTCGTTCTACCGGAGTCTGTGTTCGAATCCCAGGTAATTCTCTTGTAACTTTTCTTTCTCTCACGTATCACTAAAGTGCTTTGTCTACGATTTTTTTCCGAGGTCCGATCCTACAAAATTGTGTTCTCTTACTTTTTCATGAGAATTGTTTTTTTTTTTTTCAGCACAGCCAGCGAAGCGTACATTTTATGCACTAATAAACAACATAATGGATATGATGGAGTGGAAATAAATATTAGAGAGATAAACGTTATAGAAATCATTAAAGTCGAAAAAAGCACTGCAAACATAAAAATAAATACAGAATACTAGAACAAGAATTTGTATACCTTGGCAGCAGAGTAGTAGAAAATGGAGACAGCACAGAGGACATCAACAGCAGACTTACTAGAGCAAACCAGGCTTTTGCAATGCTGCAGACTATATGGAAATCAAAAAAACTAAGCATAAATTTGAAAATCAGGATATTTAAGAGTAATGTTCTAAGTGTATTACTCTATGGAAGTGAATGCTGGAAAATCACCAAAACCATAGAAAACAAGTCTTTCCAGACTAAATGTTTACGAAGAATTAGAAAAATATTTTGGCCAAACACCATAAGAAATAACATCTTATTAGCAGAAATGCAGATGAAACCACTGACAACAATTATCGAGGAAAGTAGCTGGCGATGGTTGGGACATGTGTTCCGAATGACTGACAACTCACTACCAAAAATAGCACTAAGATGGACACCACAGGGGAGCAGAAGTAAGGGTAGACCAAAAGAGACATGGAGAAGAACAACAGAAAGGATGTTGAGCAATAGAGGGCTCACCTGGGCAAGAGCAGAAAAAAAGGCAAAGGACAGGCATTTGTGGAAAACCCTTGTGGAAGCCCCATGTGCCCTGAGCACTTAAGGTTCAGAGAGAGAGAGAGAGAGAGAGAGAGAGAGAGAGAACAAGTGACAAAATGCATATATTTGGATACATTATAACAGATGATTGGAAATGCCGAGTAGAAATTAATAGAACAAAATGATTGACAAAAAATACATTTCAGCAAAACGAAAAAAATTAATAAGTCGAGACTTAACAACTGAAGATGAGAACCATCAGATGTTGTGTATACTCCACAATTTTTTGCTGTGTATACTCCACAATTTTCTGTTGTGTATCTTCCACAATGTTCTGCTGCGTATACTCCACAAGTTCTGATGTGTATACTCCACAATGTTATTTTATGTATACTTCACAATGTTCTATTGTGTATACTCCATGATGTTCTGTTGTGTATACTCCACAATGTTCTGTTGTGTATACTCCACAATGTTCTGTTGTGTATATGTATGCAAGGGCACTAAGTAAGAAAAATGAAAAGAAAATGAAGGCGCCTATGGACATACAGAATAATATGATGATTTTCATGGACAGAAAAGAAAACAGAAGTACTAAATCAAATAAAATTGGCAAGAGAAAATACTGAAAAGCATTAGAATCAGACAGTTAAAATATATCAGCCGTATCAAGAGATATAATGCAGTAATAAAAATCACACTAGAGGGAGAACAGAAAAAAGAAGAGGTTAACAGAGACAGAGATTGACGGACTGGACGGAGGCTGGCCAGGTGCAGCAAAAACCAACAGAACAAGCTGGATAACCAAGGTAGGATTGTAGTCAAAGCTGGATAACCAAAGTAGCAATGTAGTCAAAGTTGGATAACCAAGGTAGCATTGTAGTCAAAGCTGGATAACCAAGGCAACATTGTAGTCGAAGCTGGATAACCAAGGTAACATTGTAGTCAAAGCTGGATAACCAAGGTAGCATTGTAGTCAAAGCTGGATAACCAAAGTAGCAATGTAGTCAAAGCTGGATAACCAAGGTAGCATTGTAGTCAAAACTGGATAACCAAGGTGGTGGTGGTGGTAGTGGTGGTGGTGGGTACACAAATATATTGTTGAAGCAAGAGACGGGAAAATGCTTAGCGGAATTGTTAACAATGAGACTGGCAGTATGTTACAGAATTGTTAACGTTGAGACTGGCAGTATGTTACAGAATTGTTAACGTTGAGACTGGCAGTATGTTACAGAATTGTTAACGTTGAGACTGGCAGTATGTTACAGAATTGTTAATGTTGAGACTGGCAGTATGTTACAGAATTGTTAACGTTGAGACTGGCAGTATGTTACAGAATTGTTAACGTTGAGACTGGCAGTATGTTACAAGTTAAAACCTGTGTGCAATCACAGGAATAGATTTTTGTATAAGTACAGGAGGAAAGAAAATATACACAAAGCCACTGCAGTAAAACTAGGATAACAAAATATTCAGACTATTCAAAACAGAAGTAGGAACAGTTTTATTAGTTACTGGGCAGGCACTTGTGACGTTTCCGTTTACATCTTAATCGGACAAATAATAGAGAATGAAGATAAAATATAAATTCACATGAATTTCTTGGATCACTACTAACTAATAATGGAGATACAATGAGGGAAATTAAAAGGAGGACATCTATTGCTCTTCAGAAAGTAAAACAAATAAAGAATCTGTGGAGAGGAGCAGACAGAACCACAAAAATAAGATTTTTAAGGACATGCATCTTTCCTATCGCAACATATGCCTGTGAGACCTGGACACTTAACAAAACAGCTGAGAAGCACATAAATGCCTTTGAATGTAAATGCTATGGAAGAGTTCTCCAAATATCGTGGACACAAAAAAGAACAAATATATCTATACTACAAGAGCTTAATATTGAAGAAGGCTGGCTAGTAAAGAGGATTAAAGAGAGAAAACTTAAATATTTTGGCCACATTAAACGTCATGATAATTTAGAGAAGACCGTATTGGAAGGATACATAATGGGAAAAAGAAAAAGAGGAAGACCGAAACGAAGATGGCTGCAAGACATCGTTGATGATCTGGAAATGGATGCAGCAGCAGCAGGCCATCTTGCTCACAACCGAGAGGCCTACAGGAGTGCTGTTTGGGAGGCAAAGTTCCGCAAGGGACATGCAAAGGAATGAATGAATGAATGAATGATGTACAACAGATAAGAACCTTTTCCCATTATTTTTTTTTGTCATTCTTATTAGTTGTATATCATAAGAGTTTGGTTACATACACCTACCCTGTTAGTATACTATAGTTAGTTACATACACGCAACCAGTAAATATAATGAGTTAGTTACATACAAGCAGCCACTAAGTATACTAGAGTTTGGATACATACACATACCCATTAGGTATACTGAGTTGGCTACATACACGCAACCAGTAAGTATACAAGAGTTTGGTTACATACACGCAACCAGTAAGTATACTAGAGTTTGGTTACATACACGCAACCAGTAAGTATACTAGAGTTTGGTTACATACACGCAACCAGTAAGTACAATGAGTTAGTTACATACACGCACCTAGTATGTAACGCAGTATAACTGCACTCGGCATTGCTTAAAGCCGTAACACAGTACTGTGTGTTATTACAGTTTCTCTTACATGAGCACTAAGCTCAGAGACACCCAACATATGTTACAATGTCCTGTTAACAGGACAACCCAGGTAACACTGACTCCACTACTCATCCATACACGACATGACCAGTTACATGTAAATCAACAACTCTACACCACAGTTAACACTTAACATGAATCCAACATCACAGGATTCATCAGACACAGTTAAAAAATGTTTAATGATGATAACCCATTTGTTAGTTGTGTGTTGCACTGACGAAGGTGTAAACGTGATGGAAACAATTACAAATGATCATCCAAAAAAAAACATAAGTCCGGGCGACTAACATCGCCATAGGACTAGGTCAGACATTCAACCTTTGTCCAAAAAACGTGGACAAATCGACGCACAAATTTACATGACTACTACAACAATTTGTCTTAAGAAAAGCAATCCATCACTACAATAACTTAACTACACAATCTCTATCCCATCATAGAATCAAACACACAACCTCTCGCTACAACATTCTGACCAAAAACTCTCCTCTCAACTCATTCACACCTCCCGCCTAACCTAAACCACGTGACTCAGAATTCTCTCGAAACACGAGATATTTTCTCCGTGCTTGGCATACAGTGATGAGTTGTGGTCTACCAGACCACAACCACAGGGTTACACACAAAACAATCTGTACAGAATGTTATTCTGTTACAGAATATCTCCCCACCCCCTAAAAGTAGATATTTGGCCATCAAATATCTCCAACAAAAAATTACTTTTACAGAAAACTCTCACTAAATGTGAGCTACAACAATCAATCAAAGCTGATTATGCAGCTACAAAAATTTCGTGAACGCACAATTTGTACAAAATAAGTACGTTAAACCTTTGTGGTGCAAACATAAATATACATATATTTACAACATTTTAATAATGAGTTCTATGAACTACACTATCTACTTCTACTACCATAGAAATAGTATAGAAGCAAAGGATGAACTCCTTTTTTAAGAACACTACCCAACTAGTGTCTGTTGTGCTTTTCTTTATACCTAGCCAACGGAACACTTTCAGAACTCGAAGAAGAGTTAATTCCTGAAGGGGCCACCATGGATGTGGGCCCATCCATACCCGAAAGGGGAGTACTCTGCGCCCCCAATCGAGCCGTCGCCCTTTTATAGAGCTCCTGAAGAGGGACAGGGGCCTCGGAAGAGGATCCATCCCGTTCATTTCGAACATCCCTCAAAAGGTGTGAGAGGGGATCGCCAATCCCTCCTGCACGTGTGTCAACACTACCGACATCAGAGTCAACGTTGTCGGCATCGCTACCGCTGGAATCTGTTCCTTCCTCCAAGGGTGGAAGAACGAATTGCGCCGAACGCAAACTATACAGTTTATTCGAAGGAGGCTCCCTTCACTGGACCTCCACTTTGTGTATGTCATTTGCATGAACCGAGTGGATTCTCCCGTCAGCCTGGTTCTTGATCAGGAAGGTAACCGGAGACAAACGCTTCACCACCGTATAAAACGGGGCCCACCACGCATCTAACTTAGAATGGCGTGCATGGATTCTATACGCTACACTGTCTCCCACTGAAATGTTTGGCAGTGCCGCACGTTCATTGTAGCTCGCTTTCTGTCTGGAGCGAGACTTATTTAACTGGCGAAATACTTGAAGGAACGTACGGTACTGTTGCATCAACCTGATCTCCGTAGGGTCCTCCCCCATAGTACTGAACATGGGGGCGCAACAAATTATCCAGGGGTAGCCAAGGGTGCCTGCCGTATAAAAAGAAGAAGGGAGACACCCCAGTACTTTCATTCACGTTCATACGAATGGCCCCCACTGCCATTGGTAAGAACACATCCCACATCTGTGGAATCTCGTGCACATGCTTGGACAAAATGTCATGGAGGGTGCGATGCTTTCTTTCATTCCTGGCGTTGCTCTGTGGGCGATACAAGCCGTAGTAACGTGTTGAACATGGAGCTGTTTGAACAGTTGCCTCAACGAATGATTCACAAACTCAGATGGCGTGGAGTGGCGCGGGATTATCCGCTGCAACAATACCTCAGCCACCGTGTGGGCTGTTTTGTCTGGTACTGGGAAACATTCTGGCCACAGAGTTAGCCAATCTACGACATGAAGGATGTATTTATTTCCAGCCAAGGTCAGCGGATACGGACCTGAGAAATCCAACGAGATCTTTTGAAACGGGAAGCACGGAATGTCTGTCTCTTGCAGCTGTGCATTCTTATGCAGAATACTGAGTTTCCGACAACGGCCACAAGACTCTACATGTTGGTAGCAATCCTGAAACATGCTTGACCAATAATAATGAGAAGCCAACGCATAATACACCTTGTCTCGACCCATATGTCCATTTTCTTCATGGAATTGTAACAACATATGAGATCGGAGATGGCTAGGAACATACAATCGCAATCGTGCCTCCGGTTCATCAGGCTTAGAAAGAAAATATACTCTGTCCTGATGTAACATGAAGTTCTTATACTTTGGGGCACTAGTTCCTGCTGCTTCAAGAGACGCTTTGATTTTGGCTATTTCAGGATCTCGTCCCTGCTCAGTCACTAGATCAAAGCGATCTATGTCAAGGAGGGGTTCCTCAGATTCCGTATCGGATGGGATAAAACCTCTGTAGTAATCCAATGGATAGCGATTTGCATTGATCACCGCCATCTCTTTGGCATTTTCACAGAGCTCCTCATCTTCTGTAACTACCAGAGGTTCTGGATTATTTATCCGGGAAAGTAGGTCAGCCGAAAAATTTCGACAACCATTGATGTATTGGAGTTCCACATCCAAGCCGCAGAGATTCAACATCCATCGCTGCACCCTGGCATTCTGAATCTCTTGTTTGCTTATAAATGCGTCCACCAAGGGTCTATGATCAGTCTTCACAGCGAAGTGTCTATTCGCCAGAAAATATCTCAACTTCTGCGTGGCGTAATGGACAGCATACGCTTCTCTCTCGAAAGTAGACCACTTAGTCTGAGAGTGCAACAGCTTCTGCGAAAGAAAATACAATGGCTCTTCGACTGAGAGCCCATCAGAAGTGGAAGCTGTCTGCACCAAACAGGCTCCAACCGCAACATTGGAGGCATCTGTATACAATGTAAATGGCTTATGCAGATCAGGATGCGAGAGAAGCGGTACCTTCACAAGGCGATCCTTCAAAGACTCGAACGCCATTTGACAGACTGGAGACCATTTGAACCTATGACCCTTCTTAGTGAGGTCTACTTTGGGAGCCACAATCTCCGAAAAATGGGGAATGAAACGTCGATAGTAACTACACGTCCCCAGAAAAGAGCGTACCTCCTTCACGTTCAAAGGAAACGGCATTTCGGCAATGGCTCTGACCTTCTCAGGATCAGGAGATACGCCTGACTGGCTGATGATATAACCGAGATACTTTGTCTCAGAGGCCGCAAAGTGGCATTTTGATGGCTTTAGCTTGACCTTGTGTTCGCGCAATCGGTTGAATACCGCTTGGAGATCGCGAACATGGTCTTCTGTCGTTCCATCAGTGAACACCAGTATATCGTCAATATAGGTTTGTGCAAACTTTCCTAAGCCTTGTAACACTGTGTCCATGAGTGCGACAAAGGTAGATAGTGCCCCTTTTAAAACAAAGTTCATGTAATTGAAGCGGAAACAACCAAGATGACAGCTAAAAGCTGACTTCTGCTGAGCGTCTTCGGCCAGGGAATGCACCAAAAGCCACATCGAGCATCCAAAGTGCTGAAAAATTTGGCTTTTCCTATCGTGCTCAGGATATCCTCAATGCGTGGCAATGGATATGACAATGAACGTGTCACAGCATTGAGTGCACGGTGGTCACAACAGAAACGATGCGTACCATCTTTCTTAGTCACCAAGACAACTGGTGATGACCACTCTGAGATCGTGCGGGAAATTATTCCGTCACGCAACATATTCTCGACGGCCTTCTCTATTACCTCTCTACTCGCCAACGGAGTGCGGTAGGGTTTCCTGGAGATTGGCGGATGATCGCCTGTATCAATCTCCATCTGCACTGTCAGGTATGAGAAATCTCGGAATCAGTCAAGGCAAAGACATCGGTGTTCTGTGTCAACAAACTGGATATTATATCCTTGTGCACATCAGGGCACTGAACTTGTCGAACGATAGTCTCAGAACGACTTTCAGTTGTTGACTCCTCAGTGCCAGAATCTTGCTGGATAGAGTCAACTGACTCTGTGAGTGGTGTCAGTTTACCTAGAACACATCCACGCTTGAGCTCGATGTGTTTACTAGAATGATTAATTACTGTCAACACGGGATAGTGATTAGTGTGGAGCTCACATACTAAGTCTACCAGCTCTATCTCCGGTTGTGACAGTAAGAATGGTGTCTCAATACCCTGAACCATATTAGAATTTCCAGAGGGAAAATATGGTTGGGCTTTCAGTTTAAGAGGAATAAGACTGACGGAACGTGGAGAAAGAAGAGAAGAACGCTGGACACGAAGAATAGAAGCAATGTATGCATCTAACTCAAAAGGAATCTTCTTGTTATGTATGTTTAGTGTATTAGAATTGTAATCTTTGACAGCGCCAGAACGAGACAAAAAATCACGCCCCAGAATGGCGGAACGGTTCATGTTGCGAACCACATAAAAGCAATGAGAAACAGTGACTCCAGCAATAGAGATAGGTAAGTAGACTCTGCCAATTACTCTCATGGAAGCTGCAGTAACAGTCTGCAGAGTAATTCTAGCAGGGAAGAGTTTAGGAGCAGAACGTATACAGAATCTCTAATTCTACAAATACCAACAGAAACAAGGACAGAAGTAAGAGTCAGGGGGTTTCGCAGCCACCGAGAGTAATGGTGTAGCATGCGAAAATGAGACTGACTGTTTGGCAGACCTAGATGGTGTAAAAATACGGTCGGACACATTGGAGCTATTCATACGCCGACTTGTCAGTTTAAATGTGCACGATCTTTTCTCACACTCTGCCTACAGAATCTGGCTATATGACCATGCCTTCCACAATTGTAACACGATCTAGTTTCTCGTGGTTGTGTACTTGAAGGTTTAGCCCTCCTGGTATTAGACCTCTGGTGGTCTGTCCTACCTTCTTCGAAGTGTGAAGGTGGCAGTCGAGAGTTCTCCTGATGAGAGACTAGCTGTACTCTCTGTGAACCCATACTAGGAATCTCTCTATGTGTCGTCATCTCACTGGTCGGTCGAGAGCCTGAAATAAAAGCCTGTCGGGAACTACAACTAAGATTCACCGACTTCATGAGATCATTTTCTTGTAAGGCTAACTCCACCGCCTGTGAAAATAGAACAGGTTTATCTCTTAATAATTTCGCTTTTAAAGCTCTAGAAAGTAGTGCATCTACAAACGACTGCACCATTTGCCTCTGCGCCAGCGGAGTTACCAATTCCGCCGCAGAGTAAGCAACTCTGGCTGCCTCACTGATGCGATCAGCCAGCGCTTGAATGGACTCTCCAGGAGACTGTCTAGTAGAGGCTAGCGTATGCCAGGCCTCCTGAGGAGTCTGCAGCACCCCATATCGTGCCAATAAAACAGATACGAACTCCTCCCATGTCTCTTGAATCTGGAGACGCTGTTTGACGAACTCTGCCAGCGAACCTGTGATGCGTAAATACACCAAGTTCTTCTTACTGGGCACATCAGCATTCCGGATGTCCATGAGCTTATCAATCTCATCCAGCCATGGTTTCAGTTTTGCTGGGTCCCCGTCGAACTTTGCTACAGCTGACATGACGTGGGAAAACTTCAAGTCATTGCTGACTTGGGACAGGGTATCTTGCAATAACCCCAGCAAATCTGACGTGGATGGAGCTGAAGCCATCGTGCGTCTTTCTGTAGTGCACCCTACTTATTGTCAGTATATAACAATTTGAGTCAATACAATACAACCATATAGGGTAATGTCAACAATTATTCAAAGCAATGGCATATCAAGTATCCACATCATGCACTAATGCCATACAACTATTAAACATAGAAAAGAAATTCAGTTAAATACAATACCACGAACTAACTAAACTAACTACTACTAAGTCCTAACTTAAATGGAAAGCAACAATAATGCTATGCACTATCCCAAATATCACAACTAAATTAATGTTCAATAAAGTCCAACCAATGACACTAGAGAAGAATGTCCTAAAATGTCTATTCCAAATATAACTGAAGCTAAAATGTCCTTGATCCTACACCACAAATAAAGAGCACATCCAACGACTGTCCATGAACAAGTGTCCACTTCTGTCTATCTGCCGAATAATCTCGTTTAAGCGAAACCTAGCAAAGTTCATCAAGTAGCGGTGTTCAGAATGTTCCTTCTTAAAGTAAAGCTAGAGACCCAAAGTAACTGCCGAAAATGCAGAAAACAGTTACTTTGACAACATGTTACCTCCCCTGTCTGGGTGGAGCTGGTTGACAAGTATCAAGGCTGTCTGGGCAGAGCTGGTTGAAATGTCGCTTGGAACAAACCGCTCTGGTTCCTCACCCGATTCTAGTTCAGGCTCAGGCTCACTGGACTTGATTGCAGGCACAGGTAAGTGTCAGTAGCTGCACGGCCTAGGACCCAGGAACTAGATGTGGCGCAAACTTTCGGGCAGGCTGGACATCATCGCCGCCTTGAACAACTTCTACTATAACTGTCTCTAACACTAGACAAAAATACAACCCTAACCAAAACTTGAGAACCACTGACGAAACAACACTACCAACACACAACTGTGGGCTAGAAAAAAACGTGCATGAACTGGTCAACGTGAAAACAAACACACTGGACGTGACGAGTGGCCTGATTCGGCACCACTAAAGCAGTTTTCCTTTCTCGGCACTGCTTAAAGCCGTAACACAGTACTGTGTGTTATTACAGTTTCTCTTACATGAGCACTAAGCTCAGAGACACCCAACATATGTTACAATGATATACACTCTGTAACAGGACAACCCAGGTAACACTGACTCCACTACTCATCCATACACGACATGACCAGTTACATGTAAATCAACAACTCTACACCACAGTTAACACTTAACATGAATCCAACATCACAGGATTCATCAGACACAGTTAAAAAAATGTTTAATGATGATAACCCATTTGTTAGTTGTGTGTTGCACTGACGAAGGTGTAAACGTGATGGAAACAATTACAAATGATCATCCAAAAAAAAACATAAGTCCGGGCGACTAACATCGCCATAGGACTAGGTCAGACATTCAACATTTGTCCAAAAAACGTGGACAAATCGACGCACAAATTTACATGACTACTACAACAATTTGTCTTAAGAAAAGCAATCCATCACTACAGTAACTTAACTACAGAATTTCTATCCCATCCTAGAATCAAACACACAACCTCTCGCTACAACATTCTGACCAAAAACTCTCCTCTCAACTCATTCACACCTCCCGCCTAACCTAAACCACGTGACTCAGAATTCTCTCGAAACACGAGATATTTTCTCCGTGCTTGGCATACAGTGATGAGTTGTGGTCTACCAGACCACAACCACAGGGTTACACACAAAACAATCTGTACAGAATGTTATTCTGTTACAGAATATCTCCCCACCCCCTAAAAGTAGATATTTGGCCATCAAATATCTCCAACAAAAAATTACTTTTACAGAAAACTCTCACTAAATGTGAGCTACAACAATCAATCAAAGCTGATTATGCAGCTACAAAAATTTCGTGCACGCACAATTTGTACAAAATAAGTACGTTAAACCTTTGTGGTGCAAACATAAATATACATATATTTACAACATTTTAATAATGAGTTCTATGAACTACACTATCTACTTCTACTACCATAGAAATAGTATAGAAGCAAAGGATGAACTCCTTTTTTAAGAACACTACCCAACTAGTGTCTATTGTGCTTTTCTTTATACCTAGCCAACGGAACACTTTCAGAACTCGAAGAAGAGTTAATTCCTGAAGGGGCCACCATGGATGTGGGCCCATCCATACCCGAAAGGGGAGTACTCTGCGCCCCCAATCGAGCCGTCGCCCTTTTATAGAGCTCCTGAAGAGGGACAGGGGCCTCGGAAGAGGATCCATCCCGTTCATTTCGAACATCCCTCAAAAGGTGTGAGAGGGGATCGCCAATCCCTCCTGCACGTGTGTCAACACTACCGACATCAGAGTCAACGTTGTCGGCATCGCTACCGCTGGAATCTGTTCCTTCCTCCAAGGGTGGAAGAACGAATTGCGCCGAACGCAAACTATACAGTTTATTCGAAGGAGGCTCCCTTCACTGGACCTCCACTTTGTGTATGTCATTTGCATGAACCGAGTGGATTCTCCCGTCAGCCTGGTTCTTGATCAGGAAGGTAACCGGAGACAAACGCTTCACCACCGTATAAAACGGGGCCCACCACGCATCTAACTTAGAATGGCGTGCATGGATTCTATACGCTACACTGTCTCCCACTGAAATGTTTGGCAGTGCCGCACGTTCATTGTAGCTCGCTTTCTGTCTGGAGCGAGACTTATTTAACTGGCGAAATACTTGAAGGAACGTACGGTACTGTTGCATCAACCTGATCTCCGTAGGGTCCTCCCCCATAGTACTGAACATGGGGGCGCAACAAATTATCCAGGGGTAGCCAAGGGTGCCTGCCGTATAAAAAGAAGAAGGGAGACACCCCAGTACTTTCATTCACGTTCATACGAATGGCCCCCACTGCCATTGGTAAGAACACATCCCACATCTGTGGAATCTCGTGCACATGCTTGGACAAAATGTCATGGAGGGTGCGATGCTTTCTTTCATTCCTGGCGTTGCTCTGTGGGCGATACAAGCCGTAGTAACGTGTTGAACATGGAGCTGTTTGAACAGTTGCCTCAACGAATGATTCACAAACTCAGATGGCGTGGAGTGGCGCGGGATTATCCGCTGCAACAATACCTCAGCCACCGTGTGGGCTGTTTTGTCTGGTACTGGGAAACATTCTGGCCACAGAGTTAGCCAATCTACGACATGAAGGATGTATTTATTTCCAGCCAAGGTCAGCGGATACGGACCTGAGAAATCCAACGAGATCTTTTGAAACGGGAAGCACGGAATGTCTGTCTCTTGCAGCTGTGCATTCTTATGCAGAATACTGAGTTTCCGACAACGGCCACAAGACTCTACATGTTGGTAGCAATCCTGAAACATGCTTGACCAATAATAATGAGAAGCCAACGCATAATACACCTTGTCTCGACCCATATGTCCATTTTCTTCATGGAATTGTAACAACATATGAGATCGGAGATGGCTAGGAACATACAATCGCAATCGTGCCTCCGGTTCATCAGGCTTAGAAAGAAAATATACTCTGTCCTGATGTAACATGAAGTTCTTATACTTTGGGGCACTAGTTCCTGCTGCTTCAAGAGACGCTTTGATTTTGGCTATTTCAGGATCTCGTCCCTGCTCAGTCACTAGATCAAAGCGATCTATGTCAAGGAGGGGTTCCTCAGATTCCGTATCGGATGGGATAAAACCTCTGTAGTAATCCAATGGATAGCGATTTGCATTGATCACCGCCATCTCTTTGGCATTTTCACAGAGCTCCTCATCTTCTGTAACTACCAGAGGTTCTGGATTATTTATCCGGGAAAGTAGGTCAGCCGAAAAATTTCGACAACCATTGATGTATTGGAGTTCCACATCCAAGCCGCAGAGATTCAACATCCATCGCTGCACCCTGGCATTCTGAATCTCTTGTTTGCTTATAAATGCGTCCACCAAGGGTCTATGATCAGTCTTCACAGCGAAGTGTCTATTCGCCAGAAAATATCTCAACTTCTGCGTGGCGTAATGGACAGCATACGCTTCTCTCTCGAAAGTAGACCACTTAGTCTGAGAGTGCAACAGCTTCTGCGAAAGAAAATACAATGGCTCTTCGACTGAGAGCCCATCAGAAGTGGAAGCTGTCTGCACCAAACAGGCTCCAACCGCAACATTGGAGGCATCTGTATACAATGTAAATGGCTTATGCAGATCAGGATGCGAGAGAAGCGGTACCTTCACAAGGCGATCCTTCAAAGACTCGAACGCCATTTGACAGACTGGAGACCATTTGAACCTATGACCCTTCTTAGTGAGGTCTACTTTGGGAGCCACAATCTCCGAAAAATGGGGAATGAAACGTCGATAGTAACTACACGTCCCCAGAAAAGAGCGTACCTCCTTCACGTTCAAAGGAAACGGCATTTCGGCAATGGCTCTGACCTTCTCAGGATCAGGAGATACGCCTGACTGGCTGATGATATAACCGAGATACTTTGTCTCAGAGGCCGCAAAGTGGCATTTTGATGGCTTTAGCTTGACCTTGTGTTCGCGCAATCGGTTGAATACCGCTTGGAGATCGCGAACATGGTCTTCTGTCGTTCCATCAGTGAACACCAGTATATCGTCAATATAGGTTTGTGCAAACTTTCCTAAGCCTTGTAACACTGTGTCCATGAGTGCGACAAAGGTAGATAGTGCCCCTTTTAAAACAAAGTTCATGTAATTGAAGCGGAAACAACCAAGATGACAGCTAAAAGCTGACTTCTGCTGAGCGTCTTCGGCCAGGGAATGCACCAAAAGCCACATCGAGCATCCAAAGTGCTGAAAAATTTGGCTTTTCCTATCGTGCTCAGGATATCCTCAATGCGTGGCAATGGATATGACAATGAACGTGTCACAGCATTGAGTGCACGGTGGTCACAACAGAAACGATGCGTACCATCTTTCTTAGTCACCAAGACAACTGGTGATGACCACTCTGAGATCGTGCGGGAAATTATTCCGTCACGCAACATATTCTCGACGGCCTTCTCTATTACCTCTCTACTCGCCAACGGAGTGCGGTAGGGTTTCCTGGAGATTGGCGGATGATCGCCTGTATCAATCTCCATCTGCACTGTCAGGTATGAGAAATCTCGGAATCAGTCAAGGCAAAGACATCGGTGTTCTGTGTCAACAAACTGGATATTATATCCTTGTGCACATCAGGGCACTGAACTTGTCGAACGATAGTCTCAGAACGACTTTCAGTTGTTGACTCCTCAGTGCCAGAATCTTGCTGGATAGAGTCAACTGACTCTGTGAGTGGTGTCAGTTTACCTAGAACACATCCACGCTTGAGCTCGATGTGTTTACTAGAATGATTAATTACTGTCAACACGGGATAGTGATTAGTGTGGAGCTCACATACTAAGTCTACCAGCTCTATCTCCGGTTGTGACAGTAAGAATGGTGTCTCAATACCCTGAACCATATTAGAATTTCCAGAGGGAAAATATGGTTGGGCTTTCAGTTTAAGAGGAATAAGACTGACGGAACGTGGAGAAAGAAGAGAAGAACGCTGGACACGAAGAATAGAAGCAATGTATGCATCTAACTCAAAAGGAATCTTCTTGTTATGTATGTTTAGTGTATTAGAATTGTAATCTTTGACAGCGCCAGAACGAGACAAAAAATCACGCCCCAGAATGGCGGAACGGTTCATGTTGCGAACCACATAAAAGCAATGAGAAACAGTGACTCCAGCAATAGAGATAGGTAAGTAGACTCTGCCAATTACTCTCATGGAAGCTGCAGTAACAGTCTGCAGAGTAATTCTAGCAGGGAAGAGTTTAGGAGCAGAACGTATACAGAATCTCTAATTCTACAAATACCAACAGAAACAAGGACAGAAGTAAGAGTCAGGGGGTTTCGCAGCCACCGAGAGTAATGGTGTAGCATGCGAAAATGAGACTGACTGTTTGGCAGACCTAGATGGTGTAAAAATACGGTCGGACACATTGGAGCTATTCATACGCCGACTTGTCAGTTTAAATGTGCACGATCTTTTCTCACACTCTGCCTACAGAATCTGGCTATATGACCATGCCTTCCACAATTGTAACACGATCTAGTTTCTCGTGGTTGTGTACTTGAAGGTTTAGCCCTCCTGGTATTAGACCTCTGGTGGTCTGTCCTACCTTCTTCGAAGTGTGAAGGTGGCAGTCGAGAGTTCTCCTGATGAGAGACTAGCTGTACTCTCTGTGAACCCATACTAGGAATCTCTCTATGTGTCGTCATCTCACTGGTCGGTCGAGAGCCTGAAATAAAAGCCTGTCGGGAACTACAACTAAGATTCACCGACTTCATGAGATCATTTTCTTGTAAGGCTAACTCCACCGCCTGTGAAAATAGAACAGGTTTATCTCTTAATAATTTCGCTTTTAAAGCTCTAGAAAGTAGTGCATCTACAAACGACTGCACCATTTGCCTCTGCGCCAGCGGAGTTACCAATTCCGCCGCAGAGTAAGCAACTCTGGCTGCCTCACTGATGCGATCAGCCAGCGCTTGAATGGACTCTCCAGGAGACTGTCTAGTAGAGGCTAGCGTATGCCAGGCCTCCTGAGGAGTCTGCAGCACCCCATATCGTGCCAATAAAACAGATACGAACTCCTCCCATGTCTCTTGAATCTGGAGACGCTGTTTGACGAACTCTGCCAGCGAACCTGTGATGCGTAAATACACCAAGTTCTTCTTACTGGGCACATCAGCATTCCGGATGTCCATGAGCTTATCAATCTCATCCAGCCATGGTTTCAGTTTTGCTGGGTCCCCGTCGAACTTTGCTACAGCTGACATGACGTGGGAAAACTTCAAGTCATTGCTGACTTGGGACAGGGTATCTTGCAATAACCCCAGCAAATCTGACGTGGATGGAGCTGAAGCCATCGTGCGTCTTTCTGTAGTGCACCCTACTTATTGTCAGTATATAACAATTTGAGTCAATACAATACAACCATATAGGGTAATGTCAACAATTATTCAAAGCAATGGCATATCAAGTATCCACATCATGCACTAATGCCATACAACTATTAAACATAGAAAAGAAATTCAGTTAAATACAATACCACGAACTAACTAAACTAACTACTACTAAGTCCTAACTTAAATGGAAAGCAACAATAATGCTATGCACTATCCCAAATATCACAACTAAATTAATGTTCAATAAAGTCCAACCAATGACACTAGAGAAGAATGTCCTAAAATGTCTATTCCAAATATAACTGAAGCTAAAATGTCCTTGATCCTACACCACAAATAAAGAGCACATCCAACGACTGTCCATGAACAAGTGTCCACTTCTGTCTATCTGCCGAATAATCTCGTTTAAGCGAAACCTAGCAAAGTTCATCAAGTAGCGGTGTTCAGAATGTTCCTTCTTGAAGTAAAGCTAGAGACCCAAAGTAACTGCCGAAAATGCAGAAAACAGTTAATTTGACAACATGTTACCTCCCCTGTCTGGGTGGAGCTGGTTGACAAGTATCAAGGCTGTCTGGGCAGAGCTGGTTGAAATGTCGCTTGGAACAAACCGCTCTGGTTCCTCACCCGATTCTAGTTCAGGCTCAGGCTCACTGGACTTGATTGCAGGCACAGGTAAGCGTCAGTAGCTGCACTGCCTAGGACCCAGGAACTAGATGTGGCGCAAACTTTCGGGCAGGCTGGACATCATCGCCGCCTTGAACAACTTCTACTATAACTGTCTCTAACATTAGACAAAAATACAACTCCCTAACCAAAACTTGAGAACCACTGACGAAACAACACTACCAACACACAACTGTGGGCTAGAAAAAACGTGCATGAACTGGTCAACGTGAAAACAAACACACTGGACGTGACGAGTGGCCTGATTCGGCACCACTAAAGCAGTTTTCCTTTCTCGGCACTGCTTAAAGCCGTAACACAGTACTGTGTGTTATTACAGTTTCTCTTACATGAGCACTAAGCTCAGAGACACCCAACATATGTTAAATGATATACACTCTGTAACAGGACAACCCAGGTAACACTGACTCCACTACTCATCCATACACGACATGACCAGTTACAAGTAAATCAACAACTCTACACCACAGTTAACACTTAACACGAATCCAACATCACAGGATTCATCAGACACAGTTTAAAAACATGTTTAATGATGATAACCCATTTGTTAGTTGTGTGTTGCACTGATGAAAGTGTAAACGTGATGGAAACAATTACAAATGATCATCCAAAAAAAAACATAAGCCCGGGCGACTAACATCGCCATAGGACTAGGTCAGACATTCAACCTTTGTCCAAAAAAACGTGGACAAATCGACACACAAATCTACATGACTACTACAACAATTTGTCTTAAGAAAAGCAATCCATCACTACAGCAATTTAACTACAGAATCTCTATCCCATCCTAGAATCAAACACACAACCTCTCGCTACAACATTCTGACCAAAAACTCTCCCCTCAACTCATTCACACCTCCCGCCTAAACTAAACCACGTGACTCAGAATTCTCTCGAAACACGAGATATTTTCTCCGTGCTTGGCATACAGTGATGAGTTGTGGTCTACCAGACCACAACCACAGGGTTACACACAAAACAATCTGTACATAATGTTATTCTGTTACATATGAGTTCTGAGTTAGTTACATACACGCACCCAGTACGTAGTTAGTTACATACATGCAACCAGTACGTATACTGAGTTAGTTACATACACGCACCCAGTACGCATACTGAGTTAGTTACATACACACACTCAGTACGTATACTGAGTTAGTTGCATACACGAAAGCAATACGTATACTGAGTTAGTTACATACACGCACCCAGTACGTATACTGAGTTAGTTACATACTCGCACCCAGTACGTAGTTAGTTACATACACGCACCCAGTACGTATACTGAGTTAGTTACATACACGCACCCAGTACGTATACTGAGTTACTTACATACACGCACCTAGTATGTATACTGAGTTAGTTACATACACGCACTCAGTATGTATACTGAGTTAGTTACATACACGCACCTACTATGTATACTGAGTTAGTTACATACACGCACCCAGTACGTATAATGAGTTAGTTACATACACACACCTAGTACGTAGTTAGTTACATACACGCACCCAGTACGTATACTGAGTTAGTTACATACAAGCACCTAGTACGTAGTTAGTTACATACACGCACCCAGTACGTTTACTGAGTTAGTTACATACACGCACCCAGTACGTATACTGAGTTAGTTACATACGTGCACCCAATACGTATACTGTGTTAGCTACATACGCGCACCCAGTACGTAGTTAGTTACATACACGCACCTAGTACGTATACTGAGTTAGTTACATACACGCACCCAGTGCGTATACTGAGTTAGTTACATACACGCACCCAGTACGTATACTGAGTTGGTTACATAAACGCACCTAGTATGTATACTGAGTTAGTTATATACACGAACCCAGTACGTAGTTAGTTACATACACGCACCCAGTAAGTAGTTAGTTACATACACGCACCCAGTACGTAGTTAGTTACATATACGCACCCAGTACGTATAATGAGTCAGTTACATACACGCACCCAGTACGTAGTTAGTTACATACACCCACCTAGTACGTATACTGAGTTAGTTACATATACGCAGCCAGTAAGTATACTGAGTTGGTTACATGCACGCATCCAGTAAGTATACTGAGTTGGTTACATACACGCACCCAGTAAGTATACTAGAGTTTGGTTACATTCACGCCCCCAGTAAGTATACCAGAGTATGATTACATACATGCACCCAGTTAGTATACTAAGCTAGTTACATACACCCACACAGTAAGCAGACTAGAGTTTGACTCTTACATGCACCCAGTGAGCAGACTAAGCTAGTTACATACACCCACACAGTAAGCAGACTAGGGTTTGGCTCTTACATGCACCCATTGAGCAGACTAAGCTAGTTTCTTACACCCACACAGTAAGCAGACTAGAGTTTGGCTCTTAAATGCACCCAGTAAGCAGACTAGAGTTTGGCTCTTACATGCACACAGTAAGCAGACTAGAGTTTGGCTCTTACATGCACCCAGTAAGCAGACCAGAGTTTGGCTCTTACATGCACCCAGTAAGAAGACTAGAGTTTGGCTCTTACATGCACACAGTAAGCAGACTAAAGTTTGGCTCTTACATGCACACAGTAAGCAGACTAGAGTTTGGCTCTTACAAGCACCCAGTAAGCAGACTAGAGTTGGCTCTTACATGCACACAGTAAGCAGACTAGAGTTTGGCTCTTACAAGCACCCAGTAAGCAGACTAAAGTTTGGCTCTTACATACACAAAGTAAGCAGACTAGAATTTGGCTCTTACACGCACCCAGTACGTACACTGAGTTAGTTACATACACGCACCCAGTACGTAGTTAGTTACATACACGCAACCAGTACATATAATGAGTTAATTACATACACGCACCCAGTACGTAGTTGGTTACATACACGCACTTAGTACGTATACTCAGTTAGTTACATACACGCACCCAGTAACTATACTGAGTTGGTTACATACACGCACCCAGTAAGTATACTAGAGTTTGGTTATATACACGCACCCAGTAAGTATACTAGAGTTTGGTTATATACACGCACCCAGTAAGTATACTAGAGTTTGGTTATATACACGCACCCAGTAAGTATACTAAAGTTTGGTTACATACACGCACCCAGTAAGTATACTAGAGTTTGGTTATATACACGCACCCAGTAAGTATACTAGAGTTTGGTTAGATTCACGCCCCCAGTAAGTATACTAGAGTTTGGTTACATACGTGCACCTAGTAAGTATACTAAGCTAGTTACATACACCCACACAGTAAGCAGACTAGAGTTTGGCTCTTACAAGCACCCAGTAAGCAGACTAGAGTTTGGCTCTTACATGCACACAGTAAGAAGACTAGAGTTTGGCTCTTACATGCACCCAGTAAGCAGACTAGAGTTTGGCTCTTACATGCACACAGTAAGCAGACTAGAGTTTGGCTCTTACAAGCACCCAGTAAGCAGACTAGAGTTTGGCTCTTACATGCACACAGTAAGCAGACTAGAGTTTGGCTCTTACATGCACCCAGTAAGCAGACTAGAGTTTGGCTCTTACATGCACACAGTAAGCAGACTAGAGTTTGGCTCTTACAAGCACCCAGTAAGCAGACTAGAGTTTGGCTCTTACATGCACACAGTTAGAAGACTAGAGTTTGGCTCCTACAAGCACCTAGTAAGCAGACTAGAGTTTGGCTCTTACAAGCAGCCCGCGTGGACGCTCTAGAAAGAGTCATGGCCCATTTCTGGTAAAAGGGGAGAATATTTACTAAAAGTTCCGTAACTCAACACACCCCCCCCCCCACCCCACAGGCGCACATGAGTTTGATTTCCTCTGTCCCACACATGGGTTTCCTCTTTCCCACACATGGGTTTCCTCTGTCCCACACATGGGTTTCCTCTGTCCCACACATTAGCTTCCTCTGTCCCACACATGGGTTTCCTCTGTCCCACACATTGGCTTCCTCTGTCCCACACATGAGCTTCCTCTGTCCTACACATGGGCTTCCTTTGTCCTACACATGTTCTTCCCCTGCCCCACACATAAACTTCCTTTGTCCTACACATAGGCTTCCCCTGCCCCATACATAGGCTTCCTCTGTCCCACACATAGGCTTCCTTTGTCCTACACATTGGCTCCCTCTCCCCCACACATGGGCTTCCTTTGTCCTACACGTAGGCTTCCTCTGTCCCACACATAAACTTGGTCTTAAGTTCAAGTGGCTTAAAAGCTTAATCTCCATTTTTCCATACTTCCAGCCAAATTATCATGTATATGCTGTTATATCTTTCACTTTACTTCGCTGAGGCTGTTTGCTGTTATATCTTTCACTTTACCTCAATGAGGCTGTTTGCTGTTATATCTTTCACTTTACTTCGCTGAGGCTGTTTGCTGTTATATCTTTCACTTTACTTCGCTGAGGCTGTTTGATATTATATCTTTCACTTTACTTCGCTGAGGCTGTTTGCTGTTATATCTTTCACTTTACTTCGCTGAGGCTGTTTGCTGTTATATCTTTCACTTTACTTCGCTGAGGCTGTTTGCTGTTATATCTTTCACTTTACTTCGCTGAGGTTGTTTGCTGTTATATCTTTCACTTTACTTCGCTGAGGCTGTTTGCTGTTATATCTTTCACTTTACTTCACTGAGGCTGTTTGATATTATATCTTTCACTTTACTTCGCTGAGGCTGTTTGCTGTTATAGCTGTAAGAATAATCGTGCTTTGTAATGCTGATATACTTAATTCTAGATAAAACGGTGTTGTTTTCAACAAATGTGCATGTCTTGTGGACCCTGATATTTGTTTAGACTGTTACTTGCACGCTAAAGACTAAAGTGACCTTCCCTGTTTATCGATGTTTATTAAAATCCTTTGCCTGGAAATAATCGTAATGCTCCTAACTTAAAAAAAACCGTGACTCCTCAGTTCTTTTAGACTTTTTTTTTTTACAGGAGACGACTCGACAAAACAGAAATGTCATGCTTATGTGGACCAGGAACCTGTCCTTGTCCTGCTTCGCAACCGGCATTTGATTGTCTAAACGTGTAAGGGGGCGGAGCGTTCGGAGGATATATAAGAAGCGTTTCCCCAACATCACGCGGTCAGCAAATGCTGTTGTGGCTCGCACTTGGCTCAAGTTTATAGCTGTAAGTTTTCACTACCACCATCATCATATTCCACGTACTTATTTTCATAATTATCAGTAGTATCTACTAAATTCACATACTTCATTATCTTTATTTTTCTGTCATTGCAACTATTTTTTTAATTGAACAAAATCTATGTCCTGCAGCATTTGCATGCTGTTGGGGTGTGAAGTGTTAGTATCTTCAGTTAGTGCCACTGTAGCATTTGTGGTAGGGATGCCGACATTTCTCCTCGTTGTGTTTTCTCCTCCTTGTGTTTTCTCTTCGTTGTGTTTTCTCCTCCTTGTGTTTTCTCTTCGTTGTGTTTTCTCTTCGTTGTGTTTTCTCCTCCTTGTGTTTTCTCTTCGTTGTGTTTTCTCCTCCTTGTTTTTTCTCCTCCTTGTGTTTTCTCCTCCTTGTGTTTTCTCCTCCTTGTGTTTTCTCCTCCTTGTGTTTTCTCTTCGTTGTGTTTTCTCTTCGTTGTGTTTTCTCCTCCTTGTTTTTTCTCCTCCTTGTGTTTTCTCCTCTTTGTGTTTTCTCCTCCTTGTGTTTTCTCTTCGTTGTGTTTTCTCCTCCTTGTGTTTTCTCCTCCTTGTGTTTTCTCCTCCTTGTGTTTTCTCCTCCTTGTGTTTTCTCCTCCTTGTGTTTTCTTATGGAAATGGCTTTTTTTAAAGGCTGGGTTGACCCCGATGAACATCGGTCTCAAAAAGTTTTGCCCGATGGCAAAACGAACCAGGAACCTTGTGATCGGCAAGCAAGTGCGCTAATCACTACAGCACTACAGTACACTAAATAATGATATATACATATACGAGCTACATGCAAACACAGAGTAGCACCAGCACTTGTAATAGAAGCGCATCTGTTAGTCTGTTAAGATTTGATATGAGTCAGAATTTAGTCTGTTAAAGATCTGATTTTATTAAGAGTTTAGTCTGTTAAAGATCTAATTTGATTAAGAGTTTAGTCTGTTAAAGATCTGAACTGAGTGAGAGTTTAGTCTGTTTAAAATCTTATTTGAGTGAGAATTTAGTCTGTTAAAGATTTTATTTGATTGAGAATTTGCACTCTGATAGAAAAGCTTTTTTTGTGTGTATTTATTATTGTGTATGTACGTATTTTCTGTTGTGTTTGACAAATGAGTTATGTTGAAATATTCTTTAGTTCTTATTGTGTTCTATTGTCTTCGTTTATCAGACACCCCAGTCTAAAAGGATCTACTGTCTTCCTTTATCACAAACCTCCGTCTACAGCGTTTTACTGTCCTCCTTTATCACAAACCTCCATCTACAGCGTTTTACTGTCCTCCTTTATCACAAACCTCCGTCTACAGCGTTTTACTGTCTTCCTTTATCACAAACCTCCGTCTACAGCGTTTTACTGTCTTCTTTTATCACAAACCTCCGTCTACAGCGTTTTACTGTCTTCCTTTATCACAAACCTCCGTCTACAGCGTTTTACTGTCTTCCTTTATCACAAACCTCCGTCTACAGCGTTTTACTGTCTTCCTTTACCACACACCTCCGTCTAACTACACGCTTGTGTGTGTTAAGTGTGATATTATATTTGACTACACGCTTGTGTGTGTTAAGTGTGATATTATATTTGACTACACGCTTGTGTGTGTTAAGTGTGATATTATATTTGACTACACGCTTGTGTGTGTTAAGTGTGATATTATATTTGACTACACGCTTGTGTGTGTTAAGTGTGATATTATATTTGACTACACGCTTGTGTGTGTTAAGTGTGATATTAGACTACACGCTTGTGTGTGTTAAGTGTGATATTATATTTGACTACACGCTTGTGTGTGTTAAGTGTGACATTATATGTGACTATACGCTTGTGTGTATGTGAAAGTGTGATATTATATTTGACTACACGCTTGTGTGTGTTAAGTGTGATATTATATTTGACTACACGCTTGTGTGTGTTAAGTGTGATATTATATTTGACTACACGCTTGTGTGTGTTAAGTGTGATATTATATTTGACTACACGCTTGTGTGTGTTAAGTGTGATATTATATTTGACTACACGCTTGTGTGTGTTAAGTGTGATATTATATTTGACTACACGCTTGTGTGTATGTGAAAGTGTGATATTATATTTGACTACACGCTTGTGTGTATGTGAAAGTGTGATATAACATGCGAATACAGGATTGTATGCGTGACAATAATGTGACTACATGCTTGTAACAGCTGTAATACACAATGAGTTGCTTGGATGTAATGTTGTATTGCATTTTTTATACTTCACAGTTGTTTTTTTTTCTCGGTCAAAATTGCTGTGTAATGTTGTATTACCTATTTTTTAAAATTCATCCTTGTTTTGAAGTAAACTACAAGAAAACCTGACAAATACAATGGCAAAGTCGACTTACGTGTACTTTAACCTGAAATCAAGAGGTGAACTACCTCGTCTTGTAGCCGCTGTGGGCGGTATCGAGTATGAAGATCAGAGAATTACGTTTGCTGACTGGCCAGGACAACTCAAAAGCAGTAAGTAAAGATGGTGTTTTCTACATTCAGAACTTTGTCGCTGCTGGTAGTCCTTCTAATAATAATAATTCTATATTTCTCCATCAGAAAATTCACCTGCAAATTCTGTGTGAGAAAATAGTGATGTAAATATTACTCAATTTGGATGTCGCTATTTTCCATAATAATGCTGACTTTGATAATTATGGTCATTTTAAAAATAATTGAAACAAGGAAGAGACATGGATGTTGTGTCCTTGGATGTTCTGTGCTTGGATGTTGTCGTCTTAGATGTTGTGAGTTTGAATGTTCTGCTGTTGGATGTTGTGAGCTTAAATGTCCTGTTCTTGGATGTTGTGAGCTTGAAAGTTCTGTTCTTGGATGTTGTGAGCTTAAATGTCCTGTTCTTGGATGTTGTGAGCTTAAATGTCCTGTTCTTGGATGTTTTGTGCTTAGATGTTGTGAGCTTAGATGTTCTGTGCTTAGATGTTGTGAGCTTAGATGTTCTGTGCTTAGATGTTGTGAGCTTGGATGTTTTGTGCTTAGATATTGTGAGCTTAGATGTTCTGTGTTTAGATGTTGTGAGCTTGGATGTTCTGTGCTTATGTTGTGAGCTTGGATGTTCTGTGCTTAGATGTTGTGAGTTTGGATGTTCTGTGTTTAGATGTTGTGAGTTTGTATGTTCTGTGCTTAGATGTTGTGAGCTTGAAAGTTCTGTTCTTGGATGTTGTGAGCTTAAATTCCTGTTCTTGGATGTTGTGAGCTTAAATGTCCTGTTCTTGGATGTTCTGTGCTAAAATGTTGTGAGCTTAGATGTTGTGAGCTTAGATGTTGTGAGCTTAGATGTTCTGTGCTTAGATGTTGTGAGCTTGGATGTTCTGTGCTTATGTTGTGAGCTTGGATGTTCTGTGCTTAGATGTTGTGAGTTTGGATGTTCTGTGCTTAGATGTTGTGAGCTTGGATGTTCTGTGCTTAGATGTTGTGAGCTTGAAAGTTCTGTTCTTGGATGTTGTGAGCTTAAATGTCCTGTTCTTGGATGTTGTGAGCTTGAATGTTCTGCTGTTGGATGTTGTGAGCTTAAATGTCCTGTTCTTGGATGTTGTGAGCTTGAATGTTCTGCTGTTGGATGTTGTGAGCTTAAATTCCTGTTCTTGGATGTTGTGAGCTTGAAAGTTCTGTTCTTGGATATTGTGAGCTTGAATGTTTTGTAAATTCAGCGAGTTGTTGAGTTCACAATTGGGGACTATAAGGGGAGGGACAGGACCAAAACCCATCTGAAACCAAAAATCCATGGCTTATGTACTATCGTACTAGATGGCTAGGCTCAAACCCAGAATCCATGGCTTATGTACTATCGTACTAGATGGCTAGGCTCAAACCCAGAATCCATGGCTTATGTACTATCGTACTAGATGGCCAGGCTCAAACCCAGAATCCATGGCTTATGTACTATCGTACTAGATGGCTAGGCTCAAACCCAGAATCCATGGCTTATGTACTATCGTACTAGATGGCCAGGCTCAAACCCATAACTAACCTACAACCCAGGATCTCCCCTCCAAGGATATTGTATGCCAGTCACGCAGCACATACAGCCACACATCACAGAAAACATGAATACATATTTACCAAGTCATCATTTATAATATATGAACGTTTTATTATCCATTACATGGATTATGGTAGACACAGGAACATTACATTACATAAATACATTAGAGAACATACAACACATATAATTGATATATATGAGGTATAATATCAATAACGCAATTACTCATAGCTAATGTAACTAATTAATAAACTAAAAAGACCGTGGCTATTCTGGTCTCATTCCCCCCCCCCCCAAATCACAATGCACATTATACATCTCCGAGGCGTGCCAATGCACTTATGAATCTGCAGCCTTCTGCGAAACTACACCACATTCTGTGTGCATTTAATCCATGTGCCAGGGCACTTTTTAACTCACGACTAGCCTGCCTGTAACTCTCCTCCTACATTATGAAGTTCCTTGTGCTAAGCGCACTATTATCTCACTCCCTCAATCCATGAAATATAGATGTGCCAGAGCACTATTATCTCATTCCCTCAATTCATGAAATACAGGTGTGTTAACACACTATTAATCTCATTTCCTCAATACATGAAATACAGATGTGCTAACGCACTACAAAAATCACGACAATCCGCTATCAGGTTCTTTCTCTCTTCTCCCCCCAGACTCGATGCTCACGTACATCTCAGCTCTGCAGTCTGGCCTTGTATCTCCCGATAACATTGCGACACATAAATTATGCATGCAAATGAAGGAACTGACGGGCTTTGATAGGTGCCCATCCAGATATACGATGATCCATGAATCTGATAGAATCTCCTCATGTTACGAGAAGGACAAACAATCTACAGCACACTGATTTCCGCTCCCCCATGTCCTATGGTTTTCTTCTGCTCTCCGTGTGTAAAAACCTCTATATACAGGTCTTCACATTCGTCACGTGACGAGACGCGCGCGCACAGACATGCTCTAGTTCTGAGCACACGTCTTGCCCACAGTTCTGTTCTTGAATGTTGTGAGCTCGAATGTTCTGTTCTTGGACCTTGTGAGCTTGAATTTTCTGTGTTTTGGATGTTGTGAACTTGGATGTTGTGAGCTCGAATGTTCTGTTCTTGGACCTTGTGAGCTTGAATTTTCTGTGTTTTGGATGTTGTGAACTTGGATGTTGTGAGCTCGAATGTTCTGTTCTTGGACCTTGTGAGCTTGAATTTTCTGTGTTTTGGATGTTGTGAACTTGGATGTTGTGAGCTTGAATGTTCTCTTCTTGAATGTTCTATTTTTGGTAGTTGTGATCTTGGATGCTGTGAGCTTGACTGTTTTGTTCTTGAGTGTTGTGAGCTTAGATATTCTGTGCTTGGATATTGTGAGCTTGATTGTTTTCTGCTTGGATGTTGTGAGCTTAGATGTTGTGAGCTTGGATATTGTGAGTTTAGATGTTTTGTGCTTGGATGTTGTGAGTTTAGATGTTGTGAACTTGGATGTTGTGAGCTTAGATGTTGTGAGCTTGGATATTGTGAGTTTAGATGTTTTGTGCTTGGATGTTGTGAGCTTAGATGTTGTGAACTTGGATGTTGTGAGCTTAGATGTTGTGAGCTTGGATATTGTGAGGTTAGATGTTTTGTGCTTGGATGTTGTGAGTTTAGATATTGTGAACTTGGATGTTGTGAGCTTAATTGTTTTGTGATTGGATGTTGTGAGCTTGGATGTTGTGAGCTTAGATGTTTTGTGCTTGGATGTTGTGAGCTTAGATGTTCTGTGCTTAGATGTTGTGAGTTTGTATGTTCTGTGCTTAGATGTTATGAGCTTAGATGTTCTGTGCTTAGATGTTGTGAGCTTGGATGTTCCATGCTTAGATGTTGTGAGCTTGGATGTTCTGTCTTTAGATGTTGTGAGCTTAGATGTTCTGTGCTTAGGTGTTGTGAGCTTGGATGTTCTGTGCTTAGATGTTGTGAGCTTAGATGTTCTGTGCTTAGATGTTATGAGCTTAGATGTTCTGTGCTTAGATGTTGTGAGTTTGTATGTTCTGTGCTTAGATGTTGTGAGCTTAGATGTTCTGTTCTTAGATATTGTGCCTACCTCTGGCACCGTTTGGGATGACTTCTCTTTCTTGTCTAGTCTCAGTAGACCTGCAACTTCTGCTCTCTTCTAGTCTCAGTAGACCTGCAACTTCTGCCCTTTTCTAGTCTCAGTAGACCTGCAACTTCTGCCCTTTTCTAGTCTCAGTAGACCTGCAACTTCTGCTCTCTTCTAATCTCAGTAGACCTGCAACTTCTGCTCTCTTCTAATCTCAGTAGACCTGCAACTTCTGCTCTCTTCTAATCTCAGTAGACCTGCAACTTCTGCCCTTTTCTAGTCTCAGCAGACCTGCATCTTCTTCTCTTTTCTAGTCTCAGTAGACCTGCATCTTCTTCTCTTTTCTAGTCTCAGCAGACCTGCATCTTCTTCTCTTTTCTAGTCTCAGCAGACCTGCAACTTCTGCTCTCTTCTAATCTCAGTAGACCTGCAACTTCTGCCATGTTCTAGTCTCAGCAGACCTGCATCTTCTTCTCTTCTCTTTTCTAGTCTCAGTAGACCTGCAAATTCTGCTATTTTCTGTTGATGTCATGAAAATCTTGAAGCATTGGTGCTGTGGTAGATGGAAGAGAGAGGGTGGGGTATGTCACAATGACTGGTTAGATGCAGGAGAGAGGGCGGGGTATATCACATAGACTTGTTAGATGAAGGAGAGAGGGTGAGGTGTGTCACAATGATTTGTTAGATGGAGGAGAGAGGGTGGGGTATGTCATAATGATTTGTTATATGAAGGAGAGAGGGTGAGATGTGTCACAATGACTTGTTAGATGGAGGAGAGAGGGTGGGGTATTTTACAATGACTTGCCTTAAGTTCCTCAGTGGACTCAATAAGCAAGATTCCTAGCTGGCTCCACCACCATGAGAGTTTCAGTCAGACTGAAAACAAGACACTCTCATAGTCTGTTACTAGAATCATCACAGGGAAGTGTGTCATTTGAGAAATCAGATTTAAAGGCTCCTGATAACTTTTTAATTTCAAATGTCGCTGAAAATTTCTCTTGTTCAAGATTAACCTCTGCATTATTCTAGTGCTATCACTCATCTTTGCTTCGTCTTTGCTTCATCTTTGTTTCATCTTTATTGCTCAAAGAAAAGAATAACACCAAAATGTAGCATTACCATCGATGGCACAAATATGAAACAAGTTAATAGATTCAAGTACTTAGGAACGATTATAACAACTGATGGGAAATGTCACAATATAATAAAAAGCAGATGTGCTCAGGCCAAGTCAGCATTCCAGACAATGAGACACATCTTGTTCAACAGATCTATATCAATGGAAACAAGATTCCGAGTACTTAAATGTACTTACATCGAGCCAATTTTGTTTTATGGGTGTGAAGCATGGTCTATGAATAAGAGAGTACAGCGAGAAATGGAAGCCATAGAGATGTGGTTTATAAGAAAGATGCTGAAGGTACTGTGAACAGCCAAGAAAACCAATGAAGCAGTCTTAAGAGAGGCTGGAGTTAAAAAGCAAACTATAGCAAAGATCAAAAGCAGACAAGCGAAATTTATAGAATATTTCCTGAGAAGAGGGAAATTGGAACACACTGTGGTTCTAAGGACTGCAAACGCGCCACAAACAGCCTCTGGCAGTCAAGTCCAGCTCCGGGCCTTCCCGTGGCAGAACTGTTTAAACTGACAGGAGAAGGGGCGAGGGCGAATATCTGGCGCCTGAAAACCAGTTACTTAGGGTAGATGAGTGTCACGTTTGGTAGCTCATCTGCCGCTGTTGGCGAGATCTTCAGCTGCTGTGTGTGGAGCGGTGCTCTTCCCGGCCAATGAAGAAATTTGCAAATGAGGTTGCCGCGCAGCATCACTGCGGAAAAGGTGGTTGAAAGATTAAAGCGAAGCAAACAGTCAAATCACGGCACCTCTGGTCTGGAGGTCGGCCACGTCCTGAGTGCAGTCATATCGGGTGAAATGCATGAACCGGCTTGTCCCAGAGGTTAAGTCACTGCTGGCTTGACTTTTCAAATGCCGCGCGTGGAGTGAAGCTCCTCCCGGTTAAGGAAGTAAATGCGGAAATGCGCCGATGGGAAAAGGTGGTGGAAAGTGAAGTTTAACCTGGTATGTCCAGTAGTATCGCTACGAGAGCTGTACCACGGCACCTCTGCTCTAGAGGCCGCCTACGTCCGAAATACACCTACACTGGTGAAATATGCCTAAACCGGCACACACCAGGGGTGGAACTCGATGGCTAGACATGTCATGCCACCTCCGCTCTAGAGGTCGATAACGCCTGATAAACACCCATACTGGTGAATTTTGCCTAAACCGGCTCATACCAGGGGTGAATCTTGAAGGCTATGAATGTCACAGTACCTCTGCCCTAGAGGTCGGTCCCGTCCCAAACATACCCATACTGGGAAATGCCTAAACCGGCTCAACCCAGGGGTAGAAGTCACTAGTGGCGAGGATTCGTCCTCCTGTACAAAAGCTCCATCCTGGTCACAACTAGGAAAGGTAGCGGCCACGACCGCAAAATGCTGAAGTCGGAGACACTGGACCAGGGAAGTCTAGATAGGCAACCATCTCTCACCCGGCGGGGATGTCTGCGTATCCTAATCACGCTGAGGTTTTCCGGTGAGAAAGTCCAACCCTGGACTGGATGGGCAACCACCTCTCACCCGGCGGTGATACACGGGTATCTCAAAACCTCTGCATTATTCTAGTGCTATCACTCATCTTTGCTTCGTCTTTGCTTCATCTTTGTTTCATCTTTATTGCTCAAAGAAAAGAATAACACCAAAATGTAGCATTACCATCGATGGCACAAATATGAAACAAGTTAATAGATTCAAGTACTTAGGAACGATTATAACAACTGATGGGAAATGTCACAATATAATAAAAAGCAGATGTGCTCAGGCCAAGTCAGCATTCCAGACAATGAGACACATCTTGTACAACAGATCTATATCAATGGAAACAAGATTCCGAGTACTTAAATGTACTTACATCGAGCCAATTTTGTTTTATGGGTGTGAAGCATGGTCTATGAATAAGAGAGTACAGCGAGAAATGGAAGCCATTGAGATGTGGTTTATAAGAAAGATGCTGAAGGTACTGTGAACAGCCAAGAAAACCAATGAAGAAGTCTTAAGAGAGGCTGGAGTTAAAAAGCAAACTATAGCAAAGATCAAAAGCAGACAAGCAAAATTTATAGAATATTTCCTGAGAAGAGGGAAATTGGAACACACTGTGGCAATTGGAAAAATTGAAGGAAGAAAAGACAGAGGAAGACAGAGAGAGAAGTTACTGGATGGGCTGTCATTGTGGCTAGGAAGAAAGTCAATGGTGGATCTCATAATCAGGTCTAAAGACAGGGAATTGTGGAGAGAAATGATGGCCTCCGCCACGTGCCATGGCACTTGAATGAACTCAAACACTGGTAAAGTTATCTTTCATTTCGTTTAACTCCTAACTCATGTTACAGAAACACCTTATGGGCAGATCCCAGTCCTAATAGTGGACGGAAAGTATTATGCTCAGAAGTTGGCCATCAGTTTGTACTTTGCCAGACAAAGTGGTGAGTATTCATCATCATTGTCACTATCATTATTGTCACTATCATTATTTTCACTATCATTATTGTCACTATCACTATTGTCACCATAATTGTATTTGCCTTTTGTGATGTGTAATTGTACATGAATTTTGTCTTTTTTTTTTGTAGACACTGTAGATTGCATGCAAAAAATATGTAATAAAAAGAATAGTTTTCTTTCTATTTCATTTGATTTAGTAATTATTCTTTGTTTATTTTATTTTCTATTTCATTTGATTTAGGAATACTTTCTTTCTTTCTTTTTTTTTTAGCCCATGAAATTCACCTATTCTTCTGTATATTCACATTTCAAGTGTCTCAGTTTTCTGTTCCATTTTCTTATGTTCATGTTTCCAAACCATAGAGTGGTGTGCCATAACATAAGACATGTTTTTCTACATAAGAAATTTACCACTAGAGTATCACAGTTCCTGTATGACTGCTACATTTGTAAATTCTACATCACTGATAACTTTCAGGCTTGTATCCGAAGTCTGCAACCGAACTTGAGTTTCTGAGGTATGACACAGCCTTGAACTTTACAGAAGAGGTTCTAGAAAACATCATTCAGGCACAAGTAGACAAGCATATTCGCAGCAATGTAAGTACAACTTTCACCATCTTGCATCTTACATGTCTTACATCTTTCATGTGCCTTTAAATGTTACACAGAACTGGCACCACGTTTTTCTGTTTTCAGCGAGTTTTTCCACTTTGTCAAGGATCTTATGCCCACTAATTTAGTCTCTCTCAACATGTTCTCTTTAGTGTTTCACGTGTCAAATGCTTCGTTGCAAATGTTCATAACAATATTGCTTTTCCCATCTAGACTCACCTCATATCATCTTAATCCTCATCTTACAACTCATCTTATACTTCATTTTACACCTCACCTTACACTTCATCTTACACTTCATCTTACACCTCATCTTAAAATGGATGAGAAGTCAGGTGAAGGTATCACAGTTGATGAGAAGTCAGGTGAAGGTATCACAATGAATGAGACATCAGGTGAAGGTATCACAATAATTGAGAAGTCAGCTGTAGGTATCACAATGGATGAGAAGTCAGATAAGCTATCACAATGGATGAGAAGTAAAGTGTAGGTATCACAATGGATGAGAAGTCAGGTGAAGGTATCACAATGGATGAGAAGTCGGGTGAAGGTATCACAATGGATGAGAAGTCGGGTAAAGGTATCACAGTGGATGAGAAGTTGGGTGAAGGTATCACTTCTGAAGTTAATCTAAAAAAAAACTCCTCAGCATCATTCCATCAGGCTGCACTAACACAGCAGCATTCCTGTTCTATTAGCCAGGACACACTAACACAACAGCATTCCTGTTCTATTAGCCAGGACACACTAACACAACAGCATTCCTGTTCTATTAGCCAGGACACACTAACACAATAGCCTGTGACATTCTTTACCTACATCTTCCTCCCTAACCAACTCCACCTGTCACTAACATTTACTACTTCCAGCTCCATATATTACTTCCAGCTCCATATATTACTGCCTGCTCCACATATTACTTTCATCTACACTTATTACCTCCAGCTCCATATATTACTTCCAACTTCACATATTGCTTCCAGCTCCATATATTACTTCCTGCTCCACATATTACTTCCATCTACACTTATTACCTCCAGTTCCACAAATTACTTCCAGCTCCACAAATTACTTCCAGCTCCACATATTACTTCCAGCTCCACATATTACTTCCAGCTCCACAAATTACTTCCAGCTGCACATATTACTTCCATCTACACTTATTACCTCCAGCTCCACATATTACTTCCAGCTTCACATATTACTTCCAGCTCAGCTAACTACTTCCAACTTAATTTATTACTTCCACTTAACTTATGAAAACTACAATATCTTTTACTTTCACAATGGCTGTATGAAGTGCATATAATATAAATTACTTAACACTTTCACATCATGTCTTTGCTATTACATGTGATGTAATACTCGTTACTTTCTGTGGCAACAACTGTGAAAGCGGTAAATAAAATATTGTTATGACACTCTGACAGCTGGACACCATTGCCAAACTACAGAAAGAAACTCTGCCTCTCAAAGTTCCACTTCTGGAGAAACTTTTGAAAGAAACTGGCACAGGTTACTTTGTCGGGAACAAGGTCAGTTGTATTTATTTCTTTACAAGTACATATTTATTTTTGCTTTTTTGCTTTTCTTTTTCTCTCTTGACTAAGAAAATCAGCCAACACTCACTGGTTGACTTTGTGAAAAAGCTGATAATTATAATTAGGTAAATAATAAGTGTTTATGAAGTCTGAAAACTGATAAAGATTGATATAGCACTAGAGAAAGTTGAAATAGCACTAGAGAAAGTTGATATAGCACTAGAGAAAGTTGATAAATTGAGTAAGAATTGTGTTCAGCAATGCTCTGGCACTTTAGGGGACACCCAGGCTCAGAGATCTGCCACCAAACTTTAAACAAGAGAAAAATCGTACAGATGTGCGTGCGTGCGTGCGTGCGTGCGTGCGTATGTATGTATGTATGTATGTATGTATGTATGTATGTATGTATGTATGTATGTATGTATGTATGTATGTATGTATGTATGTATGTATGTATGTATGTATGTATGTATGTATGTATGTATGTTACTTTCAGAATATTTTTTGCATACTCTCATTTAGCTATTTCTTTCACTAATTTTTTTTGTCAGTTATCCATTGTGGACCTGAGTGCTTTTGATGTTTTGGAACACATAGTTAGCATTCAGGGCAGGTCCTACCTGGACTCATTCCCTCTTCTAAAGGCCAACTTTGAGCTTGTGGGGAAGAATGAGAAGTTGAGAAAATATCTGTCCAGCCGTCCAGCTCCAGTGCCCGGCAAAGAGTTTTAATATTTTCAAGTTTCTTATAATAAAGCATCTAGAATTTTACTGAATGTGAATTTAAATTTGATCATCAAAGAGAGAGTGGCATCATCAAATAGAATGTAACACTGTGGCTGGGATCAAGATGGAGGAAAACCAAGAACACTGAGGACATGAATCAGTGTCAGAGAGAGAGTGTTCACAATTTAAAACAATTTCTATAATTTACATGAAAACCCTCATGAATGGAATCTCATTTCAAAAAAGCAGATGTTGATAATGGAGACAGGTAAAATAAAATGCAATCATTAAACAGCTGTAGATATTGATAATATTTTGGCCAAACACCATAAGAAACAACATCTTGCTGGCAGAAATGCAGATGAAGCCACTGACAGCAATTATTGAGGAAAGACGCTGGCGATGGCTGGGACATGTGCTCCGAATGACTGACAACTCACTACCAAAAATAGCACTAAGATGGACACCAAAGGGGAACAGAAGTAAGGGTAGACCAAAAGAGACATGGAGAAGAACAACAGAGAGGATGTTGAGCAATAGAGGGCTCACCTGGACAAGAACAGAAAAAAGGCAAAGGACAGGCATTTGTGGAAAACCCTTGAGGAACTCCCATGTGCCCTGGGCACTTAAGGTTCAGAGAGAGAGGTACTGATAATAGAGAAAGGTAATAAAATGCAACCATTAAACAGCTGTAAATATTGATAATGGTGACAGGTAAAATAAAATGCAACCATTAAACAGCTGTAAATATTGATAATGGAGACAAGTAAAATAAAATGCAACCATTAAACAGCTGTAAACTGTGGTATGTCTACAGCTGTAGCAAATCATGAAGCAACACATGATCAGTCAAGTCCGAACTTTATGAGTAAAATTTGTTTTTGCTTAAGAAATAAGGCTAATATCAGGAATGAGTGAAAGGGACACCAAGAAAAGCATTTTAAAAGGGCACTTTCCATTCTCTCTAGTCACTGCTTAGATTCCAACAGCTTTTACATTTCTGTAATACAGAACATGCCAGAAGTCAAGTTTAAGAAATGCTGAATGAGAAGTGGTTCAAATATAGATCAGTTCGGTACAAAAGATCTTGCTGTCTTCATGCATGCTGACAAAGGTTGATATTTCTGTCAGACATTATTCATTCCATAGCATAAATAAAATGACCATATCTGCAGCTTGTGCAATCTTGTGCAAGGTCCCAGTTTTCTCTAAAGAAAATGTATCTCCATCTTTATCTACAACCTTCTGTTACCACTTTAGATTTTTACACAAAAAAAGAAACTGCCATCTTGATAACAAAGAGCCCATCCTTATTTTATATTCAGAAAAAAAGTTCATGTCATTTTAGTTTAACTAATCATTACTGTTAAAAATTAAATGTGTGTGTGTGTGTGTGTGTTTTTAACTGAAACTGAATACAAAACAAAGAAAAGTTTTACTTCCAAAACAAAATGTTGTAGTTGATGGTAAAATATTGTTTATGTAACTTTTATATTGTCATTTTATTTTAGTATTGATGTTTAGTAATAATTGCTTTTATATAAAATATTGGATATATTATGATGTTGTTCCTGTTTATATGATCAGTCAGAGAGAGAGAGAGAGAGAGAGAGATTGGGAGGGGAGATGGAGAGAGAGAGAGAGGGAGGGTCAGTCATTTACATGTCTCTTGTGGAATTTTGCCTCCCTAACACCTCTCCTGTAGGCCTCTTGGTTGTAAGTAAGAGAGAGGGTAAAAGGTATGAAAAACTGATTATCTGAAAGAATTTCCAAAAAGCAAAAGTAATTAAGAATGAGGAAAATATAGAATGCTACATAATAAAGATCAAATTAAAAATAAAGAAATGAAAAATGAAACTTAAAGTAATAATAGTCAAATAATAAAGATCAAATTAATAATAAAGAAACGAAAGATGAAACTTAAAAGAAATAATAGTCAACTGAAGATGTTCAGAAAGAAACATTTTTTTTTTAAATGTAAAACAACAGATGTAATCTACCAGTAGGTGACGAAGCAGGCGTGAAGTTTTATCCCGGTTCACCCTCCCTCCCTCATCATTCTTTCACAAACAGAAGAATTTGTTAAACCTGAAACCCCGTGTACATACATCATCCCTCATACTCTCATGTCAGCCATTAACCGGATCTGATTCTAAAAACTGCTTCGTCACTGAGTGCAGTTATAGCCAGAAGGTGCGTGACAGGGCATGATATAGTCTGTACTAGAACAAGATAAGAAATGTGCTGATTCACTGCACATTCTGACATTGATTAAACCAAGGTTGTTTGCAAGACAGCCCACTATTATATGGCGTGATGCCCGCGTTCACCAGACGAGAACACATTAAGTGCGTTTTAGAGTTATTGTGCAAGATTTACAATTCATACAATTAATTTGTTGAGAAAGCGAAACATCTCACATATTTCTGCTGGATTTTCCTATATGCCCCTTGCTTTTGGTTAGTCAGTTGGTAACTGAGGATTTGAGTCAATTTTATACTAGTAAAAGAAACAATGTACCGGCAATCTTTTGGTAGTGTTGTGCCGAAGTAATGTTACAAAAGAGACAATGCATTGTAGAGGTCGCCAACCTTTTAGTAGTGTTGTGCCGAAGTAATGTTGCAAAAGAGACAATGTACTACATAGTTTGGCAACATTTTAGTAGTGTTGTGCTGAAGTAATGTTGCTAAAGAGACAATGTACTGCAGGGGTCGGCAACATTTTAGTAGTGTTGTGCCGAAGTAATGTTGCAAAGTCACTCAGCGTTTCAACCTAGGACCGCCATATTTTTATATACAGCAAACATTGAAACACTTTATATAATTATGTTATTCCTTGTTGGTTATTCAATATTTTAATTATGGCTTCCTTCACACTGGAATAAATGGAAATGAAAAAGCATATGCCCTCTCCAAGCATGGAGCAGAATGGGACAGAGTAACCACTCAGTAACATATTCAGAAGCGAAAAACATCATCCACAACAAACTAAACACCAGCTGGAAAACAAAACTGAATCAACACAAGCCCCATTCATCAACTACAGCGATACCAGCAAACCACAATCTTTCAACTAAGAACCGGACACTGCAGACTTCTAAGCCATCTTTACTGCCTCAAAATGTCACACACAGAAGAGTGTCCCTGTGGCTTTGGGACACAGACACCAGAACATATCCTGCAAACCTGTCCAACCCACTCAAACCTCCGAGCATAGATCTGACCCGAGGGAGAAGAACTGAATGAGAAGCTGTGGGGCTCACACTCAAGCCTGAGGCAGGCGGCGGGCTTTGTCAGAACGACAGGGCTGCAGATCCAGCAAGACCAAACTTCTCGAATGCTGAATAAGAATATTTTAATATAAATAGAAACAAATACAAAAACTAAATTTGCAAAATTACTTGCCTAAATATACCATTTTTTAAAGCCAGAAACAGCCCTTTTAATGGCTTAAGTTTTCTCTCTGAGTTAACATAGGGTAATGTTGGTTTGATAGTGTCTTTATACACCTGGTGCAGAGCACATAACACTTTCACAACATAAAGCAGAAATAGCTCGATCCGTTTGCTGTATGAATCCCTATCCGTTTGTCCAAGTCTTGAAACAACCGGATATCAAGTTTTGTTGTAGAAAGTTTGTTACAGTCCAGGTAGAGACTTGACTACCATGTGTACATGACAACCGAGAGAACTCTACGGGTGGAGATAGATAGATAGATAGATAGATAGATAGATAGATAGATAGATAGATAGATAGATAGATAGATAGATAGATAGATAGATAGATAGATAGATAGATAGATAGATAGATCAAAATCAATACCTCTCGCTGCACACCGACTCAGTCACTTTGTATCACATTGCAGTGTCTTACCTCCCCTGCCTAACATCAGACTGCAGTCTTACCTCCCCTGCCTAACATCAGACTGCACAGTCTTACCTCCCCTGCCTAACATCAGACTGCAGTCTTACCTCCCCTGCCTAACATCAGACTGCACAGTCTTACCTCCCCTGCCTAACATCAGACTGCACAGTCTTACCTCCCCTGTCTAACAACAGACTGCACAGTCTTACCTCCCCTGCCTAACATCAGACTGCACAGTCTTACCTCCCCTGCCTAACATCAGACTGCACAGTCTTACCTCCCCTGCCTGAAAACTTTGGTTTTTTTAAGGGATGCGAAAACGAAAAGTTTTAAAGAATTATATGCTTCTATTTAACTAAAAATTCACTAAAATAGTGCACAAAAAAGTTTGAACTGGAATGCAGTAATTATGACCCAAAATTTTTGTTTTAGGTCATAATTACTGCTTTCCAGTTCAAACTTCTTTGTGCACTATTCCTCGTGCCACGCTTGCCACTACAGCAATTTTTCTGTTCCTGACTAGAGCTAGACAACAGGGGGCGTGTAATATTTCTTTAGGAGGCTCCACTACCCTATTTCCTGCCACGCCTAAATAAAATAATAGTAATAAAGGTAAGCATTGGGTCAGGGAGGGGAGAACAGGGTGAAGTTATGTGCCTGCTTACAAAATTTCTCTTGTAAGTCTTCCATACATACATACATACATACATACATACATACATACATACATACATACATACATACATACATACATACGTACGTACATACAAACGTACACACATACATATATACAAACATGTATACATACATATATTCATACATACATACAAATACACATTCATACATACATACAAACACACATTCATGTATACATACATATATAATACACACCCACACACACATATATATATTTATAAATATACATATATAATATTGTATATAATATATATAATATTATATAGAAAAAAGAAGCCCCTAGAAATAAATGGATGACAGACGACATCTTAGGACTGATGGACAAGAGGAGGAGGAGTAAAAATAACCAGGAAAAATATAACAAGATAAATAAAGAAATAAGACGCAAATGCGGAGAAGCAAAAGAAGTGTGGTTAAATGAACAGCGCAGACAGATAGAGGACTCTCATATTAAAGACAGCAAAAACATGCACAAACGAATTAATGAACTCACAGGCAGGAAAACAAAATATACCACAGGATGCTTGAAATCGAAAGAAGGTAAAATGTTAATGGGAAAAGAAGACATTGTGGACAGGTGGACAGAGTATATCGTTGAGCTATATGGAGGAGAAAGACCAGAATTAACACCAGATACTGAAAACTGTGATGGACCGCCAATACTTGAAGATGAAATCATAGATGCCATCAACACATGAAGAAAGGAAAAGCGACTGGGCCTGATAATATAACAATAGAAGAAATAGAGGCACTAGAGGAGACAGGAATAAAAATAATAACCAAGTTACTGAATGACATTTACAACAATAGTTATATTCCCAGTGACTTGCTTAAATCCACGTTTATAGCACTACCAAAGAAACCAGGTGCAAAGGAATGTGACGACCACCGGTCTATCAACCTCTCATGTCACATAACGAAGCTACTTCTGAGAATAATTATGAGAAAAACAAGGAAAAAGATAAAAATGGAAATAGCAGATGAACAGTTTGGATTTGTTGAAGGAAAGGGAACACACAATGCCATTTATCCTTTACGAACACTAACAGAAAGAGCTTTAGAAGTACAGAAAGATTTCTACTTATGCTTCATTGATTACACCAAGGCATTTGACAATGTGAAACATAATGAAATTATTAAAATGCTTGAAGACATCAGTATAGACGGCAAAGACCTGAGGATTGTACAACATCTATACTGGCAGCAAGAAGCAGCAGTTCGAGTTGAAAATAGAACTGGAAAATATCAACTTATAAAACAAGGGGTGCGACAAGGATGTGTACTATCTCCAGACCTTTTTTCTCTGTACAGCGAGAATATTCTAAGAACAATCATGACAGAACCAGACATAAAAATTGGAAAATACAATATTAACAACCTTCGGTATGCTAACGACACCGTACTGATAGCTGAGAACCAACAAGACCTGCAAAATCTCTTGGATAAAGTCACCAAAGAAAGTGAACAGAAACGCCTTACATTGAACATCAAAAAGACAGAGACTATGGTTATATCTAATAAACAGAATCCACCAGCAAGCAGTATTAAATTAAACGGAACTATTCTAAAGGAGGTGCTGAAATTCAAATACCTTGGAGCAGTAATAACTTCAGATGGGAAATGCAGAACAGAAATTAGGAACAGAATAGGCCAAGCAAAGACTGCATTTCAGAGAATGAGAAACATATTGACCAACACATCCTTATCAATGAATGTTAGAAAACGAGTCCTAAAATGCTATATTGAACCTATCTTGTTATATGGAAGTGAATCATGGACAATAGGCAAGTCTGCACAAAAATCATTGGAAGCAGCAGAAATGTGGTTTATTAGAAGAATGTTGCGAATCCCCTGGACAGCAAAAATAACTAATGAAGAATGTAGGAGAAGAGCTGGAGAGACAAAAAAAAACCTTGTCAAAAAGATAAGAGAGAGACAATGTACTTTCATAGGACATGCAATGAGAAGAGGGGGCATTGAAAATATTATAACAACAGGAAAAATAGAAGGAAGAAGATCAAGAGGAAGACCAAGAGAAATGATACTGGACAGTCAGACGGGATGGTGTGAGAGGAGATCACCAACTGAGCTGATGGCCTGCATGAAGGATCGGATACTCTGGAGAAGCATAATAGCCAACGCCAGTCGGCACGGCACATGATGATGCTGATGATGATATATAATATTGAAGTTTGTGAATCATATATTTCTGACTAAAGAAGATGTTTTTGGTTAATACCGATTTTATCTTCACATACATACAGATTTCTGTTGTTTTAGATTAGGTTTCACAAACATTGCCACTTCACTAACCAGAGCAGAGCAAGCGCAATGAAATGTTCTCTACAGAATTCATTTAATTCTCACAAATAAGCTCAAAATAACATCACTTTGATTGAATCACTTAATTATTTGTTCACAATATCAAACTCTATCATATTCTACATGCTGCAAGTTTTCTAAATGTTCTCTTATTTCACAGTATTCTATACTTGATACGAGAACATTTCCTAACTCAGTATTATATCAGATCTGCAACACGTGGTCAATCACTTACATGACTAAATTACTGTACTCGAAGTTTCAAAGTAACAAATATTCATAATCACTTGATTCACCTGAAACACAGCTTCAATCTGTCTTTCCGTGCTATTGGTCATTATAGTGACGCTTCCCGTATCCCGATTCTTCTGTATGGTCACTATAATGATCACTGATTTGTTTCAATAAAACAACCGGTGTAACATTTAGATTCTACATATTTCGTCCGCGATTCCGGTGACACTTTTCAAAATGGCGAAAGAGTGCCTAGTTACGAGCGATGCCGAGCGAGGAAAAGGAAGAGAAAGGCCGAAATTTTTCAATTTTTGATTATGTAGATAGGGGTATGGACATGGCCTGTGACCACCCCACTGCTCTTGAATGTATCCCAAGTAGATCTAGACATATTTAGATGACTGGAGAAGTAGTTTGGAGTTATTTCAGACATTAATTTAGCAAGAATGCAACATAGAATCAGAATATGAGATCGACAAGTAGATCTACACATCTCAGATGGTACGTAGTGCAGATCTAGATCTAGCCGATGGTGAGCTGGCCACAATCAGTGTCTAAAAACATCATATTACTTCTTTTTTCCTAAAAAACTCTGCATTTATGGAATTTTCATTCATTTAGCTATACTTTGAAACATATTAAGTATACGGAAGTACATGGAAATACTGTTTTCCATTCCATTTTACAACTAGACCCCCTTACAGACCAAGACCCGCGTTTTTAGTCCCGTTCCTACCAATACGTCCGCTTTTCGTCCTCCAGCACGGGAAGAGTTAAAACTGCTTCTTCAAAACTGCTTTTCCTGAGTATCTATTGCTCTAGGTGTTCATTTGTCGTTACATACGTCTTATTTCTCTTTTGAGTCTTTTCTGGAGTCTTTTCTGCTGTTCTTCTCTGATTGTCTCTCCTTCTCTTGTCTGGACCGGTCTCAGTTCACTGACCGTCCTTGTTCATCCATCTTCGGGCCTCGTCCTCTGTCTCCTCTCCTTCTTCTTCCTTCTTGGATTTTCCTTGTCTCTCTGTCCTCCTTTTCATCTTCAAGTGCAGCTTGATGGATTAACCAGTAAGTATTTTGGCTCCACCCTTCAGATGTCCACTGGTTCCCATGAGCGTTCTGACTGTCCGTCATTCAAACTACCCCGAGACTTATATGTCGTAAGTCAATTGTCCAATAGGGCATGCCTCTTAATATTTAATTGGTCAGCTGGCCGAGTTGGTCACTCCTTTATTTAAAAACCGTGTGCAATCGCGTCCTAACGCGCGTCAACTAACATGTGTCAAAGTGCCAACTCCGTCCATACAATTGTTATTTACCTAAGTCCTTATCTTCCTCTTTCATGTCGGAGGTTTTACTGTGTCCACGCTTTGTATTGTGCCTGCCTTTTCTATTCGTCTTTTCTATTGTTTACACATGTCAACGTCCAGTCATCGCTTTGTTATCACTGGACCATCCTACTTTCTGGCGTCCTTCCTTTGTATTACCTATATGTCAACGTCACTGAGTCTCTTCTTTTTCTATTCACTGTTTCCACTGTTTACTTTTGTCCTCGTCTTGTTCTAGAGTCATGGAAGTTTTATACCTTTCTCTTCCTTTTCTTTGTCGCTATTCGATGTTACTATTTTTTACAGTAAATTTTCATAATCATATTCATTAATGATAATAATATTAACTATAATGATTACTTACAAGGCTATGCTACAAATACATGCATACATACATACATACATACATACATACATACATACATACATACATACATTCACACATACATGCATACATACAGACACACATTCATACATACACACACATATATATATACATACATGCAAGTACACATTCATACATACATTTATACATATAAAATGGATGTATGTGTGTATGTATGTTCTAGAATAACTCTGGAGCGCCTGGAGCAGTTTCAACCAAACTTGGTACACAAATGACCTACAATTTGGAAGAAAAAGTATTGGGGGGGG